>JAHWGI010000294.1:0-345000 GCA_029379305.1 Frankliniella fusca | reverse complement strand
ATTCTAAGGGCAGGGCAGCTGAGGGGGGATGAGAAGGGGGTTCTGACCACGATGTTTAGGAGGAGAATCACCGGTCCCCGGCTGGGGCCTGCCCGGGCCCCGGGCTGAGTGTGTCTAAATGAGGCAGGGTCTGCCGGCCGGCAGGACCCGGCCCGCCCGCTGTCCGCCCGTCTCAATGAGATTAACTAGCGAACAATTGGGTGCACAGTCAATAATAATTGCTAGCGAGTCCCTGACGGCGCGCGTAGAGGGGGCGTTTGTGAATGACAACTAACAACCACACGACCACCCGGGCCCGGCCGGCCCGGCCGTGTGGTTAGGCCCTTGCAAATGAACGGGAGGCCCAGTCTCTTGAGGGACTGTACCTCTGGCTAGTTCAGTGGCAAAACGCACAACGGCGGCCGGATGGGCACGGCTCGCTGATGTTATTATTCCTGGAAATAACAGCAGGCAATGCCTCCACTCTTAAATCCCTACAAAGCATTTTCTTTGTAATTGCATAGCCTTGCTTTATGTAATTGCGAAGCACTCTTTTCAATTGCCAAGACACGGCTTCGCAATTTGCAAAGGTTCAAAATACTTTGCAATTTGCAAAGCATTATGTGAAGCATTTCTTTATAAGGATTTGACAGTGTAGCAGAGGAATCGGTTAAACTTATTACCTTTCGCAAATACCACGACGGAATCACAGGCAGGCCCCAACTGCCGCGGAAACTATAAAGCTTAAAATCTATTTTTTCCGATGACTTGAAGTTCTGTTGTGTTGTGATCTGGCCATGCACACATCGCGTTCGCTCTGCTGGTTAGACAATGCTGCGCGCACAAGAGTGTGACGCGCGGTGCTATCGGCATCCAATAGGGCCGCTCGGCTGGCATTGGCATGTCGCACTCGCAGCCCGGCCCGGCCCGGCCCGGCCGCACGGAGACGCGTGGCCGCCTAGCCTCCCGCTCCCTGCCCAGCCCAGCCCCGTAGTGGGGCATTTTGTCGGCCGATTTTGCTGATGGCCGCTGCGGCAACTTTGCTCTCGCCGGCCGAAATGGTTTTGTACGACGTGGGCCGGCCCAGCAGGCCCGGGCTGGCTGGTCGCCTCGACCCTCCAATCTCACCCTCGCCACTCCGTCCCCTGGGCCTCGGGGCCTGCCTCACCCCGCCGCGCCCCGCCCCGCCGCGCCCCGCCTCACCCCGCCACGTCCGGCCCCGCCGCGCCCTGCCTCACGCCGGCACACCCCGCCCCGCCCCGCGCCTTGCCACGCCTTGCTGCTGCTTGGGGCGTCGGCCCTAATGGTCCGCTTGTAATGGACACTCTAATTCTTTCAACGTGACGGACCGACCGAGAAAACGCGTGCAGGATTCTGCTTTATCGGAAAGTGCGTAATTTTGTCAAGTTCCCCCGCGCTTTGCTGCTGCGGCCCGCCCGCCCAGCGCTTTTGCTTTGCTGCACGCGGGCTGCCTGCCGGGTAATCCTTTTCCGATCTTCGCCCCAAATCCCTCCCATTGGCGGTGCAAAGAGGAAGCCGAGGTTTTTTCAGAGGGGTACTACGTGCGGTTTGATAAATGAAGCGCATTTCTCGGCGTGCACGCACGCGCGCGCGCACGCTGGGTGGAAGAGAGACATGTGCGCAGGAGGGAAAGGGGCGCGGGCCGCCGATTGTGGTTTCGTTAATGAGTGATGGATGTTGGAGTGGGAACGAATTACACCTGGACGCGCCAGTTGAGCTTATTGATGGCCCCGTTGCGGTTGTACGCTCTGTGTGGAAGGCCTGTGGTGGGAGGAACCCAAACTCGAATACACCCACAAAAGCAAAGTTCTAGTAAAATGCGTTTAAATTGAGTGCCATTTGATATCAGCTGGCTTTGAGAACATTTTGAATCTCATTCCGAGCCAAACACCTCAATCTTGAAATTTGACAGTTCTTATATGTGGCGTCACAGGAAAAACCAATATGACATGACTCACGTCAATTGATGTGACCAATTTATGTCACATTACGTAATGTGACCATATTCTTGGCCACGTATGTCGTGTGATATACGGAGCAATCCTTAAAGTTATGCCTATAAGAATTATATTAAGGATGTCACATTTCAAACGTGACGTTGTATTTGCCCTGTTCTCCTGGCTGGAGGCTGCAGGATACGCGGCAAATACGGCTCGAACCCGTCGCACTGTACAGTCATCATGGCGTCGTGGCTCAGTTGGTAGAGCGCGCAACACCGAACTGAGTGATTCGCAGTTCGACTCCCACTCGGGAAAGTGTTTTTCGCGCTTGACATTCCCTTTGGCCGCAGCTGGATGGCAGGTCAAATAGAAGTTAAACACGTCTCACCGCCGTTGGCTCGGTGGCTCTGGGCGTTGGGTCGCTTCCTGTTCTGGCTACGTGTCGGCACTCGGGGTTGTGGGTTCGAATCCCGCGTACCCCTCTGAGGTAAGGCCTCTGAAACTGGGTTCAGGAAGTCTAACGCTCTTGACACCGCTCGTACCTCTAGGGGTAGGCCAATGGTGGTACGGGGATCAAATCTGTCGAATTGCGCGATAGGATCGCAGTCAGCAAAGCGCCGGTTCCCATGGAACACCGAAGCAGTTGGCTGCCACAGGGGGTAAAAGCCCTGTGCCTGGCGGGAACCGCAACCTCCTTCGGGAGGTTTACTGCCGCAAAAATTTTCCACGTTTTCACGCCACCTTTTCAATTGCAGAGCAAAATTTGCTTCTGAAATTTTTAAAAAGTTAATTAAGATAATTGTGATTATTTTCCGCAGTTGCAAGTTAATTTCCAATAATTTGGAATAAATCGAAATAATTCACAATAATTTACTAAAAATCCTATTTCATCATGTAATTGAGAGAATAATTTGGATCAGATATGCGTGTATTTTCTGGGGCATCCCCGAATTTAAAACGAATTCAAGTAAATTCACAAAAAGGTCACAATAATTTCAAAAAAAAACTTCGCAATAAATTCAAAAAATTCAAAGCTTATTCAAAACGAATTCAATTCAATTCAGACAAATTCAATTCAAATTCACGAAATTTGTACACCGAATTCAGAGTTGTTTACCCCTCGAAGTACACAGTATTTCCTGAATACATGTAGGTATGCAGGAAATACTGCATTCAAGTACACACTTGCGTTTCTAGAGCATTCTGGGCCCTGGTTCTATCCTGAAGAGTAATACTATCAGTTTAAACTTCTTAAATATATATGTGAAATAATGCTAGACTCGCCTTACTATAACATGTACGTGGGAATAGATGAAGGAAAATAGCCTACATGCATTAGCTCGTGTGCCCCTATCGTATAATTTAGCTGCGTCAGCTGACTTTCAGCTGGAGCTGACTTTCAGCTGGAGCTGACTTTCAGCTGGAGCTGACTTTCAGCTGGAGCTGACTTTCAGCTGGAGCTGACTTTCAGCTGGAGCTGACTTTCAGCTGGAGCTGACTTTCAGCTGGAGCTGACTTTCAGCTGGAGCTGACTTTCAGCTGGAGCTGACTTTCAGCTGGAGCTAACTTTCAGCTGGAGCTAATTTCCAGCTGAAACAGTTAAGATATTCGCCCTCAGAGCGTGCGCTTCTTCCTATAGGCAGCTGTGAGAGCCACCATGTTACTGCAGATGCTAATAAGGTAGCTAAATTATTGAATAAGACCACCGAGCTATTCCATTATTGTGCCCCCCCCCCTTGCCCTCTTTTTTGTCTCTGTGTTGAAAAGAACTTTAATGGAGGCCATTCCTGTTGGTTTGTGGTTGTAAAAGTCTCATTTCTTTGCCAGCCTCGCGACCTGCCACTCGGCGGGGCGGGCCCGCGGGCGGCCGCGAAATGCGATCCTGTTGCACCGCTTTCTTACCTGATGAGCTGAGACCTTAACGCTCGCGTGTCCTGGCGACATTACTACTACTACTACTACTACTGCGGGGCGGGGCGGGGCGGGGCGGGGGGGGGCGGGGCGGGGCGGGGCGGGGCCAGGTAGGCCGGCGTGGCGGGGCGGTGGCGCGCAACAGCACTTCCCAGCGGTCCAGGGGCCGTGGCCGGCCCTGCCGGGCCCGGGCCGGGCCGCGCTCGGCCTCCATCCCCCTCCGGTGGTTGCGCGCGCGGCCGCCAGAGAGCGCGGCGGGCCTGCGCCGGGCCTGCGCCGCCCCCACCAGCCGCCCCCGGCCCGCCCCCGGCCCGCCCCCGGCCCGCCCCCGGCCCGCCCCTCCCCTCCACGAGCAGCGCCAGTCCAGTCCGCCGCCCGCTGCCGTGCCCGCCGCGTGAGCGTGAGCCGCGTCGCGCCAGCGTGTCCGTGCCGCGAGTGTGTGCGTGCGCGCGCGTGTCGGTGTGGTGATGTGCGTGCGTGTGTGCGTGAGGGAGTGAGAGGGACGACGCGTGTCTTTGGATTACAACTGCATCCTCACTCGCTCTACACTGGATATATATGTGAATGTGTTGTGCTCTATTGGATACCTAAGGCATCGTCCGGCTCATGCAGGTGAGCCGCTGTGCACGGGGTCACACTCGCTAGCGGGAGAACCGGCATCTCTATATGTTGAATGTCAAAATGTTAATAATTTAAAAAAAACAACAAAAAAAACTCATTATTATTTTTTTATTTTCTTTTTATCCGCTTACTGTTTACCGGCGGTTATTTGTGATTATAAATCCTTCGCGTCAGCACTTTACACCTTCCTCGGCCGACATTGGTTACTCATTTTCTGATATTTTCGCTTCCGTCCCCAATAATTTCCCCTTTCCTTTCGCGAGGACCGGTCACGTTGCGGTAGGTCGCCGTGGGCAAGTAGTTCCCGGTCGAACCGGTCTCCGCGTATCTCAATCTATACCAAATGTCCTCGGCCTTTATTGTTTCTTGTGATTAGAATCAATTAATTTTATTGGGATCGTAAATATGCACTTGGGGTGGAAACAAAATTGGAAATATATATATATTCGAGTATCCAGCAGTGCTGACATGTACAGCGCCGCCTCCGTGTTTCTCAATTATTGGAAGGATGGCTAAAGGGGAAAAGGGTTGGGGTGGGGGTTGGCTGGGGGTCAAAGCACAGACCGTGAAAACATCCATTCAGTCGACGCCATAGATTTGTCGGCCGCTGGCGCGCTGGCGCCCTGGCGTGCCGTTGACTGGATTCGCGGCCGTTATTGCCGCTGCCGTGACCTCGCGGCGCGGCGGCTGTTTCACCGGACGCTCTTTCCATAGCCCGACACCAAAAGTCCGGAGTATCGGCAGACGGCGCTAATCGGCGCTTTCGCTTTATTGTTTGAGTCATATCGGAGACAGGGCTAATAAATAAGGGGGTGGGGCGTCATTAACATTGAATGGCAGAAGGGCTCGATCCCGACATTGAAAAGACAATTGGGGGGGGGGGGGGGGGTAGAGTCGGGGCACGGAGGCTGCAGCCCCCCTGGGAGCGCTACCGCACTGCGGCGAGAAAAAAATGACATAAGAAAACGCTATATAGCGAGACATATAGCACTCACTCGCCACTGAGAAAGCAATATACCTTGAGGATGGTAATGGAGCCCGTTGTGTCGCGGAGGGCACTGGGGACCATGCATAATACGAGAACGCTCTGACGTCTCTGCGACGAGAGGAAGGGGAGGGGAACATCCGAGCGAAATTCGTCGCTGCTTGGCGCAAGTTGAAATCGTGCAGAGCTGACCTAAAATTGCGTCTAACGCTGGCTTGCTTTGGGATACGGTAAAGCCAGGGGGGGAGGGGGGGAATCACTCATACAAAATGTGTACAATGAGTTAATTTTTCCATATTTTATTTGACTTTTCTTTTGATTTTTCAAGGCAAACTCTGCAACTTTTTCATAAATTTTTATCATTTCCTCCATTGCTGACTTTTGCATTTTTTTTGTTCATTTGTTCTCGTTTTCTCAGATTTTTCTGTATCTTTCTTCTTGATTTTTTTAACCATTTTTTTGATTTTTTAAATGATTTTTCGGGGGCCCTACAATGATTTTTTGTAGTGACTTCCCCCTCGAGCTAACCTTAATGAGGGAAGGGGAGGCTTCACTTAAATTATGTCGACTTTTGATAAAAATCACTGTCACTGTAAAGTCACCTTGTACACTGTTGTTGCTTATTAGACCATTCAAATTTTTCTTTCCTTGGTCCTGGATAGATAGTCCCTATAGATTTGAAATACCTTCTTTTATCAGCCATTTTAATAATATTTCTTTAATGCTCCGAAAATTCCTTGCCCATTCGGTTCAAAAAAACGAATAAGTTAATGTGAGAATATAGCTTACCGAAATTTACATATTTCACTTGCTTGTTTTCTGTCTTTAAAAATTTATAAAAGCAATTATCTAAGCATTTTTAACTTGGAAAACTTTTTGGTAGTCCTCAAATGTCCCATTTTAAATCAGACACAAATTTTAAGATCATGTTAGGTCAAATTGATGCTTTGGTCTTTCTGATTTCAATAAACTCCACCTGAACTTTTTACGGTCAAATTGGTTGCGGAAAGTTTTTGCAGTACGCTGCTGCATACTGACGGAAAGTAATAGCTTTTGTATGGCTGGCTTTAAAGACTCCAGACAGTTTCTTGTCATACTCCACAAATATTGAACACTTCCCCAACATTTCCTTCTTTTTTCATGGAGAAGGGCCCTTTTCAGTGTAGCCTTACCTTCACTTTTAAATGTCCAGGAAGCATTGCTTCGTAACCTACAAAGAGAACTGAGCCATTGTAGCCTACGAAGCATTGCTTTGTATTTACAAAGCATTGCTTTGTATTTACAAAGCATTGCTTTGTATTTACAAAGCATTGCTTTGTATTTACGAAGCATTGCTTTGTATTTACGAAGCAATGCTTTGTAATCACGAAGTGGCTCTTTGTAACTACGAAACAGTGCTTTGCAATTACGAAGAAATTTCGCTTTGTATTACAATGGCTGCGTTTTCTTCGTAATACGAAGCAATGCTTCGTAGATTTAAAAGTGTTAAAATGAAAAATTCTATTATTTTTTTGTTTAATTTACATATTTCTCTCTCTCTCTCTCTTACTCTTACTCTCTCTCTCTCTCTCTCTCTCTCTCTCTCTCTCTCTCTCTCTCTCTCTCTCTCTCTCTCTCTCTCTCTCTCTCTCTCTCTCTCTCCTTCTCTCTGGAAAGGTACTCTAACTTTGAACTTTAATTTAAGTACTAAAAGTGCCGGCAGCAGCCAGATCGTCCAGTTGCAGTTGGTTATTGTGATTACTGCCTCTGGCAGACGCAAAGTATCGACCGTGAGAGTCACCTCGGCGATCCCTATCACCAGAGTTATCACAACAGGTGGGCCCGGGCCGGAGGCGCGCCCCCTAGAGGCTGCTCTTCGCTCATCTGGAGTGGTTTTCGGGGAACAAGAGCAAACAAAAACTCCCCTAGCGGATAAGGCAAGTCACTATCGTGTATGCCACAAACAAAAATGGCGAGTCAGGTCGGCAACTACGAATGGATTGCTAACACTAAAAGGAAATCCAAAGTTTTGGCGAGTTCCTGTATTTGAAAGTATAGGGGTTCTTCCTTGTACTCATTATTTTATTTTGTACCATTTTTAAGATGTTCCGTGTTCTCAGAGATCCCGAGACCTCGATGCCTATCCATCGCGTGGCCTCTGTCATGAATTATGTTAGTAATTCAGGAGAATCGCCCAGCGCCGCGCCGGCCGCACTCACGATGTCCGCCGTAACCCACATCCATTCATCCATCTCCTGGAGTGGTGATCCTCATCGTGACCTGCCGGGCCGAGCCGCGAGCCGAGCCGAGCCGCGGGGGCTGCCGGCGCCGCGATAAGATCGAGAAAGAGAAAGACAGCCACCACCTCCCACCCCCTCCACTGCCTTCCGTAATCAGTCCGCCGATGAACAAGGCGGGGGTGACTGCCGCGTCCGCCGTGACGCAAACCACTGCGCGTCTTGAGCGCGAATAACAAATAAACAGGGAGGCCCCGCGCCACCGCACTACAAGTTCCTCGCGCTGCTCTCCCCACCGGGAACTCAGCATTTCAACCCCCCTCCCCCCCCTTCTTGTCTCCCTCTCTCTTTGTCAATTACTCTTTTCGATGCACTGTTAAAACCTAGAGAACAAGTTTTGCAAACAAGTTGAATGCGTCGCAATTGCGAAGCCCTTGTGCCTTTGTACATTTTACAAATAACAGAATAGTTCGCAACGGTTTGCAGCCTTACAAACAAATATACTTGCCAAGAAATACTTTGCGATTTCGAATAAGCTACAAAATTTTTGCAACTCTCAAAACTATGTAGATTGTAGTGCGATCTTTTTTTTTTCGCATGGTTATAGTAGTGTGCCGCTGGTATGCTGCAATCCCGTCATCAAAATATTTTATAGCGGTGACCCACATATGTGATCACTGTTATAGTACCCTATTAAAAAGTGATCGCTCTGGCGCACATTGCAGGATCGAGAAAATGAAAATCGCCTGCATGGACGGAAGTTCCGTTTCTTACACTGCTAAAACCTTGCAAATGATTTGTGACTGCGTATTGCGAACAAAGTCATTGCAAACAAATTTCTTTATAAGCTTGCGTTGTAATTTGTGAAGAAAAAAATTCCCAAGTATTGCGATGGAAACTGATTGGTTATCAAACGTGTCACTATTAGTCGAAGCGCGCAGATTTCGGTAACAGCCCTTTTCCATCTTCTGGCGACGCATTTGTTTACTTTTTTGAGCGCCACAAACTTTTCGGCAATAAAGTAAGCATATCTCACTTTTTGGTGGTAGCACCAACCTATATCGCTAAAAAGAGGTGACACTGGTATCGCCAAAGGAAGTGAGAAAGGGTTGATACGTAACCAAAGCTGGGAATGTTTGTATCAAATCTGTCACCAACTTTGGTGGCATCGCATTTGTCGCCAAATCTATGGTGAACCAGGGAAAGTTTCCAAAATTGTTGGCAATCATCGTGTGCGTGTATCAGGCACGTCAATAGGGTATTTCGGGTAAGCGGAGCGTCGGAAACGGAAGTGCCCAGTCCACCGCTGGTTGCATCTCTACCGCTGATGCGCGGGGGGGAGGGGAAGGCGGCGGGGCGACGCAGAGTCTACTGCGCATGCGCAGTTTGCAGGCTGAGATGAATCCAGCAGCCACTCGGCCGTTCCGTTTCCGCTGCTTCGCTTACCCGAAATACCCTATTCAATTTGTTTTTATTTACGTGTGCCTAAATCCAATACGCACTACATTAATTTACTAGTACAGATAGATCGCTTATAACGAAAGGGGTGGTGAAGACACCTGAAGTGCGAAGTTTTCTTTTATCGCTGCACGTTAAAGTGGTGGGTATTAGAACCTCGCTGTAGGGTTTGGCTGACAGGCCAAAACTCTGTTTTGCAGGTAGTATTTGGCATCCCAGATGCACCGAAGCGCAATGTCCTGCCTGCCATTCCCACCGCATTTGGACAATAAAGGTGTCCTGGCGGCGCCGTCCTGCCATTCGGAGTCGGATGTGACCTTTGTCCGGCTAGATATCATCTCAACGACCGCAGCGGCAGCCGCACTGGGGATGTGGTTAGCCCTGCTGCATTATTTAGCCGATGCGAACGGGGGAAAGGGGGGGGGGTGCTGTCGTCGGGGGAGCCGACCCCTCCCCTTCTGTATACAACGGTCGGCAAGCATTCAGTGGATAGGGCCTCATCGCAGACCTTACTGATTATGCGAGGGGAGGCGGGAGGTCCGGCTTGATTTGCTCCTTTCACTCACCCTCTCACCCCCGTCCTACCCTGAGCAACACGCGTAACGGAGGCGCCAAAGTCAATCAACAGACTTCCCGCTTGGGCGATGCTAATTATTTTATATGTATATATATGTATATATATATATATATATATATATATATATATATATATATATATATATATATATATATATATTATAGTGTTATACGGCATTGCGTATCTCTTTATCTTTGAGCTCGTGAACCCGTCGTAGATTGCCCACGCTGGATCCTATAACACTGCAGAACTGCACTAATCGCGGCACAGTGCTTATCCACCCTCCTCCCCTGAGCGCATGCCCCGACATTACGTATTGAGCATTGTTTGATATTAATGCCAGTGCGGCTGCGTTGACCCTGTCCGCCCGGGGCGGGGCCGGCACTGTGGCACAGCGCGACTCTGTGAGCCTCGGCCTCAGCCGACCCCCGTGCCCGTGCTGGGGAGCACCTTATTTTCCTCCCTGAACTTCATTCTGTCTTCATCTCTTTATCCTCCGTCTCGCTTCTCGCTGCGCTCTCTGTTCCTCCCGCACTCCATCTTGCATTCCCCCTCCCACTTTGCCGTTTCATTCTCGTCCTTTCCCAACCTCTCACACTCTTCTCTCTCTTTCGCTGCTCCCGGGCCGGGAGCGCCGGGAGTGGGCTGAGCTCAGCCGCGCTGAGGCTCGGGCTGAGCCGGGCGGAGCCGGGCGGGCTCAGCTTCAAGGCCGATCGATGGCGGACTGAGCGACAGAGCGCGAGCGAGGAAGGAGGGCAAGGACCGAAGAGCGGCAGAGAGAGAGGCTTAGCGTGCGTTGTGTTTGTGCGTGGGTGGATGCGTCTCTCATGTGTGTGTGTTGTGTTGTGCGTGTGCGTGCGTGCGGGCGCGGGCGCCCATGTGTGTGTGTGTGTGTTTTGCCAAATAACTGGAGCCGAATAACAGAGTAACGCGTTTGACAAGTGGTCACACGGAACGAGCGCCATGATGTTTACTTTTGGGGAGATAGTGGCTCGAGCGATGGAATGGACGAATAACACGCGCTAAAGGCTCGCGGCCGGGCGATGCGGAGGCTGGAGAGAGCGGGGCGGGGCGGGGCGGGATGCCTAAACCACGCGCTGCTGTGAGGGGCCACCCTCTAGCTGGAGGCGTGGCGTGGCGGGGCGTGGCGAGGCGTGGCGAGGCGTGGCGAGGCGTGGCGAGGCGTGGCGAGGTGGAGCCCCAGGTGGAGAGGCCCCATTACACCGTAGGAATTCCACCCCCCTCGCACCTCAGCCCCCTCCGGGCCGGGCGTCCCTTATACATCTTCTGTAAGCCTGGCCCGCTGCGCCCACCTACGCCAGCCTGGCCCGGCCCGGCGCGGTGTGCAGCAGGGATGTGGATTAACGCGTCAGCTTGTGCGCCTGCACTCGAGCCTCTACTCAGACCCACCCCCCTGCTCTACCCCCTCCCCCTGCGCCCGCTGCCCCTATCCCTTCTCCTCCCCCTCTCTCCTCTTCGGTTCTCATGGCCCATCTCGTCAATCTGCATTTTACCCCAATTCTGTGAGGCTGTGCGAAAAAGTCGGTGCTTTCTGAGCTGACGCCTCAGCGGGTGGACGGATCCCCTATTGCCTCCTTTTCTCACCCTGTTTTTTGTCCTCCAGCCGTCCGCCCCTCCCTCGCCTCGCACCTCTATTCCCACCCTTCTGCCTTCCAGCCCCTTCTCCAGACTAACCACTTGCCACCTCCCCCCCCCCCCCTCGCGCAGACCCGCTTTGGAAAGAGAATACGATATCGGAATGCCTCCAGTCAGTCGTCTGTGCGCACTCACGCATCGACCTGGCGTCTGCAGCGCGTAAGGCCCCTCCCCATCCCACCACGCCCCGCCCCGCCACGCCACGCCACGCCTCTCGCCACAACGCCGCGCCACGCTCATCTTCGCCACATCCCCCCTGTGGACTTCGAGCAGCTCGCCCCGCCCCGCCCCGCCCGCCTCCGCTGCGCGCGCTTTAAATTTATGCATGAAATTATGTTGGCTAGAGTCTGTTTCGTCTGCTCGTTATATGGAAGGCCTCTGGGGCGGGGAGGGGCCGTCTGCCCGCTATAGTCTTTCCTACGGTTTCTGCAGGCACACAGAGAGGCGGGAGAAAAGAATCGGGGTACGAACAGCATCAAAGGGGATGGGAATGGTCAAACAGAAGCCCGCCTATGCTGCCTCCCAGCCTCTGTCTTCACGCTCTTCTTTCGGTATGCATTAGACCATGCATTCCTCCCTCATGTTTAACGACCCCGCACCCCGCCACCTGCCCGCGCTCTCCCTCCCCCGCCACCTACCCGCGCTCTTCTTCCCGCCACCTGCCCGCACTCTCCCTCCCCCGCCACCTGCCCGCGCTCTCCCTCCCCGCCACCTGCCCGTGCTCTCCCTCCTCCCACCTGCCCGCGCTCTCCTTCCCGCCACCTGCTGCCCGCGCTCTCCCTCCCCCGCCACCTGCCCGCGCTCTCCCTCCCCCGCCACCTGCCCGCGCTCTCCTTCCCGCCACCTGCCCGCACTCTCCCTCCCCGGCTGCGCCTGCCACGACGGCGACACGCAATTGGTTCCTTGTCAATACAGCTCAGGCGTATCAGAGAATCAAATCTCGGCTCCCTCGGCTGGGCTGCGCCGCGCCCTTTTTTGTCGTGTTTAATGCACTGGCCGTGGCGTCGCTTTGTGGGCTGGACACGGGGCTGGGGGAGGGCGTTACATGGCACCGGGGGAGGGGGTGGGGGCGGCGCCCTGTCCCCTGGCCAGCGCGGCAAGAAACGTCATTAATCACGGGGAGGGAGGCGGCGGCCAGGGGGTGGTGCGGCTAGGGGGTGGGGGGGGGGGGCTGTGGAACGGGGAGGAAAAAGTGAAGTTGTTGGTTGTGGCGGGAGCTTTCTGCTGTGGGTGGAGGGGAGATGAGGGTAATGTGACCCTCCCTCTCTCTCGCCTGTCCTGTCCCCCTCCGATGTGTCCACTTCCCCTCTGGCATCTCTCTTCTACCTGACCACAGCACCAGAGTTATACTTTTTTGTGCGTTTTGCTGTGTAGCGCCGTGCTGTAGGCACGGGCGCGGCTTGGCCTGGGCTGGCCGCGTTGTTGTGGGGCCGATGCCGAGCCGCCCACCTTTCCCGGAAGTTTTCTTTAAGCGAAATGCCTCTCTGCAGTTGATTAAGCCACGACTCCGGGAGTAGCTTTAGCTTTGACCTTGTTGTCGTTGGTGTTACGTGACGCGCAAAACTTGAAGTTAGCCACCTCGAGCCTCGAGCCGGGTCGGCGCAGGCAGGTTGCCGCTAGCAGGTCGGCGCGGTGGTCGGGCGGGGCGGGGCGGGGCGGGAGTGAGGTAGGGCGTTGGCGCGCGGAGGCGGCTTCCAACTTTGTAGTCCCGGTCAGGTGGAGGTGGAGGCTCCCTCACCCACCTTTCGCAAAACCTCGTTTTCTGCGCAGGCATGCCATACGGCGTTTTTTAGACTGAAGTCATCGAGTCCGACGTTACCCTGTAAACCGAGGGGTCTATCACTCGGACGCTCACGCGACTACCCATTACCAGCTGTTACCAAACAGTTTTCAGTAAAATTTTCGAAAAAAACAAAACCAAAAAAAAAAAATTTGAAATTTATTTATTTTTTTGCTCACTTTGACGAGGGAAAGCCCGTAACAGCGTAAATACAACGTAAAGTATGTCATTTTTAGGATGTGATTACCAGTAACTTTCGAACATAAGCTTCACAAGATTATCAGAGTTGTGGATTTCTCGCTGTAAACATTTACCCACTCAGAACTGATTCGTCGATTCGATGTTAAGTCAAGGTCGATACACTGTGAGATCCTTTACGAAGTAAATTCTTCGTAATGTTGCGAAGAACTTGGCTGCTTCGTAATGCTTCGCATAATACGAAGCATTTTCTTCGCAAGCCCTGCCTTACGATGAAATTTGTTTGTACACTACGAAGAAAATGCTTCGTAATACGAAGCAGCCGATTGCTTCGCAGCTTTACGAACGCTTTACGAACTCTTACGAACAGTTTTCTTCGCAAGGATTTATCAGTGTAGTTGTCGTCGATACTTTGACTAGTTGACATCAATTTTGGCTCAATTTGCTCCGATCTTTAATCAAATCAATCAGATCGATCTCAATATCGATTCGAGTGTTAAATCGAGTTTAAATTTTACACGGATGAAGTATCGGAGTGGACGCTGTCGAATTGACATCGTATCGAC
Organism: Frankliniella fusca; assembly: GCA_029379305.1. Classification (NCBI taxonomy): domain Eukaryota; kingdom Metazoa; phylum Arthropoda; class Insecta; order Thysanoptera; family Thripidae; genus Frankliniella; species Frankliniella fusca. Next base: position 331,092 of record JAHWGI010000294.1, on the reverse strand, counting down.
TAATCATTTCTACCTGGGTCATTTTCCGCGCAACTTCTTTAATCAGCGACGTTTTCCGCGTTTAGTGGCCTGTCGATTTTGATCAAAATCGTTTATCGATTTTGGAGGAAATGATTAAACTTATGTACATTATATTTTCACGACCCGAATAACCGAATCTCCAAAATATTACATCCCGGACTTGGCCCTACTCGACTCGAGGAGTCCTGGTGGCGCAGCGTGGCGTGCTGGGCCGTGCCGGCCGTGCCCCCGGAGGCTATGCCGGCGGGAGGCACGCGTGCTGCGCGGGCGGCCTAGGCGGCCCGTGACGGGCGCTCTGCGGTGGCGCGGCCGGGCCGGGCCGAGGTAGGGATGGGCCGCCTACACGCTCTCGAGGCCGGGGCCGGGGGCGGGGCGGGGCCGGGACAGGGACGCTCTGCTGGCGGCTGCTTCTGGAATCTCTCATGACCCCCGCCCCGCCCCGCCCCGCCCCGCCCGGGCCCGCAGGCCTGGGGCTCCGAAGGACGAACGTGTAACACTACGCTGGACCCTGCCCTGCGTCTGGCCTGAGCTGAGCGCTCCATGCTTGGGGTGCCCGGGCCGGGCCGGGCCGTCTTTTGTCCCCCCCCCCTCCCCCTCTCCTCCTCCCTCTCGCCTCTACTGGAATCGCCCCCGACAATCTCTTGATTCAATCATGACTCACTTTAGATTTGCACAATTTTCGTGCATGCTCATTTCCATCCATCTGCGTTCATCAATTTCGTTATTTTTCTCTTTGGACGTTTCATTTCCATCCCGTATCCCCGTGATGGGACTGCGGATGGCGCCCACGCGCTGCTTTCATTCCGATTTCCATCTTCGTCGGTTTTCAGCTTTGGATATCAGCAATTCAAAAACTGATGGGAGTGCCGTCCACTGAAGCGGCCAGACCCGTGCTCGGTCAGGCACCTAAAGGTCGTCGGATATTTTTTTTCTATCGCTTTCCAACTGAATGTTATTATGGCCGTAAAATTAGACTGAAGAGGTACTGTAAGGAATTAATCATATTTCAATGCTACTGACGATGTTAAATTCTGCCAGAGGCATTGGACCTGCACGCTTGCCTTTATGGCTCTACGTAATGTTTTTTTCCGCAAACAGGCACGATGGGCACACGTTCGGTAGATTTCTAAACCTCTCGAGATGAACTACTAGGGAAACTATGACCTTTGTTGCAACACTCACAGGCTGGAGCAAGACGATTTTCAACGAGGGGAACGAAGGAAGTGCGGTGCATATTAGATTACGAGGTAAAGAAGTGAGAGGAAAAGTTGCTGGAAAGAGAGAAAAGGCGAATAGCAAGGAAGAACAGAAGGCGTTAGTGCTGTAGGAAAGGTTGGTCGGCGGAAGGGGGCTCATGTCCCGGGTGGTGTGGGTCAGAACGTGGGTACTGCTGTTGGCTGCGGGCCGGGCCGGGCGGGCCTGACTGCCGCGCCGCCTGCTCTTCTTTTAAATTCAGTCCGCCTTCTCGAAGGCAAACACGATCCGAGTGAGTAATTGCAGAGCAGCTGCCTCCTCTGTGTTTGCGTCAAAATCAAACGCCGCTGCTCTGCACTTGAAGCCATTTTGTTGCCCCGCCTGCGCCGCCAATGCGGCAAGAGGAATACTAAGAAAGAAGCAATGCCATTCAGACGAGACTGCTGACAAATTTCTTTTGGGCCTAAAATTGAAATATTTGCTTTGAGTAGCGGGTGCGTGTCTGGTAGGAGTCCGGTGGCGGCCAGGGGCGGCCAGGGGCCAGGAGGTGGCCGGCCGGGGCGGGGCGGGGCGGGGCCCTCTCGTAAAGCCGTCCGCCGCAGCCCCGTCCATCAACTTCCCCCCCTCGGCCCCTTTTCCCCACGGTGGCTCGGCTCGGCTCGGCGGTGCGCTGCGAGCTCGTAGTGCCGCGCCGCTGCCGTTTCAAATCGAAAACTCCCGAATTGGGCCGGCGGAGGCACGGACCGTGGGGCTTGAAGTGCCTCATTTGTTACCCTGTCATGTCGGGGCGGGCGGGGGCGGCGCCGGGCCGGAGGCGGGCAGGGCGTCTTCCTCCTCCCTGACCCGCGCAACTGCTGCCCTGCTGCGGGCCCGCCCGCGCTAATTCTTTATTCCGGCCGGTGCGGCGCGGGCGACGGGTCGTTACGCCGACTGACGTAATCTCGATATTATTATTTAGACGTGCGAGATCTGGCAGCGGGCGACGCGACGGCCGAGTGGGGAAAATGTTTCGTCTCCTGTCGCGAGAAATATATCAACGGATAACGGATTGAAAATCCGGAAGGTTGTGTAAAAAAAAAAAAAAGAAGGCGGCTATAACACCTTTTGCCTGTGACTCCCCCACCCCCACCCGCTGTGCTCTGGCTCACAACACCACCACCAACACCACCCTGGACCTGCCTGGCACCGTATCAAGAGCGCGTCTGCTTTGCACCAAACTTTTTTCCTTCGCCATCACTCGTGTGACGCAGCGGGACGGGGCGGGGCGAGGCGGGGTGCGGTGCCATGTCTCCGAGTTGCCTATAATCAAGGCCCGTTCCTCCCCCCTCCCCCTTCTCCCCCCCCCCTCCCCTCTCATTCCCACTCTGCCGCTTCCGCGTCCTCTTCGCGCGTGACGCGGGTTGAGGGGGGAGGGGGAAGAGGAGGGGGGTGGGGGGGTTGGCAGCTGGTCGGGGGAGGCAGCCGTCAATGGCGACATGGGGCCATTTGTTGTCTTTTCAATAAAACTCCGCGGGCGGCAAAAGTGCGCGCGCTCGCAGTGCTGCCACCTGCCGGCTGATCACGTAGTAGCGTGGCTGTTGGCAGCCCTGCGGAATACTAAGCACCGACATTTACCAACGCACAATTGGTACAAACTCGAAGCGTTATAAATGATTGGGGTGGAGTGAACAGGGTAGGTGGGGCGCCGGGAACTCCTTGGGGGAGGGGGTCTCGGGCGCGCGGTAATGTAATTCTTGTCACGTTAGGTCCTAAATAGGGGTGGGAAAAATAACGAAGGCTTTATTAGGGGCTGTTTTGTGCGACTGCTGCCGCTCTCCAATCGAACGCCATGCCAAGTGCTTTTCATCACGGCCGTTATTGTCAGCGGACATATTTATGGGGCCTGTTTGAATGAAAGTAGAATATTTATGTGAACGCGTTTATCGCCTGGGACGCCCAACACCCCTCCCCCTTTCCTTCACTTTCCCGACACCCCTCTCACCCTTCACCACCCCTCCCCCTTTTCCCAAAAGACTCTCGCCCGTCAGCTCGACGACAACCGAGCATAGGGCAGGAGCCGGCAGTTTTACAGTCCACAACGAGCCGGTCCACAAGCTGCGAGAAGGTTATCGAAGATATGGAGTCGGTGACTCGGTACCAGCAACACCCGGGTAGCAACGCCCGAGCAGCAGCGCCCGGGCGTGCCTTTTAAAAGTCAGCAGGTCCTGCATTATTTGTCGTGTACAGTCACGCAAGGTTACGTCTATACCCCTGTGCAGCCAGGAGAACAGCTCTTTCTGCCAAGGAAATCCGTGTAGACCTGAGTGTTTGGCGCTACATTTTTGAAACCACACTGACCTCACCTCTGCTGGTTAATCGTTTGTTAATACTTGAAGGTTCCCGGTAAAACAGCAACACATAAATGTGAAATTGGACTTGCATCATACCGCACGAGTTACGAAACGGTCGTTTATCGTGGCTCATACAGGAATGCCCGTACTTTCATTTCCAGTGTTGCCGATTTAGTTATGTGAATCATTCCGCAGTAAAGTCTCATCGCCATGTTGTAGAGCCCTCTGCTCGCGGCGCCACGCCCTGCCGCGCCGGCCGCACTTCAGCGGACTTCTCGCGCAGACCGGCTCGGCTCGGCTCGCCCCGCGCCCCGCCGGAAATTGCACATATCCGCGCTGCACACACAGCACCAAGAGCCCTCTTCTTCTGCCTCCTCTTTTTCCTTTTTTCTTACTCTGGAATCCGCGTATGATTTTGTTTTCCACGCGGTGGGAAACGGGGGCAGTTTGCGCAAAGGACTGGCGCGCTCGCTCCCCCCCCCCCCCAACCCCTCCGCGCTGTCCCTCCCGCTCTCACATCGTACCTTTTCCGCAGACCATTTTCAGCCATGCCTTTCTCTCGCACGCTCACTTCACTCTTGAAATCCTTCGAAGAACTGGGATTCATACACTACGGATAAACCAAATTCATCATAACCTACCAATTAATTTATAAAATCTCTCTATAATACGAATCATTTTAGGCTCCACTCTTTTTTTTTTTTTTTTTTTTTTTTTGACCGCAAAATAAACTCTACGAACAACTTTGTTCGTAAAAATCCCATCAGTAAAGTAAGAATGGCTAAAAGTTTGTAATGTACGAATATTATTCAATTAAAAGATTAATTATTATAAAGCAGTACAATGAATCCATTCTTCCAATTATATTTAAGTATAAATCATCAAGAACTAAAATAATGTCAGCAAACTCTTACTTACTCTAGTATGCAAAAGTGACTGATTTTCAAGATGGGAAACATGAATTCAACGATTAATAAAGACTCATTGTGGATATGAAAGGCAAACGGGGAGACAATTCATTTAATGAAGTGTTTGCAAAATGATTCTAATTCAAGGCGCCAGCTATAACTTTCACTCACTTAGGCAAAAGCAACCCAGGCAACCAGGTGATGAGAAGGATGCAGAGGTAGTGTCAAAGGGGCGCGCTCTTGCGGGGCGATCTGGAACTTCTTCAGATTTGGTCATTCCCTCCTACGTCATAGGGGTGTCGAGCTCGCCCACAGCGCCATGGAGTTCATGTGACTGGTGCCGTCCATCGAGCCGTCCCCGTGCACGGGCGACGCTCGCTCCCCCGCACCATCACGACACCGCCGTCTGGTCTGCATAGCGATTCTGGTGCACGCCCTCCTCGCTCTGTCTCTCTCACACCTATACGGCGTACCTCATGAGTGCGAGAGAGACAGCGAGGAGGGTGTATACACGGTGTACACCGGAATAGCTCTGCTGATTCCGAAGATCGCTCCCGCGCCCCCTTCCTTGTTGCACTAATGGGGCCCTGCCATCCCCAACATAGGGCACCGCCATAGGTGCGACAAGGACGGAGGTGAAAGATCGATCTTCGGAATTCCGGTGTACACCGCGTACACCCTCCTCGCTGTCCCTCTCGCACCTTTAAGGCGTACCTGATGAGTGCGAGAGAGACAGAGCGAGGAGGGCGTGCACCAGAGTCGCTTTGCAGGCCAGTATAGCGATTCTGGTGCACGTCCTCCTCACTCTGTCTCTCTCGCACTCATCAGGTACGCCTTAAAGGTGTGAGAGAGACATAGCGAGGAGGGCGTGTACCAGAATCGCTATGCAGACCAGACAGCAGTGTCGCGATCGTGCGGGGAAGCGTCGCCCGTGCACCGGGTCGGCTCGATGGACGGCACGAGTCACATGAACTGCATGGCGTCGTGGGCGAGCTCGACACTCCTATGACGTAGGAGGGAATGACCAAATCTGCCGAAGTTCCAGATCGCCCCGCAAGAGCGCGCCCCTTTGACACTACCACAGCCCCCTGCCCGCCGCCTCGTCCCTCGCCCTCGCTGTAAGCAAAGCAGTCGGCAACATGGCGTCAGTGCAAATTAACGCCTGCTGTAATTGTAAATTTCTTAATGAGTTTTATGTGAATCAGTCCAGTGTCAGTTTAAAATATTCTCATTTTACCATCTCTATAACGTTTTGCTCCTTTCTCCGTTGAATATTGCACCGTGAGGCAAGTCCATCGATTTGAACTGCATCAAATATATCTCAAGTTGAGGTTAAGAGGTTATGTATGCATATCTGCCTTTCCTGATGGAACTCAGTATCCTCCCTATCCTCCTCATCACCTGGGCTGTTGTTGTACAAGTAAGTGAAAGGTTTACCTGGTATTACCTGGAATTGGAATCATTTTGCAAACACTACACACATTATCTATAATCCTTTGCCCTTTACCAATCTAAGTTCTGGTCTAATCTTCCCCACAAATGTGTGAACGGTACTGATGGTTGGAGGGCTAGGCAGCTATCTGATTTATTTTCTACTACTTTATTGTTTACATTCATACTAGATTTTTTATAAATGTAAATCTGTTGTTTCTTATTACATTCTGTGAGTTGAATACTCTTGTCCGCTATTGAATGTCTTTTATCTTCAATTATCTGTGAAGTCTTCGTACCCTACAATGACAATCTGTTGCATGCCCCTTTTAATCGTATGATATTGACAAATCTTTTCACGAAGAAACATCACCGTAATATACCAACATACTATATACCAACATACTATATACCAACATATTATCACAGCGCAAAATTCTTTGTACCCTTCATATCAAATCATTCATAATAAAGCTCATCATACTCTGCAAATCTAAGTGTGATATTATATGTCAGTTTAAACTGCAAAACTCACAAGTTCTTCAGTTTTAGCTGCAAAACTAATGAGTTCTTCACTTTCGAGTTTTGCAGTTTAAACTAAAGTTTCGCAGTTTAAACTGACATGTAGTACCACGCTCAGATTTGCAGAGTAGGATTTTAAGAGTGTTCGCTGCTTCCTCCCTCTCTCTGTTTTTAAGTCGGGTTGGCGCGGCTCTGTGCGTGGCGTTGTGCGCGGCGTGAAGCTGGGTCCGCCCCGCCCCGGGGCCCCGGGCCAGGCCGGGCCGGGCGGGGCGGCGTGCCTCCATGAGTTTGGACTCCAGCGAGCGGTTGATGACGCCAGGGCGCGCCAGGGCGACGTCTCGCTGCAGCCGCGCCGCCGCCCCGGTTAAGTGAGCGTCGGGGGCGGAGCATCGTACCTCGGGCCATAAATTCCAGACAGATGCAATAACTGCTGACGCCGCGGAGACATGAGGGGGGGGGGGGACCCCGCTCTGCTTGTTCGGATAGGGGCGAATGAGAGCCGCACCGCCACCTCGCTGGCGGTCAGAAACCATGTTCCGTGTCAGTTGCGGAGGTTGGGTCCTTCTTGCGCTCGGTATGCTCATCGTGTCACGAACGGGTGGAATTGCGGTTTGTTGAGAAGAAACGAAAAAGTGACGAAATATTTCCTCCACCGTCGTTTCACGGTGCGTGCATTATTTGGTTCGGAGCGTAACAAACCACAAAGTGTCCCGGCGTCCCGTCCGCCCCGTCCCCCGCCCAGAGCTGCTCCCTCCCCCTATGTGCGACTCATGTGGCGGCCCCGTCAGGCCCCGCCCCGCCCCGCCCTCCCCTACGCCAGCCCCTGCCAGCCCCGCCCGGCCGCGCCCCAGGCCAAAGCCCCTGCTGATTGTTCGCAGCAGCTCTAACGAGGACTGCGACAGGCCGACCAAGAAAATCTGCGTCCCTCGGCCTGCCCCCCTCTGCGTCCCGCTCACCCCCTTCCCCGGCCCACTCGTCTCCACATTTCCTACTGGTGCCCCCACCCCCACCCCCCTACCCTCTTCTCTTCCTCTCTCTCTCTCTCTCCCTTGTCCTCATGTTCGCGAGGCGAGCACATTTCCTCTAAACGCTGTGAAATTGCTGTTCTGCGGAGCCACAAGCGTTAGAGAGGGGAACTTTATGCTTTTATCGACAGCTCTAGCCATTTCTGTCTCTCTCGCACTCACACCTAGCAATGAGTGCGAGAGAGATAGAAATGGCTAGAGCTGTTGATAAAAGCATAAAGTTCCCCTCTCTAACAAGCGTCTCCCCCCTCTCCTGCCCCCCTCCACCTCCCCCCCCCCTCTCCCACTACACCCCCGCGCTCTCGACCTCGCACTGCTCGGGTAATCCCCACCCTGCGCTTTCACGCCACCTCGCGATCCTCCACGGAATACATCGACGAAGAGGTTCGATCAGCTCCCGCCCAATCCTCTAATATTTTTAAAATTATTCAATTTTTTTTTTTTTATGGGCTTCTAAGGTCCGGAAATGCGTGTTTTAGCAGAGAGGAGGCGGTGGTCCAGATTTTTGTTTTTGTCTGAATTTGTGCTAATGAGTCCTCCGTCTGTTCCAGGCCGATGGCGCTGACTGCAGTCCCGCTGTGGCGGGGCCACCAGCCGGGCCACTAGGCGCCGCGCCCGCCGCGCCCGCCGCGCCCGCCGCGCCCGCCGCGCCCGCCGCGCCCGCCCCGCCCCCGCCGCGCCGCGCCCCCGCCTGCCCAGCACACATGCGCGCAGTATGGGGAGGGAGGGGGCCGCGGCGGTGAGCGGCTCGCCCGGCTCGCGCGGCATGGTCTCCGCGGGGCTGCTCGCCCTCCTGGCCGCGGCCTTCACCGGCCTCGCCCGCGCCGCCAAAGACAGTGAGTACCACACCGCCTTGCAAGGGAAGGGGGAAACAGCTCGGAATTTTGGTTTACACATTTTGCGAATTTTTATAAGGTTTTTCTGAAATCTTTTTAAAGTTTGTGTGAATTTTTACTTGGATTTTACCTACCTCTTTTGTGAATTTTTCGGAATATTCCCGAATTTTCCTGATTTTTTTCCGGAATTTTCTTAAATTTCTGTGAAGTTTTCCAAATTTTTCTGAATTACGAGGTGTACACAAATTTCAGAGTTGTTTCTCCCTTTGTACAAATGAAGATCCGATGGCGGGATCGTTCCGCACCATGATGGGCACTGCAAAAACTACCATAGACTACGGAGAACTGAACGGACGTTTCCGTTTTCATCAAGTACGGCAGTGTCCAGGAAAAAAATCAGCCGGAAATTTCCGTACATATTTTTCAGTTTTTCTCTCACAGAGAGTCCACCGACACTGCCCGTGCGCTACCGAAATAATCACCCTACGGCGTGAAAACTTTTATTTCTCTCTCGTCTGTCTTCTGTTGGAAGCCAATTAGTAACTCAATTTTTTCCCCCAGTGAGATAGTGTTGGTGGGTGGCGTGCTGTCCTTTAAGTCCTCCAACATCTTGTTAATCTGGAAAGCCGTTTGCCGCATTCGCCATCGACCTCCTCGCTGGACGAGGTCCCCCTCCCCTCTCCTGTACCTCCGTGGCTCCTGCCCCCCTCCCCCCCTCCTTTTTCCCTACCCGACTGCCCCCAGTGGCCAGGGCTGCGAAATGAAGGCGCGCCAGGTTGGTCATTTCCTTTTCTAATTGGAGGCGCACGCCACCAGCAGAGCCGATATCTCCGCCGGAAATCGATATCGGGCCGCCGCTGTGGAGGGCACGCATTGCGCGGGAGAAGAAACTTGGGCGAGGTAAAAGTCGACAAGGAGGTGGAGAAGCAGACGAGGATGGGGGAAAGTTTGTTGCGAGGGGGGCGATATTCGGGTAAGGGCGAGGCGAGGGGTTGGTTAGGGAAAGCTGTGGTCGAGTTTGCTTGTCGGGGACGCCGTGCGGGATGCTAATGCCCCCGCCTCGGCCCGGCCTCGGCCCGGCCGCTCTCACACCTCCCCTCGCCATACCGGCCATACCGCCATACTTCCACCAAACATACCTATTTTCTTTTACTGGTTTTCCATATGTGCGCCAATGCACCTGGGTGCTCACAATTCTATTTTTATGTTGATTTTCTCAGCATGGAAACGTAAAATGTGAGTGCAACTTGATAAGTGTTTGGAGCAGTGTGCTAGTTTCCCTGACCTCTCGTAGTGTGCCGAATCGCTACGAACATTATCGCTGGGTACAGCAGAAAGCACGTAACAGCATGCGGATTTGCCTACTACCCGCTCTGCTTGGCGTGAAGTGGCCCCGAGAGAAGGCTGACCCGACCCGCAACACTGTCCCGTTTCAGGGGTCTCCAAAAACGTAAGATAAAGTACGTGCTGAGAGAAAGATGGAGCGTCCAGTGTGATCGTAGGGGCGAAAGAAAAAGAAAAATCGTCAGTCCTTGAACGTCAGGTTGTGCGCCGCGCAAGTTTCGGTCACACTCGTGCGAGTGACCTTCAGGACATCAAATGGAAACGGAGACGTGGCAGAAGAGGAGGGAGGGGGGAGGGATGTAGAGATCGAAGGCTCGGGAGGAATCGCTGCAGCGTTTGTTTGAGTCCAGCTCGCACATCTGTCGTCGACCGCTGGAGTGTAATGCTGAAGTCTTCTAATCCTCTTTTAATTCCGTATGGATGTAAACATTAAAGTGCCGGTTTCTTTTGCTTTCTTCTACTTCTTCAAAAGAGGTGCAAAGCAAAAATCTGTGTTGTTATTTATAATCGGCAAACTGTCTCGGACCCACAAGGATATCCGGCTCGGCCAGAGCTCGCCGCGCTGCCCTGTGGGTGGACCTCGCTCGCACAATAACCCGAGGCACTGTCCATTTCACCATCTGTCGATTCCACCCCCTCCCCGGGCCCGCCCCGCCGCGCCGGGCCACGCCACGCTGTAGCATAGAGCACATAACAGCTTAGGTCCCCCACTGCCCTCCGCTAGTGCTGGTTCCGCGCAAGCAGAAGACAATCGGGTGGGTCGAAAGCGGGGCAGGGCGATGCCAAAACAACGCCTGCAGGGCGTGTAGTGAGGGGAGCGCCGGCCACTCGTCCCTGCTGCGGTGCTGGGCGGCGGCGTCGAGACTGCAGAGACGGACTTTTTTATTATCTTTCCCGTGGGAATTTTTGTGTTTGGGGCCTAGAGTCCTGTAATACTGGTACTTTTAGGTTTTAAAAGGCATTACGCTGAATGTTTTCTATGAAAGAGGATGATAGGGGAGGGGGGGAGGAGGGGGCCGAGCTCTGGTTCCTCGCTGTCGCTAACGCGGCTTTGGCCGCGCCGAGGTACTCGAGCCCGGCGTGTGGGCGTGCGCGCCGCGTGGAAAAAGGGCGAAGCTTGGAATTGGGTTCATGTGATGTATCGCGCATCTCGTGTGCCCGGGCTTTGGCCTGGGATGCGGAGGGTTTGGCAACAGGGCGGGGCGGGTACCGTGACGCCACCCCGCCGGGGGGCCCGGGGGGGCCCGGCCTGAACCCTCACCTGACGGGCTTTGTAATTTGCCAGCCTCCCGCCCGCGCCCCTCGCTGCCTGCCTGTTTCCTCTCCTCCTCGCACCCTCGCTACGCCCCCCCCCCTCCCCCTTATACCGCAGTTGCCCCTAATCTCTTTCTGTGAGCGCGCCCGACCTGCAGACTGATCTTACGTTACCGGGGCACCATCGCCGTTTACCCTTTCTCCTCTCCTCTCTCGCTGCGGCTGCCACCTTTTGCTGGGCTACATTCTCCCCCAACCGCCCGATCGCTCAACCGTCGGTCGCTCGCCCAGCTTCTTTTGCCGGCCGACTCTTCCGCTGCTCGTTCTTTAAGCCCGAGACAAGGGACTATCGAACCCTGGTGCAACCACCGTCTTGGCAAATGTGCAGCCCGAATCATACAACTTCCCTTCACGTTTTCCACAATCAATCCGGGGCTCGTTGGAAAGAGGAGGGATCATTGTATTCTCAAAACTCATGGAAAGTTGGAGGTGGCGCCTCCATGCACAATAGCCGGGCCGGGCCGGGCTAATGACCGCAGCGTTTCACTGCGGCGCTGCTCGGCGGACCTACCAACCACCCTAGCCTGGCGGAGCGTAGCTGCACAATGACCCGATCTTGGACTTATTACGAATTGTGGAAACACTGCGAACCTTCACACCAAATGGGAAGGCCAATTTTGTCCCAAAACATGTTGAGATTTTGTGCACATCACCTGCTCGGGACAAGTTGTTCACATTCAAGGGTCCAATACGTATCTAAATTTGGAAAAGTCTCAAAAAATTTGACAAATTTGTTCCAAGCTGGTGATATGTGCACAAAATTTCAACATTTCTGGAGACAAAATTGTCCTTTCCTAATTAGGGTGTTCGTCTTTCGAATCAACCGCGTGAGAAGTACGATTGGATGTGGTGTAGATCGGGCTGCAGACTCGGCTGGCGAGACAGCAGGGGTTGCAGCGGGGCCTGTGCTGCCCCACAGAGCTAGCTGCCCTGCGTGCCGCCCCTTCCGTCTTATTGTAGTGTCCCGTTGCCGCGCTCTCCCTCTCTCTCCCTCTCCCTCTCCCCTCCCCCCTCTCTCTCTGGCACCAGACCCGGCCCTGCCCGCCCTGCCTTTGCATTTCCTTTTGCGCTTCGTGTTTTGATTCATGACGCGGCGATGCGCAGCGCGCGGCCCGAGAACTCGATCACTGAGCGTGCGTGTTCGCTCTGCAGTCAAAGAAGTACGCGCCGGAGGAAGGATTTGAGGCGCACCGTATTGTGTTGGTCCTGATTTTATTTTATTGCGTGGATTTGTGGCAGTGCAGGTTAAACTGTAAAACGAGTTTTGGCTCTGCCTCTTGATCACACACCAACTTCTTGCCCGGGCGGTGGGGCGCTGTTAGTATTTAATGCCGGCTGGGGCCGGCGTGGCGTCGGCCAGAGGTGGGCTTCTTGAGGTGCGCGCGATTTACAGCAGGCCACCTTTGCATTTATTATTTACAGTGCAGGCGACGCGACACGCAAAGGGCACAATCGAGAGATTTCCATTTTTAAAGAGAATAGCGCCCTTCGTGTGTTGGTCGGCCGGCCTCAATCGCGTGCGAAGGCGTTTCGCGTTGTTTAGGCCTTTGTTTTTTGTACACCGCGGCCTCTAGCGCGGTGTCCTTGGAGTGCCCCCCCCTCCCCCCCCCCCCCTCCGGCCCGGCACCCAGAGGATCACAGAACCCTGCTCGGCGCTGCTCTGCGTGTTGCCACCTTTACAGTCAGGCCTGCTGCTTGATTGCGTGGCTCTCATTGCGTTACCCCCATTGATTACGCCCCGCCATCCCTCCCCCCCTCCCCCCCTCCCCTTCCTCCCCCCACCCCTTCCTCCCCCACCCCCTCCCCGTCTCCCCCTCCCCCCTCCTCTTCCCGTCTCCCCTCTCACCCCCGCTCCCACCTCCCACCTCTCCCGCCTCCGTTCTTTCTCCCCCACCTCTTGGGATTCTTTCAGTCGGAAGCGAACCACTCTGCTCAAGCAGCACGGAATGCCACACTGCTCCCAATTTTTTTCCCCCTGGCGCCTCGCAGGACATGGAGCGGCTCCGCCGGGCTCCGCAGTCCTCCGCAGTCCCGCCAGCTTTACGCGCTGCTCGGATCGGCCCTATTTCACCGGGGTGGTTTCACGCCTACCCCGCGCCTCGGATTGTGTATCGACACATCCCTGCTAACGCGATAATGTGACCCAGACCGTAGAGTCTCGAGAAATAGATCGAATGTTTACTTTCAGCTTCAGTAGCACTATACGTTAAACCATGAGTCTTATATTATTATTATCGGGCTCTAATATTTACAGTATTTACTTAATATTTAAAGTACAGAATTCCAGTTCTGCAACCGTCATTACGTTCGGATTTGCATCATTTGACTCCTGTTCTTATCCCTTCTTTCCGTAAATGTGTTCGAAAAACGTGTTTTGTGTATACTGTCTTGAAAAAAGAGTAAACAAGAAGAGGTCTCCATAGAGAGGGGAGTGGCGCCAGGCTCCGTCCCCGCCGGTCCGGCTTGGGGGAGGCAAAAGTTTCGCGGGGAGCAGCTAGTCCCTTGTTTCATTGTGTCCAAGCCCACCCCCTCCTCTTATTTCCTCCCCCTCCTCCCGCAAACTGCAGCAGTGGGCGCCTTCCCGAACACTCACTGTAAAAAATTGTTGGGATTTTGACTATACAACTGTATGGGAAAAATCCTATACGCGTATAGGACGCAAATTTTCCCACACTTTTGTCCGATTTTTCCTATACAAGCCAACCGTGTATCGGAAAATCACGAAACGTATGTGAAAAATCCCATACTTGTGTGGTAATTTACCTAGAATTGTATAGGTAGCAGAGTTCCCCATACCGTATGGGAAATTTACTATTTTTTTCTTGTACTTTGCCTTCACAACAATAGAAAATTTACATTTTAAGGACACATACCCGGTGATTAGGTGGACCCGTTTCAATAGTCAGTCTTGTTCTGTTGTGATTTTACCGGATTTTTACAAAAACCATGGTGCTTGGGGCTTTGTGACGAGGGGTTGAGGTAATATTTGAATAAGGATACGATCCTTTGATATAAAACACCCAGCACTTAAACACTTGGTCGGAAATTCCGCATGCAGTAAAGCAGGTGGCCTCTAAGCGGGCAGCGCTGCCCTCCGTCCTCAGGTACGGGGAAGGGAGAAGGGGCCCAGCCGGCGGGGCGGAGCGCGCGGCTGTGGCATGAGCTGGGGACGCTGCGGCTCGGCACCCATCACGTCCCCGTGGTCCAGTGGTCAACGTGATGGTGTCGCAGCCCAGAAGTCCGAGGTTCAACTCCCCATCAAGTGAGGTATTTCATCGCTAATTCATTGTGTACTAATATGTAACTGACTACAGGTAAGAGGAAACAACAGCTATAACAGGCTAGGCAAGCAGGAAATATCTTTTTCTGTTTTGAAATATATATGGGAAAAATCCCATACCTGTCTAGCAAATATGCCACACGCGTATGGTATTTTTACTAGTGTCAGGTGCTGGAAAAGTCCCATACATGCATAGGAAAATGGCTACACCAGTATGGGATTTTTCCCACACGAGTGTATGGTAAAAATCCCACACACTGTATATGTAAATTGCTGCATATACATTTATAGGAATTTTACTATACATTTTTTTTACAGTGCTGACCTGGAACCGGCGCAACCAAACATGACCTACATCGGCGTCCCGACGTTTGGACCGGCGGCTGCACAGGGTCGCACCCGTGCAGCTGTGGGGTGGGCCGATGCCGCGGTGGAACGCGTTGATTAAAAGGTGCAGTGTTGCTGGCACGCACCGGGAATAAGCGAACGGCACACACTGCGAAAAATCGTACTTCATACAACTTAACAACGGTTTTGAATTAACGGTTTACGGTTTTCGTTGCCGTACATCACTAATTTACCCTACAATTTTAGTACAACATTTTATTGTACTTCGAAATAACGGTAAAAAATTGTAGTTAAATTGTAGTTTTTTCTCACAGTGCAAATGAAGCGTGATAAGCGCGCGTGCGCGCCGGGTGCAGCTGTGAGTCTCGCTCCGCCCCTCGTCTCCGCGACACGGCTTCATCCCCGCAGGTCCACGCGGAGTGCTCCCCTATAGAAGATTTCCCGCCACGCCTGCGCCGGCCCCGGCGATCGAACGCCCTGGCGTGGAATGTACCTTTAGGTCTCAGCTCAGTGGCTCGAGTTATACGACAAGCACCGTTCCGACTTCGGCCCGCCGTAGTCGGAGCCCCCGCCCCGCTCCCCCCCCCCTCCCCCTCTCTTTCCCTCACTCTCTTTTTCCCTCCATATCACCCAAGCCCACCTGCCGCACAAACTTGGATGAACGCACGCAAAACTTAGTGGCGGCCATATTTTATCCCCGCTCTCTTAAGTGTGCTTGGACCGACGCCGCCAGGGGGCGCTGGCAGCGTTCCTTTCGGTGCGCTTGCCTCCGCAGCTTTACATATTTTTTTCCCCGTTCTTAAATGTCAAATTATGGTTACATAACAAATCAGTTCGGTGAACAACTGAGTGAGAAGAAGACCTATTGCTTATTAATCTAAAGTCGTTTTTTTTTTCCTTTTTCCTTTTCCTCCTTTCTTCTTTTCAAAGGCGGGGTTTTGCGCTGTTTTTTCAGAGCTCCCATTCCATAACTTTAGTAATAGTAATAATGTGTGAATACTCTGCAGTGAAACTATATGTTACAAACTTTCATCTTGCTGTTCTTATCTTTATGATGACCGAAAAAGAAAATCGTGTCGCAGTGGCTGGGTCAGGATTGCAGCAAAGTACGAATGAGGTCATGCTGGGCAACACACTCAATAGGGCTTTTCGCCATAGAGGACGTATTTTGCATTCATCATTAGCCTATTCGGTCCCAAGTCACACGCACGCACACACGCACACACGACTCGCACGCCCTCCCACACACGTACGAGAACTCTCACACATGAGCGTAGGATTATACTATGCCACGGGCAGAGGACAATGTCTGTCGAGCGACTAATTCGCAAATCTCCCTCCCCTTCTCTTTCCCGTTCCGCCCTCTCACTACCAGCCGCCGGCCTTTTTCGACCTCTCGCTTCCTCTCCGCCCCCCTCGGTCCCTGCTGTGCCCTGCTATTTATCACTGTATCTCTCAAAATTATACGCGGTCTGTGCGGCACCTCACCCCCCCCTCTCTCAATCCATTTCCTCTATATCCCTTTAAACTCGTGCGCTCTCCTCTGACCGTCGGTAGTTTTTTAAATTTTATTTTAGAAACTCCCCTTTTGCTTCAAACACGAACTGAAGACTTTGGGGTTTCTAGGATGGAAATGTTTGCATGCCTGCAGTGTGGTTATGTTTCGATATTTCATCCCTGATGCTGCTATCACCGGCCTGGCCTCCTCTTGGTCACAGTACAGTACAGTGGCGGAGGCCTCTCCTCCGGAGCGCCGCGCCGTTTGGTTCTCACGGTGCCATGCGCGGCGTGGCGGGGCGTGGCGGGGCGCGGCGCTGTGGGCGCTGCGGATAACGCGCTGCCCGGTGGAGAGGCCGCACCGGACGGTCCGCACTCTGCTGCTGTGAGGGGGGGAGGGGGGGGGGGAGCAGACCTGTGACAGCATAATTATTCACAGGTACAGCGGCCCACCCCTACCCTCTCAGGCCCATTTGTTAGCCTAGTCGGAGCTGCGTGCCACCGCTCCACTTCCAACAAAAGGCCAACCTCCCCGCGCGCACATACGATGACAGGTTTTCCGCCGAAACTCAAGTTGCGCCCATGTTGGAGTGGTCACGTCGTAGAATCGCTCTCTTTTATACTTTTGAGGGAATTTCAACGTGCGGTGTTCGTCCGGCTGTGACGTATTGCGTGGTGCCCGGGTGCCGCTGTACGTGTCTGCTCCGCGCACCGCGGCTCCCCAGCTGTGTTCCGCTGCAGCGCTGACTCCCTCCTATCAAGCACACGATGCCGAAATAATTAATTCTACAAACCCACCCCGCCCACCCTGTCTGGTCTGACGATCTGTGCCCCTTTAACACCCTGGTCTGTCTCCCTCGCTCTGTGCCACACCATCTGTCCACCATTAACACCCCGTTTGAGCCCGTCAAGCGTTTCGCCTTTACAGGATAGTTTGTAGACAAACCATTTATAAATAGAAAATTTCGAAATATCTTTCGAATCTACGAACTTATTTTTTACAGTGTTGAGTATTCACTTTTGTGTTTTTTGTGTATTTTATTATTCATTTTTAGTTGTATTTTATCTTCTCCTACTTGGGGTTACTGCTTTAGGGATTTCCGTCAAGAAAAAGTTATTAAAATTGAAAATCCACAGCAGCTACGCAGTAATTGAACGGGCTAGGCTTTTCCTGTAAGGTCTCCAGAAGCGTGGCGTCAGAAATCGGCTAAGCCTCCTCCCCCCTCCCTCTTCCCCCCAATAACAAAGTAAAGAAAAAAAAAACATTGTGGGTGGGGAAACGTCGACAGGAATATGTAGTCAGGCCCTTCGGCGTGGAACAGCAAGTGGCCCTTGGTCGGTGAATATTCGCCGCCTTCGCTGTCTGGCTGAATTCGCTCGGCGATCAACCGTATTGCGTCCGCCATGCCTAATTAAAATGTGCGCTTCACCACCATCGCCTGCCTCGCCCGCCCCTCCAACAAAACGGAAGGCGCGCCCAGCCGTGGAGGTTTTCTGGGAATAATGATTTCGTGCTGTGCATTGCTTCCTGTGTACGACCCTGTCCAGCTGGGCTGAGCCCGACTCTACCTGTCCGCCTCCCGACCGGATGACTTTTTCCTACAGAGCTAAGGCTGCCTCCTCCCCCTGGTGGCCTACTAGCCCGCAGGCCGCAGGGCGCGCAGCTCAAACTACATTTGCTTTTCCTCCGTCGAGTAAAAAAGGTCGTTGTTTGGTGGAGGGCCGAGGCCGCCGGCCGAGGCCCGTCTGGCCGTACGATAAGCCTTATTTATTGCGCCACGACCTCGAAGCGGCCGGCTGGTGGCGGCTGAGGCAAAAATTAAAACGCAGGCGCAGGCGGGCCACCAGGCTGAGCAAACAGGGCGTGTACCTTGCCCCGCCGGCCCGGGCCGGGACAATGGCGCAGGAGGTGAGCTTGTCGGCCGTGAGCTTATTATATTACGATTCGCTGTTTCGGAAAACAGATTCACTTTTTTATTTTTGTTCCTTCGGAGTGCCACTTCTTACTTTGGAACACACCCATACGTTTCTCAGTGGCAATGCCTGCACTGTTAAATCCTTGCGAAGAAATGCTTCTCGCCTTTCGAAGAAAATCGTTCGTAAGCTGCGAAGCATTTGGCTCCTTTGTATTGCGAAGCAATTTCTTCGTAGTGTGCGAAGAAATTTCTTCGCAAGGCGGAGCTTGCGAAGAAAATACTTCGTATTGCGAAGCCTTACGAAGCAGCCAAATTCTTCGCAACGCTGCCAAGAATTTTCTTCGTAAGAATTTTACAGTGTGAAATATATGTTTTACGTCAGAAAATGTCTGATGTTTCTTTTAGGTGAAAGGAAAATTTTGTTTTGCGTTTAACCTCCGATTTCGAGGGCTTCCTCCAAATCTTAGTTTGCTCTATTTCCCCAAAAGTCAGATGTGCTTCCTATCACGATGAGTGTTTGGCCGATCTGGATGAGGCGAGCGTTATCCGCTAAAAAAGCTTGAAAAAGACAGTAAATTATTACTCTGTCGATTTGAAGTAATCGACTCAGAGCCCGTCGGGGAGACGAATTTGGTTTCGAGTTGCCCTCGACCTGGCACTTCATATTTGGGTCGCTGTTGCCCGATGAATGATTTATAATGTGAGCCTCGAAATTGGGTCAAAACAACTCGTCTGTGTCATTAACATCGCCAGGTGCCCGCATTGTAGCAAACCAGGCGTTGAACAGGTTCACGGCTCAGACGACTCAGCTATTAAAGTTACGTTAGCTATTCATCGACCTTTCAATGAAAAGTTACGATATAAGTGTTAAATTAGTGCCGACAGAACTGCAGGGGCGTTTTAAGGTCTGACCGACAGCCCCCCCCCCTCCCCCCTTAAATCGCGCCTGCAGAACTGGAATGTTTTTGAAATATAACGAAATTAATAAACCATGACGCGAGTTGTCTGGTTTTTACGGATAGAAAAAGTTTTATTTTTTCTAACGGTGTGTCGCCGCCGAGACGCTCTCGGATGGCCTTCGATAGGCCCTCTGGCAGCCTCTCGTCTCTCCCCTTGGCGCCATGATTTGCACAGCGAGGAATGAAACATGGGATGGCATTGGGTGGGGGGAGGCAGGGACAGGGCAGCCCTTTTATTCCAACTGCCCTTCACTTTTGGTTTTGCCTTCCTTGTGGATCGATGGCTCACCAAAGCAAACACACTGGGCCCCGCAGTCACTCCGCCAAGACTGGCGGGCTCTACCTCTTTTATCTCTACTCCATTAAAAATAAAAATGAAAAAATATTCCCCTGTACCGAGTGTGGTTGTTACGCCGGCGCTATGGTTGTCGAGGCAGAAAGTGGAGTTCTGTCGAGGGCGAAATCAAATAAACTTACTTCTGCGTCGGGACAATCAGTTCCAGCCGTTCAGCCCCAGGAATTCTTCTTTCTCGGTGCTACACGCCGCCGTGCTATACGCCGGATCATCAATCCCCGCCTTTCTCCCTTCCCGGGCGCTTTCTCTTATTCTGCTTTTCTACCCGCCTTGAAAGCTACTCCAGCATTACTGAATCGGCAGGGGCTATCTGGAGCGTGTCGCAGCGTTGCCCGCCGGGCCCCGGGCCCCTGCGCCCCGGCCTGGCGGGGTCGAAGCCCTCCTGCAGCGGGCTGCAGCCCCTCCCGCTCCCCCTGGCCTGGCCCCGGGCTGGGCTGCCCTCAGTACATCTTGCGATCGTGACATTACCTGATGAGACAAATCACCCCGGTGATGGTGGGCGCGATAAGGGATCGTGGGGTCAATGAAACTGCGAATAGCTGAAAGAGAAGACGAAAAGAGGGTGGGGTCGATGGCACTTGCTTTTTCCAAAATACAGTGGAACTTCATACAGGGTGGCGCAAGTACCCTGGTCCATTTTTTTCGGATAGGCAGACCCACAACAACAAGCTTTCTTTTTATTATAAGTTTTCCATTATTGGTAGTAGAGAAAAAGTAAAAGTTTCTATGAGTTGCTAAAAGTTTAAGGAACATGGAGCATATTTTACTTTTTCTCTACTACCAATATTAGCTAATCTATAATGAAAACCAAGTTTTTACTCGTTCTTTACCACCACCAACTCCTACTTGGTGGTAGAAGAACGAGTATTGATCTCAGTGCGATGTCACGCGTGACGGTAGTCGTTCTCGCAATGCAGAATGCGTACACTCATGAAACTTATACCATTCGAAACTGGGAATGCTGTAGGCGTGACCAATAATGGACTTTTTTTCAAGTTTGACACTACTTTTTGGAGAACTCTTAACAAAATTTGCCTGTTTTCGTTCGAAGTCGATAGAGCCGTGCCACACAACGAACCTGCATCTCGTAACACGAAGCACGTACACGCATGACAATACTACCATTCGAAAATTCATCTGCTAGTATTACAGGCTGCAAGGAAGATTGTTTAAGTCTAATAGTAATATTTTGAGAACTCTGAACAGATTTCACAAGTTTTCTGAGTCTAAGTCCCGTTTCCCGCAGCCATTGCTGCTGCTCTAGTGCTGCCATCTGTAAAACAATTGCTGGTTGCTGGCGGCTATATATTCGTATTCATATTGATTGACGCGGAACGTCCCGAAAACTGAAGCGCGTCTTTTTGAAAGCGTTGACTTTTCCAACAACGCTCTTGTGCCCTGAAGGGAATACCCAGAATAGCGTCATCAGTGACAAAACTATCAGCATTTCCAGTTTCATATAGTTTATGTTTAATGACAATTAGCATTGGCCATGTAAAGAACGAGTACCAGTATTAGCACAAAATTAATTTTGTGATTTTCTTTTCTGCTTGTTTTTGTTTGTTGTGGGTCTGCCTATTCGAAAAAAAGGACCGGGGCGCGTGGGCCACATGTGTCATGCGTCTTGAAAAAGGATTCTATCGAAGGGAGCAGGGCATCCGCACTCAAACACTTCTTGAATAAAAGTCGGCTCGCTTTGGCCGCCAGTGAACAACTGTCTTGCCCTATGGTGGCATTTATTTGCAGCTAGGCCTGGCAGCAGCAGTCCAGTCAGTCGGTCTCCTTTCCAGGCAGGGCGCGTCTCTCTTCCCTCTGCTGTTTGCTAAGAATGGAAAGAGAAGAAAGTGAATGACAAGCCTGCTCATGATCCTACTTTACTGTTTTCTCTCGGGCGTCGCCAGCGATGTTCGGCCCCCTTGGGGACTTTACACTGAAATCAAAAGTGTTCAGCTGACACACACTTGAAAGTGTTGAACTCACCTTAAAGTGTTGCAACAATTTGTTAAAAACGTGGAAGCGGAGAGAGAGAGAGAGAGAGAGAGAGAGAGAGAGAGAGAGAGAGAGAGAGAGAGAGAGAGAGAGTTGATTTCAGTGTAACCGTTTACCCGTTCTTTCACATGATTTTGAAAGGGTGATTTTTGCGGAGGGTGGAGAGGAAGGCTCTGGCTGACACGACAAGGACTTGCGTGCATCATTAAGCAAGCTGATGTGCTTGTGATGATAAGCGCGAATAAATCGCAATCAAAGTCAAAGGCTAGATTAGTCGAGATAACCTTTGGAGCGGCGGGCCTGAGGTCCTGATGATTGATGGCGGCTCATCACCTCCTCCCCTCTCCCGTCTCCTCGGGAGCCGCAAAGATCCGTGCTTGTTGACGTTGCCATATGGTTCAGACGCAAACTCAGTATCGTCTGTGCGTCCATGGATCTGACGGATGGACTTATGCTGAAGTAATTTGGAAACTTGTTACCAAAACATTTTTGCTCTCATGGATGCTCGAGATTATACCTTTGTCTGGTGTCATATTTCCTCGTCAATTTACGAAATTGGCTGTATTTTTCGCTATTGCTGCGCTGCTGTGGCGTCCTCATCTGGTTTTACGACGGTCTCTTAATTTTTTAGTGCTACTTAATTTTTCCTGACTGCATGGCGTGCGGCTGCACGAAATCGGTCTTTGCGACCGGGGTTAACTGGGATACTCGGCGCATCCCCCCGGGATGAGCCCGGCCCGGCGGCAGCCCGGCGGGGATTCGTATCTCGACAGCGGCGTGGTAACGAGTGGCGAGCCAAGCAGTCCTGCAGCCGTAAAGTGTTGTTACATTCAGCTTTACTGTCCGCAGAGATGCGTTGCGTGTCCCCGCACCGCGGCACGTAGCGCAGCCCGGGGTTAAACGAGTTAGACCGGGCTCCGGCACTGCGGCCACGCCCCGCCACGCCACGCCCCGCCCCGCCACGCCCCGCCCCACCATGCCCCGCCCCACCACGCCCCGCCACGCCCCGCCCAGGCCGTGCCGCGCAAGCCGCCTCAGACCGACAATAGAGGTCCGAGCCTAAATGCCTGGTCACGTGTAGTGCGGCCCGGCTCCGGCTGGACAGGACGCGCCCTCCGCAAGAACTGGGTCCGACCGAAATTGGAAATTTCGTGTTCCGTGTCGGAATTGAAACAGGCGGTCGGGCTGGGCTGGGCTGGGCGGACGGGGCGGTCGGGCACGGGCACGCGGCCTGTCGCTGCGGACCAGCCCGGCCCGGCCCCCGTCACGTACGGACGGTATGCGCTTTGTTTGCGTGTGGTTTGTCGTCATTTTACGGTCCCGTGCGCGCCGACCCACGGCCCACGGCCCCACCCACCGCTGCCAACTATACGACAGAACCCCGCCATCCACCAACGCAACCGCCGCCCCCCCTCCCCCCCTCCCCCCCCTCCCCCCTCACCCGCCGCCGCTGCCTCCACCACCACTTCCATCACTGCCGCCGCTGCCAGTCAACCATACGCGAGTAGCGAGTACCGCCGCGGGCACCCGTCTGACCAACATTGGAAGCTGAAAATTGTAGTTTGCTGGATGAATTAGTAAAAGTTGTTACGTGTTGGGTAGCGTTAGTACACTGCCGCTGTACGGGGAGTTGCACCATCAACCAACTCTGTTATTCTTAAATCAAAACCGCGCGCAAACCTGCCTGAAAATATCCAGTTTAAGACGAGAGAGATAGAGGGAGAGAGAGTCTGTTTGTGTTGGCTCTGCACGTCGCCCGCCCTAGCCCGCAGCAGAGCCGAGTGAGGGATCGATCCACACCACTGCTAACAGCGAGAGAGAGAGAGAGACGGAGCGAGAGGGAGGCGGCGGGGGGAGGGGGGCCGATGGGTGGGCAGGTCATACATTCTTCGCCTCTCCTCCCTCTCCATTCCTGTCAGTTTCGATGGCTGCCACGGTCGTCCGGCTGCGCGGGCCGCGCCGAGCTAAACAGAATAATTTCCCCCTGAAACTTGCTCCGGCCTGACAGGACGTTACTGCTGCGCGGGCGTGCGCGGGCGTGCGCGGGCGTGCGCGGCCCGGGGGGCTCGCGGGGTATGTAATCTCTTTACTTCCACGCTGTTTTATTTCATTGGCTGCAAGAAAAAAAAATGGAGTAGGTTTATGGTCAGTCGCTGGGTTATCGCCGGGCACTTAGGCTCGCAGCTGGGACCCGGGGGGCCGGGCTGGGCTGGGCTGGCCAGCTGAGGGCACCGGGTCCGGGCCGGGACCGCCTTGGGGATTACATGTGTGTATAATGGACCCTGGTGAGGTGAGCCCCGGGCGCGTGCAGCTCACAGCCGCGGCATGGCAGGTGCGCCGGGCCCGGGCCGGGCCGCGCCAGCGCGGTCCTGGAACGGCCGGCGCGGCGGAACCTCTAACGGCTCGCGGCGAGTGGAGTGGACACCGTCCCAGCGGCGTGTCAACACTGCAGCCGGACGCGTTGCGCACCTCTATCTCGCGCGAGACGGCTGTTTATCAGGGGATATTGGCCGCGCAGGGTATCGCGAGGACCGCTGTTGACAACATCGTTGGATTTATACGCAAATGAAGGCTCGCTGTTTATATTGGCCGGTGCCGGCCGGTGCCGGGCGCGCGCTGGGCAGTGAGGCCCGGCTAAGCCCTGCTCGCTCGCGCGCCCGCGAGCCGCCTGGGTTCAAAAAAGAAACATGCTTCACAGGTGGATGGCGCCATGAAATATGCAGCAGCCGTGGCTTCCATCAGGAAATGGAGCAATCATGTTTTCTACCGATACGGTACGTGCCGAGCGTCAATAGGAAAGGCGGTGGAAAGGCGTTTAATGCCGCCGTCCAGAGCCAGCCCCGCCCCGCCCGGCCCCACCCGGCCACGCCAGAGGGGTGGTGGAAAGGTTTTTATATTATCCTGCTGTTCGGCGCGCTGGCTAACTCTATTGGTCCAGGAAAACTCTCCCCTCAAGACGAGTGCGACCTGATGATTTGTGTACCGCGGCGTCGATATGGACGTTATGCACGGTGGAGGCCTCGTGCTCTTGAGTCGCCATTGGCGGCCTAAGCGCCTCATAAGCGCGAGCTAAGAGCCCCCCACCCCTGCCACCCCTGGCGCCGCGCTGCGGTGGGGTGGCTGCATGGCGTGCGCTCGCGTTTCATTCCGGCTTCGTGACGGGAAAGTGAAACGGCACGATGAATGTGAAAATGGCCCTCTGGAGCTGCTCTCACCCTGCTCGGCCGCGCCCCGCCCCGCCCCGCCCCAGTCTCACCTTACCCGGCCGCTTACACCTTAGTTTCGCTGGCCGCACACACAGTGCCTCCTCCCCCACCACCCCCTGCCCGTGCCATTCACACGCGCGCACATATGCACCCCTCTCTCTCCCAACCGCATAGGCCACACCGCGGCGTTTGATCCGCGCCTTCCGCCAACAGTCTCTCTGGAGTTCCGCTCGGCGGCCCTTTGCCCCGCGCCCCGCCCCGCGCCCTGCACCACTGCGCACAGCCCTGTTGCCCGGTGCGAATCACTCGGCCACTTACTACTTGTGCGCACACACACGCACTGATGAATAAAAGAACGTTTTATGGGCGGAGGAATCCCGGCCCCCTATCAACGGGCCGCGCCGCGCCACGCAGCGATGTAGTGCGGAGCCCTGGCGATTTCCCACGGGGCGAGGGGCTGGCCGGCCGGCCGCGGGCGGGGGTGAGGGTGAGGGGGGAGAGGGGGGGCGCAACGACACATTGAGGAGGGAGGGAGGGCGGTGGCCGCCTGGCTCCACCCATAAACACGAAGGTACACTATAGCGAGCCGGACGGTATCGCCCAACAGAGAGAGAAGGGAGGGGACCTCTCTCTCTCTCTCTCTCTCTCTCTCTCTCTCTCTCTCTCTCTCTCTCTCCCTCCCTCGCTCCCTCTCTCCCTCTCTCTCTCTCTCTCTCTCGCTCTCCCTCCCTCCCTCCGTCCCTCGCTCCCTCTCTCCCTCTCCGCCCCTCTCTCTCATTTTCCATGGTAGGGCGGAGCAGCGGCGGGATACGAGACCAGGTGCACGGGAAATTAAAAATTCCAAACGTCTTACTGTAGGTCGTAAAGGAAGGGGATGCGAAACGGTCTTTCTCTTAGGGCGGTCGGGGAGGGGGAGAGGGCAGAGGGAGCTTGAGTGAAGTTCAACTTGGGGAGGAGTTAGTGGGTTAAAGGTTTGTTTGGTGTTTTGCCTTTCAGACTGCAGCTTCACACCGCTCAATCCTAATAGTTAATGCGCCGGTGCCGGTACCCCTAAAAGCAGTCGCTGCTACTTTGGTCCCTTGCGCGACCGTTGCTAAAATCCCAAGCAAACTTGTGAACGTTTAGGGGCTGTACACTTTGGAGGTTCGGGCGGGAGTGTGGGTCTGGGGGAGGGAGAAGGAGAGAGCAGTGAGAGAAAGCGAAACTAACGTGGTAATCTCAAGTTGGTATATGTCCCGGAGAGACGTATGCGTGCGGCGCACGCGACCGTGTTAACGTGCGACACCTGCTCACGCACAGGGCGGCCGAAAGAAACCAAACCCGGGCGGGTGTGGCGACGCGTGGCGGGGCGGGGCGGGGCGGGGCGGGTGGGGCGGGGTGGGGCGGGACGCGCAGGCCTGGCCAGCGTGACGGGGCAGCGGTGCGTGACGCTCCGCCGCACCCCGCTGAGCCGAGTGTCACTGGCAATTAACCCCCTCGCTTCTCACGTCCGGCTTGAATTCTCGACCGAATTTTACTTTGTTTAATTCTTGTTGTGCGATGCTTTGAAGTTGTTCCGAGTGTAACGTGAAACACGTAACGAGTTTTCCTACCTTCCCCCGCACTCTGAGGCGCCACCGACCCTACAGTATAGGCAGGGACTGCAACCCTGTTACGAGTTTCCTCTTACAAGCGGTACCTTTACTAACTGGAAAATGAATTTAGTTTTCGCTGCAGCGACACATCTTTTTTGTAGTGAACCGTCCCTTTTCTAGCTGGTCGGATAAAGGGGATTGCCTGCGATTCACCCCGCACCACCCGGCCCAACCCTGACCCCAGCACAACCCACACTGCATGTCGCGGTGACACTTTGATTACTTGCAGCGGCGCTGAGACGGACGACGGGTAGGGCGGGGTGGTGCGGGGCTGGGGCGGGCTCAGCCGTTGGTCTGCGCGTGGACAACTGAAACACATGGCAACCATGACAGTCCTGCATGGTCTTGGATGCAAATCACTCTGCATGGCCACACATGTGTGTGTAAGGCAACTACAGCACAACATCGTCGAGAACTGTTTTTGTTCCCAAGCACATATAGCAAAGGCTTTCAGTCGACTCGGTTCATCTCATCCCACTTAAGTTAGTTCCTTCCTACGCTTAGAACGGTATTCAAGATGGTCTCCACGGCTTATTACATTTGGGCTTTTTTCTTTGTTTGCAGGTAAGTCAGTCTCGTATCACTCTCGAACTAGGGAGCGTGCGTGTGCGGTCTCGTGTCTGTTAGTGAGTACTACTTGAATCACAACTTGGAATGCACTGCGAAGAAATGGGTGCGCGTTGGGATGCTCAGCGAGGGAAGCGCTGCTCCCCACCGAAACATGGACAAGACGCGTGCATGTCGGGTCGTTGGGCGAGGCATTGCATTGCGTGGCGAGGGGGGTTGCACAGCCAGCGCAGCGGGGCGAGGGAGCGCTTGAGCCGTTTATGACTGTACGGCGCGGCCAAACTCGACAGCAGCCCTGCGGTACAGCGGGTAGCCGCACCTCGTGTCCGCCGCGCGGGCTGTGCGGGACTTATGGTCCGTGGGAGAATATGCGCCGCTCGTTTATGCCTTGCTTCGTGATGCCTACTTATTCAGCCTCTAGGATAAAACATTCGGGCTGGAACTTCGACGATCATTCTATGAATGTGGTAATTGAAATCATGAATTTGAATTTATCTTATAAGATCGAACCGCATTTTTATTTTTTTTGATCGACGCCATTTTTCTTGTAAATTAACTAAATTTCCCCTCCCTATTTTCTCCCCGGTGCTGCGCTCCCGCCCCGCCCCCCCCCGCCGGCCGCTCCGCGCGCGGCTCTGCATACTGATGCGGCCCCCCTGCATTCCGCCGGGTAGGCAACCCGCCAGTCGGGTCTGCACTCGCGCTGCATATCTCGTCCCGAGCCGGTGCGCTGCTGAGCGGCACGGCACGGCGAGACAACTCGGATGTTTGCTTCGAATTGGATTCGGGGAAGAATCCACGTAACCGTAAACGTGCCCTATTCTTTGGGAGTGGCTGGCTGTCGAGCAGCCGTCGGCTTTAGTTGTTTGGGTGTGGCGTTCCCTCCCCGTGTGCCCTTGGAGTTTCGCACGAGTCCGAATCCTAACTAGTTAATCGTCTTACTCTGGGGCGGGTTGTGACTTCTTAGGAAATAAACGGGGGGCGATCGTCGTTGACACTTAATTGAATTGTGGCTCTCGCCCTTTCTCACCGTCTCACCGTTCGCGAATCTTCCTGTTCGACCGCAGGTGCATGTCGAATGTCGACTCCGTCTGAGGTCCGTAGCGCGTCTGACTTGTGTCTGGGTTCTGGATTGTAGGCCTATTTAAGGATTTAGCGCGCACGCGGTCACTGTGAGAAAAATATCCCTCAATTCACTTCGTGTGCTTGTTTTATTTTATTTTTTAAAAAAATATACTTAACGATTACGTCTCGAGGAGACTTAAATCTGCGACCATAGTCGTAAATTTACGATAGCAAATTCTTGATTGTTGAAGGAAACTGAGTCAACACATTACATTATGTCAAATAATACCCACAAAATTCCAACTCGAAGTTTATGACATTTGTGATTCCGTAATCCTCACGACTATTTTTTCTCAGTGCACTGTTATTCAATTACTGTGACGTCACGTGTTTTTTCATGTGAAAAGTGTCACATTGTTTAAAATGTAATGTCATATTCTTTTCAATGTGAATCGGCCAGAATATGCGGGCTAAATTTTGTTGTCACATTCAAAACAATGTTACTTTAATATCAATAGGAATGTGACAGTTTTCACATGAAAAAGAATGTGACGTCACAGTAATTGAATAACAGTGTGGGTGAAAGTAAAAACTTAGGTCAGGTTCTCAAACAGCCAGGATTTTCTTCTTGGAAAATTGCACTTTAGCGTTTGTTTTTTTTTAAAACCCAAAACTGGTGTAAACGTTGTCTTCGAGTTTTTACTCGTTCTTTACCTTTTCCACATCTCACTTAACATAGAGGTGAAAGAACGAGTATTGTGCTCAGTGCGGTGTAAGTTAGACCCCATTCTCACCGAAGAAATGGTAATACTTACGGTTATGTCTGTGTAAGCAAATTGTAGCTTTTTACCCAGTAATGAGTCAATAATAGAGGTTTTTTTCGAGTTACTAAGCAAAATTTTAAGAAATTAAGAATCTAAATTTCGAACAGAGACGTTCGACTGCTCGCCGCGGGACCACTTTTATCCCGCACTCATTACGACTTATTTACGGACGAACATAGAACCAAATTACACTATTTGCCCACTGTGAAAAATAGTCGTAAGGTTACGGGAAAATTTCCCACGAAGTGCAGTTGTAAAATTACAATTGCAAATCGTAAAATTACAAGCACTACATATCGGCTTGAAATTCATTCACGAGCAAAAAAGGTCCGTCGTAAATTTACAACATATTTCGTAAATCACGATTTACAAAATTTATCGAAAATCTACGGAGATATTTTTCGCAGTGGCCACATAAAGTTATCACGAAACGTATCAACAATTTTTAACATTCTGCAGTTTCTAATTAAAAAGTAAACGTTACATTCATTTGTGTTGAGAGTATCAATATCAACACCACCGATATGGGTTGTGCGCATGCGCGAGTAGAGCAACGCCATCTATTGAGATATTCTGTAATCATTTCAAGTTTGTCTCAAAAAGAAAACAAATGCCGCGAAAGGTTTGAACGAGGAAAGTCGCGACTGACAACAATGTGTCGTGTGTTATGGACTTACTATCCTGCTGTTGACGTACCATTTCTAGTTGAAAGCTAACATTATTAAGGTTAAGGGTAAAGAGGTAAGAACGAGGTTTTTCTTTTTGTATCAAACGTATTTGATGCGCTTACTATCTACTTGTTACAACCGTGCGCTGCGGTGTGGCACAAGTCAGATGACTGCGCCAATGCCACAGCGCGTGGAACGCCCGTCGGTTCCAGTTCATCTGAGCTATACCACCACCCACCACCCACCACCGTGAAACCTCGTGTGCTGTTTGTACATCCGTTCAAGTTGTTCAAATTGTGACGCAGTGGCAGGAACGGGGCGTTCCCCTCACTCCTTTTCGTGCGCCTGTGGAGCGGAGCCGAGTACGAGCGCTGCGCACCAGTATCTGAGCACTGGGGATGTCGTTCGTTGAGAAATACCAAAAATTAATAAATTTTCTTCATTCAGTGGAGCCCCTTCCTCCTGTTCCTCCTGACTCTTTGAAACCTAAGAATCTGAATCTCTGAGAAGTTCCGTCAGGCTCCCGGAAGCAGATTCGAGGCGAGGGTCGTTGCTCGCGCTGGCGTGCTAGCTTGCAATCAGCGGAGCAACAGTTCTCTCTCGCTCCCTCGGCCGTGTCCCCCTCGTGGGACACAAGTCATCTCTTACTGCCACCGGCCATGTAAATAGATAGGCAGTGTGTACCGGCATGCCAGCCAAGGCTCGAGTGACGTACCGCCGCCGGCTGCGGGGCTGCAGGAACGCAGGACCGACAGCGTGGTGTGTCGGACTCTTGTGCATAAGCTACGTGCGCTTACGTACGTAACACTGTAGCGCTCGGTGAATTTCCATCTCAAGCGGCTAGGGTAAGTGCCACCCTGCTTCACTGTCGTGATAGACTCTGATTCACCAAAGCTTGTTGTGATAAGCCAAGGAGTGCGGCCAACTCGAAAGAAAATACAAGAGGTAAATTAAAAATACAAGGAAAGAATTGAAGATAAAAAGTAATTTTTCAAAATACTTTTAGAGTAGCCAAAAATATGAGAAATCAAGAAGTACAAAGTAAGGGTACACAGAAATACACGAGTTGGCCGCCGCTCGTGATAAGCTACAGTGTTTATGCTACTTGGTTCCCAGCTCCCAGTGAAAATAAACGTGAGGTTTTATTAGTGGAACTGGAAGCACGGGGCACCTATAACAGAATCCGATGGATCGTTACGCGGTTAATCGAGAACATTCTAAACTTTTTTTTTCTTCTATCACATTGTTCCCGCATCGTCTATGTCTTAACGATTTCTTGAGCTGCTTCCTGAATTTTCACTTTCCTCTCACAATCAAGTGGCCCGGATCTCCTGACCGCCCCTGGGACTGGTTGGTCAGGACTAGTCTCGCCCTCTTGCTCTGCTGCCGTCTCCTCCCTCTCTCATTCCTTCTTTTTCCTTCTCTCGATCCCCTTCACCGACTTTCTCTCTCTCTCTCTCTCTCTCTCTCTCTCTCTCTCTCTCTCTCTCTCTCTCTCTCTCTCTCTCTCTCTCTCTCTCTCTCTCTCTCTTTTCTCCGTGTACCCTCTCATCCAATCCCCACCGGGCGCTGCCGGGGGATTCCATTATCGCGGAGGTGAGATGCGTGGAGCAGGGCTGACTCCAGGGCCTAGGCGATGCCGCTTCCTCAGACAAGAATTAATTATTTGTACGGGGATTGGAGGCCGGAAGCACATCAGGGTGCTACTAGTGTTACAAAGTCAAACTTAACACTGTCAGAGTCGGTACACCTGCAGAAATCAATACTCTTGCAATCCTGCCCTCTACGGACAGATTTAGAAAAACGTATAACATTTTCTTTTCTGCACTGACCGGTAAAACAAATGTTTAGTTTCTATACATCATGGTGTATAGTTGGCAATTCTATACATGACATGATGTATAGCAGGAACTAAACATGACAAGATGTTTAACACCTATATACTTCACAAATGTTTAAAAGTTAAACATTTTGTGATGTATAGAAGTATACACTTGGGCGAGGCTTCACATGGAAAAGCATAGGGACACCACGCTGCGCCAAGTGTATGGCCAACTGAGCACTTGCAAAGTGTTTAGAAAATAAACATCTGCTGATGTATAGTTTGAACTAAACATGATATAGTGTTTAAGTATTAAACATTAGCAGCTAAACATCATTTGATGTTTAGAACTATACATTTGTTTTACCAGTGTGCTAGACTAATTCATATGTAACATTAAAGTATTCGATTATTGCGATTCTACTCTGCAAATCTAAATGTGATACTACATATGTCAGTTTAAACTGCGAAACTTTAGTTTCGCAGTTACAACTGCAAAACTTTAGTTTCGCAGTTACAACTGCAAAACTCCCGAATTCGTCAGTTTAAACTGCAGAACTCCCGAGTTCGTCAGTTGAAACTGCAAAACTCCCGAGTTCGTCAGTTTAATCCGTGGAACTGTTGTGCGGTTTAAACTGACGAACTCGGGAGTTTTGCAGTTTAAACTGACGAACTCGGGAGTTTTGCAGTTTAAACTGACGAACTCGGGAGTTTTGCAGTTTAAACTGACGAACTCGGGAGTTTTGCAGTTGAAACTGACATGTAGTATCACACTTAGATTTGCAGAGTATTTTGATAGTAAATTACGGGACAGGACAGGGCTGAGCTCTTGTCGATCCGCACCCGGAAGTGCGACATGCCTCTTTCGTTCCTGGCCAGGTGCACGCACACCCCTCGGCAATGAGAGCAAGCAAAGCAAACTCAAAAAAGTTTGGGTTATGGCGGTACAGCCCATGTAAGCGCCGGGGGCAAGACCGACGTAAAAAAGTTTTTGCGCGCAAGATAATTTTTTAAAAAGACAGTTTGAATCGCATGACGCCAATTCTTTCCATTCTGCGGAATGAAAACCACCTCGCCGCTTGCTCACACCAGGTAGGGGCATCCAAGGAGACGCTTGTTTGAAACAACGCAGGCTTCTTTTCGTCCAAAGAAATAATTTCATCAATAGAGGCAAAAATAAACTATTGCCCCAAACATTTTCCCCCGTTTTGAAGAAGTGGTTGTTTCAGTTTCAAATAATGGGGCTAGAGAAGTTGGTTAGAGCTCAAATTAAAATATATTTGTTCTAATTTTGCAGAAAAGATTCTTTGGGTGTTGTGGTATTGGAACAGCCGTGTTTAGTCGTGGCCAACCCCGCACCCAGCCGAGTCCGACAAAGGGCGCAAGAGCTGCGGTGCCGGGGAGGGCCGGGGAGGGCCTGGTCTAGCTGGCCTCGGTTCAGCCTCGGTCCCGCACCGAGTTTCGTCTGTCCGTTTCGGCCATCAGTCAGAGAGGTCCAGCGCGCCCCGGTTCCGGGGCGGGGGTGGCCGGGGGCGGCCGGGGGCGGCCGGGGGCGGCCGGGGTTCGCTTTGGGTCTGTCCTGGCTGGCGCCGGGTGGCTCCGGGTGGGGGTCGCCATCACACGCTTCCGCCCTTTCCGGACCCCGGGCCGGACTCTCGATCAGTTGGGAATGGGTCTTCCAGACCTGCTTGCGAGGTGAAGCCGTAGGCGGCCAGCAACAACCCGTGCAAAGAATTCCCCTTTCCCCCTCCCCCAGGCAGCCCCTTACGGTTCCATTTTTCCTCCTCGCCTACCCCCCCCCCCCCTCAGCCGAACCCCCCCCCCACTCCCTCTCTCCCTCTCCGCGCCCACACAGCCCGCCACTGGCCACTAGTAGCCCCCAAAGCGCACCGATCGCTATACATCACCTGAAACGAGCGTTTGGAATGGGGTTGGCGTGGACCTGTGCGGCGCTGTGCGGCGCTGTGCGGGCGGCGCGCTCACACACAGAGCGGCACGCACGCTGCTGCCTGCTCCATTTGGCACGTCGCGCGGCTGGAGGCTGGCTGGAGGCTCCAGACTGCAGGCTCTGGAACACTGTTGGGAGAGGCCGCGCCGGCATCGCCCGCCGCGCCTCGCGCGTCCGTCCCCTCGCGCCTCGAGCCCATCTCCCTCCACTCTCCGGTGCTCCCCGTGTTCCCCTCCCCCATTCTTGGGAGCGACTATCTCCCAGCCATCCGCCATACGACCCCCTACGGAGTGCGGGGGCCCCGCCCCGCCCCGCCCCGCTCAGCGACCCTACCCCCTCACCGTGGCGCAAACTTTGCATATGCGGGCACCCCCGGCCCCTCCCCGCCCCGCTTCATCCCCCCACCCCTTCTCTCCCGCAAAGACGATCTCATCTTCCTCTGATTTTAATTGCGAGGCAGTAGGGTGGGCGGTGTAAGATTGCGGGCCCCCTGGTGTAGATCAGGGCCTTTTATACGCGAGCTTTGGCATCCTCTGGGATCATGGCGCACCCCGCAGGTTTTAACCCGGATTTTCTAATCGCATCTAATAGGTTCGGCAGTGCTGGAAAGTTGCCAAGGGAGCTCCTGTGTTTTGTAACATTTTGCTTTCCAGACCCCCTTTTTTATGGCATTTGGGGCGTAAAAGTGTCTGACCGTTAATGGTCTGACGGTTTTAGTGTAGCATGAGGAGGCATATGCAATGCGTTTACCTCCCCGGTGCAGCCCGAACGCTACTTTAGCGTCCAGCAGAAACGCCTCCTGTAAAACAGCGCCCGCCGGACGGCCGTGCCTCTCCTCCCTCGGCGTTCTTGCGATTATTTTAGATGGTTATGTGGCTCTCGCCTGCACCACCCACCCCAGCCCCCGTTATGGCGGGGGGAACCTATTTCATTTTTGGCCCGTAGTTGCATGGTGCGGGTGGGCCGCTCGTGCGAAGTGGTGCCGCGCTGTGCCGGCCGTGCCGCGCCCACCGCTTAGTGCGCTCGAGAATCGCCTTAACGCGGTCAAAAGCGGTCAGAGAATAGTAATAAAAATGATCTTTGGTCCAACGAGTAAGCTGCGTCTTGTTGTGGAAAGTTGAACCGGAGGCCGGGGGATCGGATTCTCATTTTCACCGCGTATAAAACGGAGGAATAGTAAATACTATCTGGTAATATTGCTAAGTTTGGAACATATTGTATGTACAGACATAGGAAATCAAGAAGTCCCTCCATTGCGGGTTCTAACAAAGTCGCGTAAATGGAATCCACGATCCCTCAAACCTCGATAAGCATCGTAACAATTGAAATGAGATGCATCAGACGGCTGGCATTAATTATGTTCGCCTTTTTGCAATTCTAACCCACTTCACTTTCCATCGGCTCTGATCGCCAGCCTAGCCCTTCTGCCGCTAATCGCTGCAGTGCGTAGTCCGCCGCCGCCGGCCTGTACGCGATATTAATGGAAACCAGACGGAGCACATGTCCTGTTCACTAACACATGTGGCTCGCCTTATCACTTGTGTTTTGGCTTTTTGAGCTGCGTTCCGTATCGAGCGCTGTATGAGCCAGCGCGAGTGCTCGAAGCAACCTATCCCGACTGTTTCCCAGCCTACCAGCGGTGTGCCGAGGGGTCCGAGGGGTCCTTCACTCAAAAAATTCAGTGTACACACTGAAACAAAGTCAGAAAAAAAATCAGAAACTAGAAAAAAAACCGTAAAAATCAAGGGGGAAAAAATGTTAATTTAGAATAATTGGTGTACGCTTGAATTTCTGGTGAAAGACCCCTCCCCTCGGTGGGGTCCGCGGTAGGTAGGTACTCAGTACTTGGTGGTGCTGTGGGCCGATAGGGGTGTGGTTCGTGCGAGAGGTTCTACTGCGCTGAGACCCCTCCCCCCCTCCCCTTGCTCTGTACTGGCCCGACTGGGTGGTTGGTGGCGCCCTGACTTCCCCTGAAGTTCGCAGCCGGCGGAGAGTTGGGAGGGGCAGGCTGGGGGAGGGGCAGGCTGGGGCAGGGCCGGGGGCGGCCGGCGGCCGTGCAGCAGTGCTGCTGGCTGGCCGAGTGGAAGTTGCTTCAGAGGAACGACTTTTCGTGGCTTTGGCGTCGGCAACGCGACAACAAACCGAACGGGACGGGAGACTGAACGCGGGGCAGGGCGGGGCGAGACAAGAGGGAGGAGGGGGCGGGGGGGATTTTGCAAGCGACGCAGTCGTATGTTTCACGCCACACGACCAAGGAAGGGGGCAAAAAAATCTTGGGGTTCTGTGTCCTGAACGTACAATGGGCAACCACTCTCACACTAAATGCCAAAGTACTCCGATTGTCTGGAAAAACAAAAAGCGGATTGGTGCGTAGTTTCACTGTGAAAAAAATACTCGTGAAGTTAAGATGACTTTTTTCATAAATTCCGACTACGACACGGAGTCGTTTATTTATGACAGCAGTCGTAAATCTTCGAGAGCAAATTCTTGCCAGTTGAAGAAAACTAAGTGGTGTCGAAAAATGGTCGTAACTTTACAACTTGAAGTCGTATAACTTCACGACATTTGTCAAAGAAATTTTTTCCGTAACCTTCAAAACCTGTTTTCACAGTGATTACGCAAGGATCGGCCAGATGCAGATTCCATTTTCCGTAAAGAAAACAAAAATAACAGGATAAATATGGGGATACTGTTTTGAGTTTCACTTTTTTCCGGTGTAAGAATTGTATTTTCGCAGCAGTACCGTTTTTTCACCCGCCTCTGCTGCCTCTGCTGCCTCATTCGCTGGATGCAAATGTGTCGATGTCTCAATTTATCAGGCGCGCATGTTGTGCCGCGGGCGATAAGAATGTGCGGGGGGCTGGGGGGAAATGGGGGGGGGGGGGGGGCTGCACGCGCCATCTGCTCCTCCAGCGCCATACTTTTATACGCGCAACGTAAATCCTATAGTCGCAGGCTGCTGGCCTGGAGAAAGAGGACCAACCCCGGCGAGGACCCGGCGAGGACCCGGCGAGGACCCGGCGAGGACCCGGCGAGGACCCGGCGAGGACCCGGCGAGGTCTTCCCACTGGTGCGCGCGAGAAATGTGATCTTTACTCCTTCGTCGTGCGTTATTCGCATTTCGCTACGGGAGAGACGGGCGGAGAACAGAGAAAAAGAGATGAGCGAGGGCGCGGCGGGGAAAGAGAAAGGGAGAGGAAGAGAGGGTAAGGGACTGGGAGAGAGACAGAGAGAGCGAGGGGAGGAAGAGAGGATAAGGGGACGCAGGGAGAGAGACAGAGAGAGCGAGGGGATCGAATAATCCGAGCCGGCGCCGAGTGATCTCGTGCCGCCGCGCCGGTCGGTGTACGCTTGTGCGCGAGATCAGGAGGGCAGGGCAGAGCAGGCAGAGGCGCCCGCTGGCAGATCGTCTCTGACTTTGGCCATCAGGAGAGTGGGGTCCGGGAGGGGAAGGGGAGGGAAGGGCTCCGCTTAATGAGAACAACAGACTTGCAGTCAATCTCCTGGACACGCCCCGCCACGCCCCGCCCCGCGCCGGTCCCCATTCACAACGGAGTCACAGCTTCGGCGTCAGAGTGAACCCCTTTCGACGCCCAGCAGCCCCGCGCCGCCCCGCGCCCCGCCGCCCAACTTTTCTCTTCCTCTCTGCCGCTGCGATTTGATTTCATAAACCAAACTTTTGAGGAGATTGACTCGGGCCCGCTGCTGCCGAGCTGGCCGGGCCGGGCCGGGCCGGCGGGCAGCGGGGTGGACGGCTGGCCGAGCGCGGCGGGGGCGGGGGCGGGGTGGGCGGGGGGCGCGGCGGGGCACATCAAAGAGGCGTCGCCGGAGTGTGTACACTGGGCGGCCGGGCCTCACGCTACTGGTGCCGCCCGGCCTCAAACTTGCGCTTTTGTGAAGTTTGTTCCCGAGACGCTGTACCGCTGCTGCTGCCACCGCCGCTACCGCCGCTGCAGCTGCGTGCCGCTCGCGTAGCGCGCGCGATTCAAACTTCACAACGGGAATTTATAATGAGCATTTTCCGCAAGAAGTCGGCCGGTCGCGCCCACGGCCCCACGGCGATGCGCGATCGTTGAGTTTGTGACCGCGGCGCGACGCGGCGCGCCGGTGGCTCGTGGCTTTTGAGGCGGGCTGCTTTTATTATTTTCTTTGATTAAGGTTCGCGAGATGCTTTACCGTCTATCTTTCGCTACGCCGCCTTCTCTCCCTTTCTGCGCGCCTTTTCTTCGGCATCCGATGGGCTGTGTGCGAGTTACTGAAGGCCGGGGCGGCAGCGGCAGAATGATTGTCTGCTACTCCTCCATGCCTTGAGAATGATTTCGCATGGCCATATGCACACAAAAAAAATAATTCGCGTTCAAGCAAAACCACACACACCAAAAAAACAACATGTGTGCTAATTTCTTTTTGCTGTATAGGCGCAGCTAATTTGTAAGCTACAGTGCTAATTTTTAAGCAACGATTCTATTTTTCTATCTATCCTGCTATTTTTTTCCCCAGCGGGTTCAAGTGTTTAGCTTTAGTGCTATTTTTTTTAAAAAATATAATGTAAGCTAAGCGATGTTTTGCGCGAGCACAATGCAATCTTAATATTACCTGCCTTTTACAAGAGGCAGTGTCTTGTATTTGTATTACATTTCTGTTTTAAATTATGGTGGAAAAATTTGGAAGAAAAAAATTATTAAATGTGAATTTACAAAGAAATAATACGATATTTTTTTGATAATAAAAAAGACTGCACTCAAGAAGAAGCTTTGGTGGGTGGCGCAGGGAGCAGCCATACCGGTGTATGAATGCACGGCCCGGCCCGGCCCCTCTGATGAAGCCTCGGCTGCACCCAGCGCGTTAGCACCGGTTCAATGCGGCCCGGCCCGGCCGCCCGGCCGCGCCATCGGGCCTGATATCTCCCCACCCCCGAACCCTACCCCCCCTCCCACCCCTTCACCTCAGCCCCACCCAACGATCTCGGTCGTCCGCCCCCGTTACCTCGAGCGCGCCGTTTACGTGCGTCTGCACGTGACTGAGCGCGACCCCGTTTTATTTTTTATTTAAATGTGTAATGCGGTGGCGACGGTCGCCGCAGTACAAATAATTGGGGCCCTGGCCCTTAGGCCTCAGTGCGGCCGCACAAAGGGTTCCAGTCATTCATCCCGGGGGCCCGTCGCACTGGAAGCTCCGCCCCTCCAGACCCTCTCGTGAATGAGAACCACCTCGCTCTCGAGTATTTCACTTTGTCGCCGAGGACGAGATTTCATTTGGATTTTTATTGGCGTTGGAACCAATCATCGCCTGTGACGCTACTTTATTCGATCGGTGCGAGGGTGTCGTGACGGCTCAGTCTTTCGAACACGATCGCATGACAGGGACAGCTTTGCTGGCGGTGCGTCGCTGCGCCGCCCAACCCTTTCCACTGCGCCACTCCACGCCTTGACCCCCGCCCGCGCGCCCGCGCCCCGCTGGGGAGAGCCTTGATTGAGTTGGTGTTGCGATAATCCCAGAGGCCGCGGTTGGGACACGTACTGCATAGCCCGTCAGCCAGGGGAGCCGGTGGGGTGGCGTGGCGTAGTGCAGGCCGCCACGCACCTTGCGCGGGCTCACATGGCGCGTTACAAACAGTTCGATCCCGTTTTGAATGTTAAACTACACTTTCAGTCCACAGGTACTTTGTTCTAGCCTCTCTTTCGAAACGGGGTCACCATCCACCATCTCGAAAACGATTGTTCGACATACCACTCATGCAAATATGACGCCCTGTAGAGTTCGCGTTTTTCAGTGAATTTGCTCGTCGTGACGATGTTGTGGCGCACAGCAGGAATGCAGAAAGCGGCAAATGAGTCATACTGGCGCGCCGTGTAAATGAGGGTGGGCAGGGCAGCGAGCGCCACGAAAGAAATTCAAAGTATGCCACGAGAGTAGAGATGAGGGAGAGAAGGTAGCGGCACAACCGAGGAGCGGGGAGGGGCGGGTGGGGCGGGGAGGGGCGGGGAGGGGAGGGGAGGGGAATGACGCAAGGAGTGCTAGGGGAGTCATCGAAGGCAACGGACTGTCACGTCCGCTGTCTCGCCTGGGTACTAGGCGCTGGGGGCGTAGCGGAGCGGGCAAGGTGGGCCACAGGGACCTGTAACGTAACGTGGGGCGGGGCGGGGCGGGGCGGGGCGGGCTGGGCTGGGACGGCAGCGCTTCGTGGGGGGTTTCCTTCAATCTCGGGCTAATTGGGGGAGACTGCCGGGCTTTGTTTCAAAACAAGCGCTGAAGTGGCTCACGGCCAGCGCTGCCACCACTGCGCCGCTCGCTCTTAGCAGTTTTCAGAACACATTTACTTATCTTAGAGGGTGTGCTTATAAATACTCTAAGAAAAAATGTGAATAAGTCTTAAGCGCTTTTCGACTTTGACTAAACATGACCTCTCAAACTATATTCCACAAAGTTACTGTTTTTCTTTCGGATATTGTAATCGCTCCGGGTTTTTGATTCTAATGCTGTTTCCTTTCTTCTCTTTTCCAGGTGAGTATCGTCGTAGCGGAATGCACTTTCATCAGTCAATGTTAACCATCGCTACGTACGTATACACACTGGAGAAACAAAGGTGCAATGTTCCACCTTCCCAGGGGTGCTAAACCTGTTTTAGGGGTGCTAAAGGTTACATTTTCAGTTTTTATTTCCAAATATTTTCTTCTTGAGCAATGCCATTTTAGGATGTACTATCGCAATCCTCACAAAATTCCGCGTCAAACGAGCCTCATCGTGATAGGGTTCTCTGGTAAGCGATCAGCAAGTAAAAAGCAAGGAAAAAAGTATAAAAAATGTTATTGATATAAGCCATTTTTGAACAGAACCCTATCACACGTAGCCTCGTTTGAAGCGGAATTTTGCGTATACTACGAAAATAAGTCTTAAAATTAAATTTTATTCCATTGGAAGGAAATGTTTTGAAAAAAAAAAAAAAAAAAAAAAAAAAAAAAACATAAACTGTTATGCCTTTGTGCTTTAGTGCCTTCTAAAGGTTTGGACATCCTACCTTTGTTTTACCAGTTCACAGTTAGTTGTCTTAGTGAAAAATCAAAATTGATATTGTTACTAATAATAAGGTTACTCTTCCGGGATCTTTTATTCTTTGGTCTACCTCTATAAGCACCGAACAAATTTTATCAGTTATGAAATAAAAGACCGAGATCCTGCGTTGATGTACGTAGAGTAATCTCATGATAAACGCACGCCTGTAGGCCTCTGTTCGGACAAAACCGTTTTTAATCCCTCAGTTTTATCGTTGGTACTCGGTTAAATGCGCTTACGGCAACCAAAGCATTACATTGACCTTGACCCGTTTTACACCCCCTGCTTCTTGCCGGCGTAATGAACTCGACCCCCTGGCGGACCCCTGCGTCGCGGCGCCCGCTCGCCGCAACTTGCCCCCCCCCCCCTCTCTCTCTCACCCCTCCCCCTCTCTCTCACCCCTCTCCCTTCTCCCTCATTTCCCCCTCCCCTCCAGCGAGGGGTGGCTTCGCAAGGCCGTGGCGTGGAAGGTGGAGGTGTACATGCTCTGCGCGTTAATACGCATACACACGGCGGGAGAAAACACGCTCTCCGGGGGCTGGGGGTGGGTGGCGAAGCGGGGCTGAGCGGGGCGGAGCGGGGTGGGGCGGGGCGGAGCGGGGCAGGGCGGAGGCAGTCTGACTAATGGGCTATCAAGAGCTGGGGAGGAAACACAGCGCTGTTGTGGACCGGGTGTGGAGGTGGAAAAGGGGCTGCGGGACCGCGCACCACCCCGGGTCCCGGGTGGGGTGGGGCCGGCGGGGCGGGGCGGTCAGATGTGCTGACCTGCAGGGGCCAGGCGGGCTGCAGCTCAGCCTGCCCATGCCCACCCCGTGCCTTACAATGTTATCACTCCTGGCCGCGCCTGAGCAGAGGCCCGCCCCGGCTCGCCCCGGCTCGCCCCGGCCCGCCCCGGCCCCCGCCGCGCTGCTGCGGACAGTTTGTGTATTAATCGCATCTGGGAGTCCCACACGAGGCGCGAAGGATGACCCCGGCGCCCCCAGAGATACCGTGCGGCGGTGCGAGGGAGATAGCGTCCCGCCCTCACACGTGCGTAGCGACAAGATGGCCGCACGAAACAAATCATGGGGGCGGACGTGCGGTTATTAGTATGGGCGACACATGTGTGCGTAAGCGCGCGATAGCCGTTGGAATATGCATCATGCGAGCTCCCTCCGGATGGAAAGAATTGTTTTCATCTTTTTTTTCCCTTTTCGTTATTATTGTCCTTTTTTCGGGGAACGGGGGGAGAGGGGGGGGGGCAGGGGCGTGAAAAATAATTTAAGTCCTGGTCCTACCCTACGCCCCGTGAGTTCTTATTGGGCGTGTGCTTGGAGGTGTGGCGGGGGTCGATATCGGAGGGTCAATTGATGCAGTCCGTCGTGGCGTGAGATATTTGCCATAAATTGGGTGCAGCGGCGCCCGGCAGCACCGGCCCACTAAAGAGAGATAATCACCGGAAAGCAATGACTGCAGCGGAACAATTAATTACGGTTTCGACCCTGATATCTGGTGGCGGCCTAGCTTCCCGCGCCTCACCCTCCCGGCCACG
This sequence comes from Frankliniella fusca, assembly GCA_029379305.1. NCBI lineage: Eukaryota > Metazoa > Arthropoda > Insecta > Thysanoptera > Thripidae > Frankliniella > Frankliniella fusca. The sequence goes on along the minus strand of JAHWGI010000294.1, from coordinate 289,505 downwards.
CTCCCCCAGACCGTCTGCGGCGCCCACCCCGCCCCGCCACGCCACGCCCCGCCCCGCCACGCCCCGCCCCGCCACGCCACCGCGCCGGCCACGCCCCGGTGCACCTCTCCCGGCCCAGCCGTGTGTGGCTTGATAAAGACCTTATTACGGACCGTTATTACTTGGCTCCCCCCTCCTCATTTGGTTGCGATGATGGGAAGAGTTTCGCGCGAATGACGCAGTCACCCAGCTCTTTTTTTGAAGTCTAATCCCTGCGCACTCTCCTATGGAAAATATTTGCAATTATTTTTTATCTTTTCTGGGGGGTTGGATACAAAAATGAAAGGAATTTTTCCTGTGGTGTGCGAAATAAGTGAAATTTTATCAGTATCTATAAACTTTCGTAAATGCTAGGAAAATGAGGGCCTCTGTTATTTTTCATTTGGTAGTATAAAATAGTCGAGCTCCCTTCGTGTCTTTTTTATTCAGCTTAGACTTAATTTTTCAGATTCAGAATTCAAACAAATGCCTCCCCGACGCGAATAATGTCGACAACAGTCTCTTCCACGGCTGCTTCTCTTTGTGATGCGAGGATTATTCAAAGTATTTCTCATAACACGAATTGCACTGCGCTTGGCCCCGTATAGGCCGTGCGGCCAGGCGTGGTTTTGCCGCCGCTCTCTCCTTCCCTCTCCCTTTCTCCCTTCTCCCTGCCCTGTCCTATCCCCTCCCTCTTGCTCCTCCTATCTCTCCCTCTGCCCCTCCTAATAAACACTGGTGGCGCGTTTCCGGTATCGATGTTATTGGCAGGGGCATCCTCGACGGTGCCTCGCAGTGCCGAGCCGGCCCCCCGTGCTCCCAGCAGGGCAATAGTTCTCGAATCGTAGCTTCCACCCCTTCCACCCCGTTATGTCTAGGCGTCACTCTGAAGGCGCGGTAGGCTCATACCGGTTTAAAATTACCGCTAATAAACTCGTAGTTAAGACATTGTTGAAACCCTGTGAACGAAGGTGGCAGACGAATTGCGGCAACTTCGCCGGAAACTAGGCCCACGAAGAAAAAGATTGCATTACAAACAAAATAGTTCACAACGCTTTGCAAGCATACGAACTCTTTTCGCCTTACAAACTAAATAGTTTGAGCAATTGCGAAGCAGACGAAAACTTCGCAATTTTGAAACTATTTAGTTTGTAAATATGCACTTTCTCTCCACAAGGTTTTAACGGTGAAGAAAGTTACGAAATGCTACTGCAATAAGTCATGCAAATGCTTCGATTAGTTTGTGTGGTGGGAACTTTCTCTTCGCAAGGTTTCAACAGTGCAGGAAGTTACCAAATGCTACACTGGTAAAACTAAGGCGTCACTGTACGCTTGAATGAAGGATACAGTTATGCTTGAAAACGTTATGCTTGAGATGAAGCGTACGAAAGAAATTCTCCCATACATTTAGATAGGACGAAAAGGAGCGGATAGACCTGTTATGCTTGATTTCAAGCGTAATCTCAGTACGCTACGCCTCAGTTTTACCAGTGTACTCCAAGGAGTAACAAAAGAAAGAAGTATGCAGTCATGCCGAATCTGGAGACGATTAAAGCAAATAGCCCACCAGTGTTTCTTCTTATCTGCCCTTCTGTGTCTTCACCACACATGGTGACGACAAACTTTCTGCTTTCTGAACCTTTTCCTCTTTTTCTTCTCACAGCCCTTCCTTTCCCCATAAATCACGTCGGCCAGAGATGAAAACGAATGTAATCGCGCACGGCGATCCGGGGCCCCTAACAGATATATTAATAGTTCATCCGCGAGCATATTGGCTTCATCATGGCCCCCCGGCGGGGCATACCGGCTGTCCCGGTGGATGTGTGCGTCGTGCCTTTAGCCTTTTTTCCCCCTTTTCTCCATTTTCCTTTTGCTCTGTGTGCATTGGCGTCGTTGATTAAAAATGAGTCCGCTATATGGCGCGCTTGTTTTTGCGCGGAACACACCGACGAAGTTCGCGGGGCCCTGTCTGTTGTCGATTTCCGGCCCTGGCGTTGAGAACGCGTGGGGCTGCTGCTGCCCTGGTGCTGCCCTGCTGCTGCCCTGCTGCTGCCTTTCTGCTGCCCTGGTGCTGCCCTGCTGCCGCCCTCTGATGCCCTGCTGCCGCCCTGCTGCTGCCCTGCTGCTGCCTTGCTGCTGCCTTGCTGCTGCCCTGCTGTTGCCCTGCTGCTGCCCTGCTGCCGCCCTGCTGCTGCCCTGCTGCTGCCTTGCTGCTGCCTTGCTGCTGCCCTGCTGCTGCCCTGCTGCTGCCCTGCTGCCGCCCTGCTGCTGCCCTGCTGCAGCCCTGCTGCTGCCCTGCTGCTGCCCTGCTGCTGCCCTGCTGCCGCCCTGCTGCTGCCCTGCTGCTGCCCTGCTGCTGCCCGGCGCTGCTCAGTGACACACATTTCCAACTCGCGCACAGCGGCCGTTAGTCCTTCGGGGACCTTATCGCGGCCGCGGCCCTGCAGTTTATGGCGGCCCGTTAGTGCGTCTGTTGTGCGTCGCGCGCGAGTCTAAACCCCGTGACGCTCAATTGATTCGTGAGATGGAGAAGGATCGAGTCGGGAAATTAATCGCGTGGCGGGCCCCACCAGACAGACCGCCCCGCCCTGCCCCGCCCTCCGCTTCCTCTAGTCGCAAAACTTTGCTGTATTGTCTCGCGACGCGCTGGTGGGGTAGTGAAGGGGCAGGCGGCCTTTTCGCCGACATGCTTGGCGCTCCCCCTCCCCCTCCAGTTTTTCCCCCTTCGTCAGCAGCCGAGTCGTAGACCACCCTTCACGCGTCTTACCCTCTCCCAACTAGATAAAACTCTGTCCCCCTCCCTCACTCGTCCCGTCTCTTACCCTCTCGCGCGTCCACGCCCCGTTATAAGAAAATGGCAACGCAATTACTAGGCCTTTTCGAACTTCGTTTATTGGGAAAGTATATGAGGAAGGGCTCATCCTCGCGCGCAACCACACACACACGCGCGCGCGCGCACACACACACACACACACACACAACCTCAGTGTGCCCAAGGCTTAGCCTTACCTCTCCCACACCCCATATCCTCCCCCTTCCTTCCCTCAATCTCTCTTCTCTCTCCCTCCTCTCTCTGTTGACACGTTTGGCAAACGGCCGGAAGCGCCGAGGCAGTGTCCCTGAAGGAGCGGAAAGAGAACTGGGAACATTTTTGTCCGTTGATCAACTTTACGCGTCTTACACAACTTGTTTTCTCTTAATAGTGAGGGTGTGTTTGGAAGGAAGAGGAGGGGGGGATAAGTTCGGGCGTCGTAGCATTGCATTGTTTAATGGAAACCGCATTAAGTGGTGTCGGAATGGCGAGCATCGCAATCATTTAAGCGACGGGGCTCAAGCTTTAGGATTAGAGTGGAGGTTCGGTTTCAAGTTTTGCTCTTTTACTCGGTGAGTGTTACAGAATGTCGGGACGGCCCCCTCACCCCCACCCCTGCTCACAATACCCAGCCCGTGACGCGCGCCCACTGCTTATGTTGTGCTGTTAAGGATGGCAGCCTGTGGGGAAAAGAAAACCTGTATTGCCTTCATTTTAGACCTGTAAATAGAAGACAATGTTACTTAATGATGTCCGCAGAGACACTTTCTGAAGACTGAAAAAAGGTAAAATAGACACATAAAAATAAAGAAAAAGTTATTTCCCTTCAATTTTGATTTTTGAAACCCACTTTTTTCTCCCTATGGAGAAAAAAATTAAAATAAATAAAAACGTTGTTTTTCCATCTGAAGATGTGATATAGCGAGGCAAGCAGGCGAGGGGTCGCGCGGAGGGAATGGGATTAGAGAGAAACACGAGATGGAGGGAGGAGACGAGGCTGCTCCTCGCTGACCTTCACATCGCCAGGCCGCCCCTGATGGGCTCCTGCGCCCCCGGCCCGGCCCCCTGTACCCACCAGTGCTGCCTATTGGCACTCCTCTCGCTGCCTACTTTAACGTGCCCCTATGTTGTGCTTGGAAATACAACAGCCAAACACAGGTGATATAATTTCACCCCTTTTTTTTTGTTTTTGTGGGGGGTGGGGGTGGGCTGCTTCTTTGCCTCTCCTTGGACGTATGCTTCGCTTATGCCTCGCGTATGCTAGTCCACAGACCGCTGCCTTTGGCTTCCCTCTGCTTTTTCGTGCGCGAGATTAAGCCTCTTTCCGCTCGCATTCAGGAACTTCACTATATTCCAAGTAAGTGTGCTCACGTATTCATATATATATAATCTCATCTACTCACCCCTAAAGGCACACTCGGAAGCGAGGGCCAGAAATACACAAACAAACTGGCGCTTCCATCAATGCGCCATAAAAAAAAAGCGAGAGAGCAGCCCGCGCTGGTAAAAGATACCGCATCAGCGATGCTGCGGAGTTCACTCGCCTGACTAGGAAATAGCAGGAGCTGTCGGAAAAAAGAAGTGTTCTTCCCCATCCCTCCGGCCCTCCCCCCCCGGTCAGTGCGGGGCGCCGCGGGGGCGGGCCGGGCCCGGCCGCTGCAGCGCCACTAAGACGTGAGCAGCATGGCAGGTGCCAGGGAATGGACGGGGCTTGGCTCAGCCCAGCCCGTCAGCATATATTAATTTGTGAATATGGTACTGGCGTTCTTCTGATTATCTGACATAGTTGTGTGTGTGCGAGCGCGCGAGTGTGTGTATTTGTACGTGTGTCTGTGTGTGTGTGTGTCTGTGTGTCTGTGTGTGTGAGAGGTTTTTGTGAACCTCCGTCTTATCGATCCCATTCATTATTACCTCAGGGGCATCATGATATTAATGATATTGGCTGGGTGATTCTTAGCCGTGACTCGTGTGCGTTGTGCGTTTCAGCTCTGCTCTGCCCCGCGACCTTCCACCGACCTGATCCTCGGGGTGTGCCGGTGGCTGGCGGGCGGGCTCAGAGCAGAATCCCTGCGGGGTCGGCCTTGCGGGGTGCGACTCAATCAAATTCATGGAAAAAATCACCCCCCGTCCCCATTGCCCCTGTAGCGCATGTCAGACAGACCCACCCGCACAGTTTCTCAAGGACGTTTTTGACATTTCCAAAGACAATTTTACCACACGTTTTCCTTTGAGGGGGAGACAGCTCTGAAATTTTTGTCCACATCGTGATTAAGAAAAACTCAATTACACAAAATAATAAAAATTCAAAAAAAAATAAAAAATAGAAAAATAAGAAAAAATTGTGAAAATTAGGAAAACCGCCAATAATTTGGGGAAAAGTAAAAATTGACAAAAAAAAACTCTAGGACAATTTACAAAAATTCACGAAAAAACTCAAAATGTGTACACCAAAAAGAGTTGTTTCCCCCTCGTTTTCCATAGTACGGTGCGTGAGAGGTGTGCTTTCTCATCAGCTTGGTGAGACATAAATGGGACGCATGAGATGCATCTCTCCGCGCTGCCGACCGGGAGTTAAAGAAAGAAAGGACGGTGGAGGCGTAAGAGTGGTTTGACAAGGATGGCAAAAACGTTCTTGTAAACCAAGAACGCGTGTTGGCGGTTTGTCCTTCGGCGTCCTCAGAGCCTCTCACTATGGCGCCTGCAGCGCGTGCGATGGTCACGTGTCAGGGCGTGCGAGGGAGGCGGGTCGGGGCGGGCAGCGGCGGCCCCAGTGTGGGAAACACTTTGGCACCTACCGTCCAATCTCGGACATGCACCGCCGGCTAGAGGAATTGTTTTCTTTCCCCCTGTGGCTGAACACGGTAGCGGCGGGGCGGGGCGGGCGCGCACGTGCACCCGGGGCGACCCTGCACAAATGATTACGGGAGGTTATTCATTGCTCACGCGAGTTGGTATGATTCACGGGAGCTCGATAAGGCCAACAGCGCCCCGCCTCGCCCCGCCTCGCCCCGCCCCGGCCAGAGGCGTCACACACCCTCGCACACGTACCCGCGCATGCCTGCCCGGCCTCTGCCCGCACGGAAGTACACTCACGCACCTCGACGAAAATTGTTGACTGAGCGGCAGGGCCCGGCGGGGCCCGGCGGGGCAGCGCTGGGGCGACGCAAGCGGCCCTTTGCCACTGTGACCTTATTAATGCCACCTTCCGCTTCCCCTCCCGGCCGCCCCGCCCCGCCCCGGCTCTCTGCACCCGCTTTACGCAGGGTGGTAATTACACCCCACCCTCCCGCATGCCCTGCCATGTGGACCTCCGGCTAGCTGAGCGGTCAGTAATTTTCTTCCCTCTTTTTCGGTAGTTTTCTCCCCTTCCCTTTTCCTGTCGCCCGATGGTTAGCATCACACCCAGCGCCGCACCACGCCTTCACGCCCCGGTGGAGAACTGAGTGAAGTGATAACATCGACAAGACCGGGCAGGGCAGGGTGGGGCTGCAAGGGGCTCTGCAGGCCGGGCCGGGGCGCAAACCCCACGCGGCACATCGGTGCGCGGCGGACCTGCTGGCTGGGCAGGGCGGGCAGTTTTATGCAAAGGCAGGCTGCAGTTGCTTCACTGCATTATTAGTAGTTCGCCTATACTGTTCGTTCCGCGTATATTATATGTACCGGGTGTTTCAGAAACAGCGGGGGGGGGGGGGGGGGTTGCCTACCCACGGGGCAATGGCGCCGTAGGGCTGGACGAGTCGGCAAACCCGCTTGCGCCTACGTCTTCTATTAAACACAAACACTGTTAAACATTTATTGTGATTTCCCTGCACTTACTCGATACGGAACGAGTGTGGAATCCCAACACTTCTCTGTTATCAAAAAAGAACCCTTTTGCTGCCTCAAAGTGAAATATTCTGTCGGCCGGTCGACCATATTTTTGAAGCCAGCCCGTGAAATTATTTTTGTTGTAGGTGACATACAAGTTGACATGTATGGGATAAATGTATGTGCCCTACGCTTTGGTATTGTATGTAACATACAAGTTACAGGTTAACATACAGGTTAACTTGTATGTTACAAACATACAAGTTACAGGTTAACATACAGGTTAATTTGTATGTTACAAACATACAAGTGACATATTGCTTGTATGTCACTTGTATGTAACATGCATGCCATGCAGAAAGCACCTAGCTTGTGGATGATCGTCACATATATGGCCTCTGCAGGGGACATGTATGATGTATGTGTGTATGTATGCCAAATGCACTATACATACATGCAAAATGCATGGCTACTGTACTTCACGTGCATGGGTGGTATGTAGAGTACATGTAGGACATTTTCATAATATCGAACATGCATGGCATGTACAGCGCACCTAGTTTGTCGGACGATCGTTGTATGTATAGCCTCTGTAGGGGAGATGTATGATGCATGTATGGCAAATATGGCAAAAAGACTAGTCTATTCTAAATACAGAGAACAGTTGGATTTTCCTGAAGAGTTCTGACTAAACTCCAGAGGCCAGTTGTAATTACCCTAAGAGTTCTGGTTAAAGTACAGAGGACTGTTGTAATTTAACGAAGAGTTCTGGCAACTTTTTTCAGAACAGAGGTGCTGTGAATTTCCAACATTTTTTTTAACAGTGAACACCCGGTACGGTCATACCGGTATAGATTGTACCCTATATATACGTTGCGTTCTAAGCCGTATCGAATATCCCGGACACTTGTGCAAAGTTACGGTGTTTTACGTAAGGTCGTCCAGAACGTGAACAAATAATTACGGTCCAGACGAGGTTGCACGTTTGCGGCTTGGTATAACCGATTTTTTTTCCAACAGTGTTTGAGAGTGCTTTTACCCATATGAAGTCGCAGTAGTTAAATTGCTCTCTCTGTGTCTGTCTCTTCTCAACACATGACCTTACACGCAAAGCCAGCGGAGACAAATCCAGGACGCTCGGTTCGGAATGAAGAAGCCACCGCAGACCACGACGATGAGCCAGCCCTTTTAACTGATTGGCCTCCTATTCCCTACGTTCTTCTATCCGTTCCCTCTCTATTTCTCTCTTTCTCTCCCCCCTCCACTCCCTCGCCGTCTCTCTCATATCTAACCAGCATCTTTTCTTTTCCCCCCCTTTTCTTGGTACAAATTGCTCTCTTCCATTTGAGAGGTGGTGCCGCGGGCGGGAGTCAGTTGAATTGAGTGCCGGAGCGCAAAGGGCTAGGGTCGGTGTTGGTGGGTTACCGTAGAGGGAGCAGCTCGGGGGCGTGATGTGGGCGGGGCGGGGCAGGGCGGGGTATGTGTCGGTGACCCTGAGAGGGCCACTCTCGCCCCCCGCCCTCACCGCACGCGCGCGCTCCACGCCCGCAGTATGCCCTTGTGCAGCGGCGCCATGACAAGTGCCTCACTCTCTTGTTCTCCCCTGCGCGCCTTCTTTCCTAACCACAACACGCCGCGTTCTTGTTGTGAGGCTCTGGAACGTATTAACTCGCAGCCAATATTGGCGATGCATCAGTGGACTATCTGTACAGAGCGAGAGACGAGCGCACGATTGGCGTCTAACAAGAATAGCTTTAAGCCCCTCTGCCCCCTCTCCCCTACATCCCGGTTTTCTGATAAACGGCGCTTCACGGCCTAATCACCCTGTTCCCTGCTGTGAAGCCCCTGCAGGCGGTGACACTGGTTGCGCGTCGATAAAAGCTCCTTAAACAGGCGGGGGGCTTTTCATCCCCTTTGGACCCGATTGCCCCGCTGGTGCTGCCGTGGCGCCCGCCTTCTCTTTCCGCCGCTCGCCCCGCCCCGCCCCGCCCCGCCCCGCCCCACCTCGCCCCGCCTCGCCCCACCTCGCCTCGCCCGCTGCTCAACTTTTGCCTCTCGACTTGCCGCAGTGAAATCTCTTCCTGCCTCTGCTGGAGTTGGCTTTAGCTGATTGCGGTGTGTGTCGTTTCGCCGCGTTTCGCCCCTCATGCAAAGTTTGGCGCGGTGTAAGGCGGCTGCTGCTGTACTTGCGTGAATGCGTGTGGACTCCCGCCGCGCCCCGCCCCGCCCCACGCCGCTGCCCTACGTCACGGCCAGTACGCCCCCTGCGCCACGCCCCTCCGCAAGTTGTTGATAGGCTTTCTCTCTCTCTCTCCCCCGCCTTGCCGGCAGACTTGTGGCCCTGTCGGGGAGTTGTGGCAGGGTCAGGGCGGGAGAGGAGAGCTGCAGCGCCCCCGGTAGGCCCCAGTAGGCCCCAGTAGGCCCACTCATCTCAGCCCTGCCCCTTGCCCTGTACGCCTCTGTGCTTTTCTCGCCGCTTGCTATCGCCGCGTGTGGCCGCGCTGGACAGCAGTGTCTGCCACGTCGGAGGTGGGGGAGTAAAAGGAGCCCGGCCCGGCGGACGCGCCAAACGCAGGCACGGTTTCACTTCCCGCCAGCCCGGGGCCCCGGGCTCTCGTAAGACCCTGTTGTTCACATTGTCCGGGACGCTGGACGGCCCGCCGGCCCGGCGCCGTGTAGCCTCTGAAGTGTCCCGCTGGACAGGGGCCTGTGCGCAGGGCGTGGCGGGGAGGCGGGGAGGGGAGGGGCGGGGCGGCTGGCGTAGAGTGGCGGGAGAACGTTAAGTGTTTTTCGCCACTCCGGCCTCTTAGGGTGGCAATAACGATAACACCCGTGAGGCCGGCCCGGGCCGGGCCATCACACCGACCTCTGCACTACCCGATACCCTCTCCGTCGCAGTGGACGCACAGACCCTCTCAGGTCCCCACCCATTTGGCCCTCGCCGCCAGGCCATACTCAGCTAACCAAAATGGCATCCGACCGAAAGCTCCCGCAAGAACGACATTCCTCTCTTTTCTCTCCCAACTCTGGAAACGCAAGTGTGTACTTGAATGCAGTATTTCCTGCATACCTACATGTATGCAGGAGTTCCTGTGTACTTGACCAGGTGCATCACACGAAATCTCTCCCATAAATGTATGGACGTTTTAGTGAGTACCTGGTCAAGTACACAGGAACTCCTACATACTTGACTAAGTCCACAGGAATTCCTGCATACATGTAGGTATGCAGGAAATACTGCATTCAAGTACACACTTGCGTATCCAGAGCAGACATGAACACTGTTAAAAGCTTACGGTGAAACCTGCACCACTGTAAGTTACGGTGCATATTCACCGTAACTTACAGTGAATATACACCGTAACTTACAGTGGTGCAGGCTATTCGCCGTAGCTTACGGTGAAAATGCACCGTAACTTACAGTGGTGCAGGCTGCTCACCGTAGCTTACGGTGCATATTCTCTGTAAGTTACGGCGAATATGCACCGTAACTTACAGTGGTGCAGGTTTCACTGTAACTTACAGTCAAATTCACCGTAGGCTTTTAACAGTGAAGTTTTACAGTGTCTCTCGAACCGAAATGCAACATTCGTTCACTTCCTGCAAACTATTTTTTTTCCCCACCGATGTGGATGGGTAAGCGGAGAGATTCGCCTTTCCTCGCCTCAGTTAGGTTTTTTTTTTTTATTTTTTATTTTTTATTTTTTATTTTTTTGCTGAGTTACACTTGGAGGACCCAGCCGCTGCTGTACGCAGCTCATCACTTCTTTGACAATCAAAAAGTTTGTCAATTTTAGGGAGATGGGCGCACACCCCAAACTCGTGCCGGATCACGAGGCGTGGCGCAGCGTGGCGCCGCGGGGCGCAGGCTTCCATCAGCAAACATTTTGGTCCGGTCATCACATCTCCCTCTTCTTGCCTATTATATTTGATAAGCTGCGCGCCCAGGGAAAACTGAGCCCGTCGTTTCCGAGAAGGCCGTGGTATATATTCTTGAATTGCGTCGAGACTTTGGAATGCGTCTCCTGTACACGAGATTTTCCTCACGGGGAGGGACTCCCTGGACGCACCTTCTCTCTTGCCAGAGCGGTGCCGCGGCCTGCACCCTTCTCTCACCGCGGCGCTGGTTGGCGCTTGACACTGGACCGCTCTGCTCGGCTCGGCCGCTCTGCTTGTCGATTCAGCGTGGATGCGCCGCGGCCTGGTTCATTGATGCGGTCGTAAAGCGGCCGAACAAGGCGCCCGGCTGCACCCGATAAAAGGGAGGAGTCGGACTGCCGGGCCGGAGCCGGGGACCGTAAAGGACCTCGGTATCACTGCGCTGCTGGAACACATGGTGCGCCGGGCTGTCCCCCTTTATGCAGATCAGAACGAGGTTTAGCCGATCCTTGAGCGGATCTCCTGCCAGTTACATCCCACTGTTCTTAGTATGTACACACCCTTCAACTAGTCGAATTTTTTTGAAGGTAACGAAGCTGCCTTTTAATATCAGTCGAAACGTTAGTCAGTTCTTTGATATTGCTCCTATGGGATACAAAAAATGTGGCCCAATGGATTTTGATAAAATTTACAACAGTTTTAAAATTGTATATTCACTGGTAAAAATAAGGCGTGGCCTTACGCCCCGTTTCAAGCGTACTCAGATTACGGTTGAAATCAATCGTAACAGGTCCATCTGCTCCTGTTCGTCCTATCTAAATGTATGAGAGAATTCCTTTCTCACGCTTCATTTCAAGCGTAACGTCCTCAAGCGTAACTGTATGTTTCGTTCAGGCGTACAGTTACGCCTTAGTTTTACCAGTGTTCTAAATGCAATTTCGAAGTTTTATCAAAATCACTCTTACAGAAATTTTGTATATTTGATTTAAAGTTCTCTCTGGAAACGCAAGTATACTTGACTGCAGTATTTCCTGCATACCTACATGTATTCAGGAAATAATGTGTACTTAGTCAAGTATGCAGTAAATCCTGTGTACTTGGTCAAGTATGCAGCAAATCCTGTGTTCTTGGTCAAGTATGCAGGAAATAATCCTGTGTACTTGACGAGGTACACGCGAAAACCTGTAATACATTTATGGGGAAGATTTAGTGTTTAACTGGTCAAGAACACATGATTTCCTGCATACTTGAGCAAATACACAGGATTTGCTGCATACTTGACTAAGTACACAGGATTTCCCGAATACATGAAGGTATGCAGAAAATACTACATTCAAGTACACACTTGCGTTTCCAAAGCTGGTTCATATGGTAATACTCGACTTGTGAGCTAAAATCACGAAGAAAAGGGGCTATTTTTTTGTGCTGGGGGTAGGCGGAGCGAGCCGAGCCAGCACGGAGCGAAAGAGAAATCTCCAAAGTCTGCTTTCCAACAAAGCTCTGCTTTAGTTAACTGCTCCAGAAAGAGATGACACCACCGCAGGGGGAGGGCGGAATCTGTTGATACGACTCATGCACAGTAGTGCAAAAAGAGAAAATTAGGGGAGAACACGTAAGAACAAAAATGTGAAAGCAGTGTTGGAATATTCGGTACACAACGCCCCCTTACTTCAAAAATCAAGCTGATAGGACAATTTTTACTGAAAGGCAACTTCTAAATCTTTTGAGCCAGAGATCTCAACTTTTGCATGTGATCCGCTATACTAGTGACTCTGATCAAACCGTGAGGTAAAACAAATTCAAGAACATAATCCAAAAGGCTGGAAATTTTTAAGTCAACATTTTTACATAATCCATTCACCTAAGTATTTTGTGAAACCAAACCATTAACGTACTTCGTGCCTACCAGGATTTCGTGAAATCGTATTTTTTTTTCCACTCACAACAATATATTCATATCTGAAACAGTTGTGTATTATTTCTTTTTAATGTCAGTGGAGGGTGGTCGGGTCCTCCTTTGGCCTTGTAAAATTGACCGAGTGTGTAACCCTCCAGCCAAACGCGAGACGTATGTTTGTTGCGAGCACATTTCTATTAATGCTCGACCCAGTTTCTCTTGTTCCCTCCTTGGCTGTGTACCCTGCTGGCCGCCGCGATGCTGTGATGGATCGGCCGATCAGTCACGCGCGCTGAGCAGACGACACTGCAGCATCGAAATCATTAAAAAGCCCTCGAGCGCGAATTGCCGTCATTCGGGAGAGCAATCGGGTGTGGCGCGGCGAGGCAGCTGCTCCCCCGAGTCGCATCCCTTTCCAATTGTTTCATTGCTGCGGCGTGGCGCGGCGCGGCGTGGCGTGCCGTGGCCCGGCGCCAAGTATTGCAGGTCGTGAGGGCCGGCCCCGCCCCGCCCCTCCCCGCCCCGCTCGGCCGCGCTGTAATCGCCGGACTATTGTTACGTAACGCGCGATAAAGCGGAGCGCTGCGAGTCCAGAGCGCCTGCGGGGGTAGGCAGGCCCGCAACACAGGCGTGCGCACAACGTGCCTACCCCGCAGGCGCCTGCTGCCTCCTCACTTTCCCAAAAAAAAACATCAAATCGGATCCTATCCAAATAGATTTCCCACGAAGTTTTAGTTCGTAGCACTGTGTAAGAAAGGGTTGCTAGAATATAAAAGATATCCTCGGTCAAGTTTACTACTACAGGACTCTGTGTGAGGTGTTGTGTTGTTGGCCTTTTTAGAGCTCACCCCTGCTCGCAAGGTGCTACACTGCGACACTTCGTTACTCGCGCTCCACGGCCCGCAGGACTATCCCCCCATCCCTCTCCCCCACCCCTCTCTCGCTCCCTCTCTGCCATACCAAGCCCTCGCCTGTTTCGCTGAGCTCGGGGAATGTATCCTCGGGATGGCTGCCGTGACACTTAAAGCTGCTGGTCATTTACGGAGAGAAAAGATGCGAAATTGTGCAGATTATCCGTGAAATATGAGGGGAGGTGCGCGCGGGCGGCCGGTGCGCCCGCTCTGTGGAGTGCTGAATGTCACTCCTGTTTGTGAAGTGGCTGCATCGTTCATCTTCCTGCACCTGCCAGCCCCAAGGACAGCCGCACTCGCTCCGCCTCGCTCACTCGCTCTCTCTCGCTCGTCTCTTCTCGCCATCTCACTCCCTCTAACTGCCGCGCACGACCATTTGTTTGCGCACGGCACATGGGAGCGGGGCGGCGCGCCTGGCGTGATGTAATCAGGCATTCACCTGTATCGCTCCATCATACCCAACCACGTGACTTTAGGCGGGAGGGAGGGGGCACTTTTATCTCGTAGAGGATGAGGGTGGAACAGGGCTCGTTTCCGTCGCCCTAATCCACATAGCTTGTATCCCACATTCATTTATTTAACCTTATCCCCCCCCCCCCCCCTTCCACGTGTGCCGCCCGGCTGATCTACTTAGCCGGCCCGCCCCGCCCACTCCCCCCACCCCGTCTCCCTCCCAGCGTCACGGCCAAACAGGCCAACTTGAGCGGACAAAAACAAGCTAACTTTGTTGCGCGTGACGCTCCGCCTCCTAGACGAGACTCTCGCGGAGGCCTCGCGCCGGCGCGCTTCCAGTTGATGTATTCCCTACATTCATCCCTGGCTATGACAGAGGTCACCATTAAGTCAACTTCCTCGGAAAGTTTAAAACCGCGCGCGCGCCCTCTACTGCTACTTCTCAAAGCCGGCGCGGCGCGGGGACCAGAGTACCAGCAACCAGGCTTGCGAAAAGGGGAGCCGAGCCGGGGACAAAATAAGTTGGTAAATAAAAGGCGGAGCTGTGCTCGCGCGCACACCATTTTTAAAAATGGCGCTCTGGCTCTGCTGCATAATACAAGTGGAGCCGCGGAGGCTGGCGGGGCGGGGCGACTGCTGCTTGAGCCGCGCAGCCGCGCGCCTCGCTAACCGCCCGGAACCACCGCGCCCGCCGGCGCCCGCTCCTGCGAATAACATCCGAGTGACGGCACGCCGCGGCACGCCCAACCATTACGCCGCCACACATGCGTCAGCACTTTGCCCAACTTAGATCTCACGTCTCCGGTTTTGTCAACTCAGCCGGCAGCAGGGCTGGTCGTCTCGGTCGGGTCGAGCGGCAGAGGGATAGAGAGGCGGCGCGGCGTGCCTTCTCCAGCGGGTTTCATTAGGACGGCTGGAGCTGCCTGTCAGCCGACTCGTCACCCCGGCGCGCCGCGGCGGCGAGACCACAGCAGTGGAGCACGACCCCTCGTTGACGGCCGGCTCCCAATCACCAACAAAGGGTTAAACTTTTCGTGTGCAATCTCGCAGAGCCTTCCAAATGACGCAAGTCCTGCCGCCCTCAGTTTGACATTATTTCCGTGAAATATGGCGCGTGGCGCTGGGGGGGCTCACGCTCTCCCTGCCGCGCGCGCACACCCGCCCAGCCTCACTCCCCCGCCGAGGGCTGCATGTCGCACTTTGCAGTGTCCTTAGGCGCGCAGCCCTGCTGCCATCAAAAAGTTTGATCCTAATAGGCTGGCGATCGACCGATATCGAAGGCAATCGGGGACCGGCGCACTTAGGCGCCACGGCGGGAGCCCGGGTGCCCCGTCCCGTCCACGCACCGTGCCCCAGCAGCCCGCCCGACGCTTCCGGCCCTTATCCCCCACCAGTTAAATTAGTTTGTGCGTATAAACTCTTGAGGGGGCGCCCCCCGCCTTATCCACATACGTGATGCGCTCGGAGCCTGGACTTGAACCCAACTACGGGAACTTCTTGCGCAGAGGAAACATGCTGCAGTCATGACGCTATGTGCCGAACTGCTAAACGATGTGCTACGTGTTTTTTAACGTTAAAAAGTGCACCTCGCGCGACGAAGATCACGCCCAAGACAGTCTGGACGTCACATGCAGGTTTCCCATAGCCACGAATTACCATATGGCGTCCGTCAAGATGTCACGTATCGCAGGTTCTGCTGAGCTTTCTCGCTCTGAATTTCCTATATGAATAAATAATGAAACAATTATAATGCGCAAACCATAGTATTGAAAAATGCCGGTTCTTATTGACAATAACTGTTCAAGTAGCAAGGCCTTCGGATGCTCTGGGACGCAGGATCTTCAAACTTCTGACCGTTCCTTCCATAAACTACGATAGGAAGCCGTGAGAAGATGGTAGGTTCACAATCAATAACATGGTGCCATTTGGAGCATCAGGAAACTATTGTATGTCTCAAGAATTATATTAGGACTTGGTTCCTTCCTGTGGGAAGTCAATTCCTGTGGACTGTTGAGGGGAAAATTTATTTCGTTTGGAATCTGAAAAATTCCCCAGAGGAAAGGCCTCTCGCAAATCTGTGGGTCATGGGAGAATTTTTGTCTGGGTTCCATCTCTTGACACAACGCCTTATTGCCGTCTGTTTCCTTTCCTCTCACCTTCACTTGCCCTTTCATTCTAGCAAAACGCGATGCGATCACTTCTGGACCTTTTGTGCGTGCTTTGTGACTCGTTGATGCTTTCTGACACCTGGTGGTCAAACTGTGACACATAACGTCTGCTAAATTGGATTACGGGCGTTTGGCCTTGTTTCCACCCTCCCCGACGGTCCCGATTTCCGCAGCTCTTCCGGATGGCTCGACGCACCTGTGCCCGCCTCCCTGCGTCGCGTCTTGTTGCCCTTCGATCTTTCGCCGGAAGAACATTTTAAAGGCAGTGTCGTTCCACCTACGCTGTGTAGCGAGCGTCGTCACTGACTTTTCCCTACTTTATTTCGCACCTCTATTTCTTTTCCCCCTCCTCGTGTCTCCGCCCACGTTTTGGCATTTGAGAAGAGGGCTGGGGCGATATGACGCGGAGCGGCGCGGCGCGGTGTTATTGGCCGAAGCGCGCCTATCTCCCGGTGGGGACATTCTTCTTCGTCGTATCTTGCAAATGTCACACCCGTGCTGTTGCGCATTACGGTAGCCGGGCCGGGCCGGGCTGGGCCTTGCCACTTCAGGTGCCTCGTTTAGAAACACGGCAACAAAGTGGTTTAAGGACCACGTATGACAAAAACGATACATTTCCATGTATGCTAAGAAGCCTACATTTCCAAAATAGTCACAAGGAAATGGCTGGAAGGGGGGACACGGAGGGGCACACTCATATAGGGACCGTTCTTTTAAATTTTGGCGTCATCTCGGAACAGCGCTGCTCGTAAGCTTTGCCCGTTTGGGGTAGCTGTCGTATGTTTCATCCCGTTTCTTCAACGGAATCTTAATTTTTCCCGCCCTTGTCCCGTTCGTGTGGCCTTCGTCTCTGTGGACCAGCGAAGCCCTGAATAAAACCGCCAGAGGACTTGGCCTTTGTCACCTCGCTTGAGTAATGGCGGAAGGGATTTGCTTGTGACTAATAGAGTCATAATCGCGTGAATTAGTGGGGACAGCACCATTATTAAGGACAACCACCTGGAGGCCGTGGGGAGCTAGGGCTCTGTTCATTTGTGTGGTATTTTGTGTGTCACCGCATGAAACCACGTCGCACTAATTGCAACTGCCGCACTTTACCGCCGTTCGGGGAACTTGTCTCCGCACAAATATCACTCGAGTTCGAGGAAGTTTGGCTTTTTCGGTCGCGCTCTGCGCCCAACAGGGTTGAAGGCCGCGACACCCGCCTCGTGGCCCCGCCGAGCGCTTTCATAACTCGCTGCTGCGCTCTGCGCGTGCGGTTTTGTCGTGTTTTGAGTCACGCCGCGTTACCCTGCATGTATATGCACACGCACTGGTTCAAGAACGCGCTCTGCTAGTTAGCCTCGCTCTGGGCGCGCCGGTGGGCGGACCGCGCCGTCACGCACAGTAACCCCTCCCCCAGCCCTACCCCTCCGTGTCTCTGTTTTCTGTCCACCTCTCCCTCTACCTTCCGTCTTCCCCTTCGTACTCGGTCTCGCGCCCTCTCTCCAGGCCCTCGTCTCCCTTCGCCGTTCTCTCTCCCTCCGTAACGTCGCGCCCTTGCCCCTTCTCCCTCTTCACTCCACGTCAGGAAGATGCAGATGAGCATGGAAATGCGCGGCGGGGTCCGGAAAAACTGGGAGAGGTGTCTGGCTGGAGAACATGTGAGCAGAGGGAAGGGGAACCCGGGACCCGGGACTCCCGTCCCGTGCATTCATGCTCCGACGTTTCCGACTGAAGCGTCTACAAAAAAACAAAAAAAAACAAAAAATGGAAAAAACAAATGCGATAGTGAGGTGATGGGACGAAAAATAATAATGAAGTTGCGTGTTATTGGCTGTTACAGTATATCAGAATTCTATGCTCTCTGCACATGTGTGGCGCTGGGCAGCTGCTGTTAAAGCCACTCATATCATTACCAAAGTTTGGCGCCTGCAGACGCTCCGTCACGTTAACAACCCTGTGCCACCCCGGCGCGCCCCGCCCCGCCCCGCCCCGCCCCGGCGCGCGTGACACGGCGCCGCCGGCCTCTGCCCCCGTCCCGTCCGCCGGCCCAACCGTCCGACCCTCCTCAAGGGTTTTGAATAATTGACACGCGCGATGCGGAGTCTAGCGGGGCGTGGCGGGGCGAGGTGGGGCGGGGCGGGGCGCAGGCGGGGTCGAGCGGGTCCTGATGGCCCCCCTACCCCCGGTGCGCGCGATGTAGTAGTCCTGCCTGCACGGGCAGGACCGAGGGGTTCTTCACTAAAAAAAACAACCTTGAAACAAAATCAATAAAAATTCAGAAAAAAAAATTAAGCGAAAAAAAAGAGAAAAAAATCCGATTAAATCGGAAAAAAATAGAAACATTTATGGAAATAATAAGGGAAAATCAATTTCAAAGCAAAAGAAAAAAAAGTCAAGGAAAATAACGGTAATGGCAGCGCGGGAAGTAGAGCCGGACACAGACGACGGCCCTCTCTTTCGGCGAGCTCAGCCACGGCGAAGGGAGAGAATAAATGGGTCCAGGCGAGTGTACTTCTGTGCGTGTTTTGCGCGGGCGTGTGTTTGTGCGAAAGTTAAGTCAGTGTTGCGGAATTATACCACAGGGATTGTGCGGAGATAACCCCTGAGGGACCTGGACGCTGCAACGCGTGGTTGCAGCGAGCCCGCCGCCGCTGGGGGCCTACTTGGGGTTGCGCCGCTGAGGGGGAAGGTAGGCTGTTGCAAGGTAACTGTCGGGAGGGAGTGGCGAGGGGGAGCTGAAACAAACTGCTTTTGTTATTTCTGCACAGGCATAGTACACCAACTAACTGCAGCAAAAAATAACTTGTAGTCCTACACATTCTGTAGAAAATAGAAAATACAGGCTGAGTAACAGAGAGGCGGAACCACGAGCGACACATAGGAAGGCAGCAGCAGTGCAAGCGAAACTCGTAGCGACAGGGTCCTCACAGACCCAACTTAAAATGAGAAAACATAAATTTGTGAAGTAGCTGACTACTGGCGGCAGGGAAGAGCACTTCATCTCTGGGCCAAAATAAAGTGCGCCAGTGCCGCGCGGCAGCCCGGCCCAGCCCAGCCTGGGCCTGCGCCTTATGAGCCGAGTTTTAATTAGAGGGACGTGCAGGGGCGCCGCTGCATCCATTGTACCGTCGCCTGTTCATCGAAAGCGACCCTCTTTCCACCTTTTGCTCCTTTTCTGTAGAAGAGTTTCCATTTCTCCTTATTTGCACTAGGACCTGCAACAATATGAAAGGTTATCTCAGATCAGATCTCTTTTAAAATTGAAAATGAGAATTAGTGATGAATCTAAGTGAAATTATTGGCATTTCATAGCGTGTCTGATGTGCCCAAATTACATGCATTTTCTAATCTTCACAATTCACATAAATTTGCAGTATTGCTGTTGACTACGAGGCGCAGTGCGGTGCAGCTCCCTCGCACGCGTGACTCGCGGCCGCGCGCACACGCACAGAGGCGCTCACGCACACCCCTCGTCACCTACCTGGTTTAATCCTGTTAATTTGTTTTCCAGCCGAGCAGGGAATTTCCTAGGCTGACTAGCTAGGTGTTCTGGCACGGCAGGGTTGATCAAAGAGGATGAGAGTTTGAAGGGGGAGGGGGAAGTGGATTCGAGATTCGCACATCGAGCGTGTGGTAGTCGAGGGGAGGGCGTGTCCCAGCCATGCACTACTCTCCCACTCTAATCACATCACCCAGTCAATGCTGGCATCAGCACTCAGAGGCAAGTGAGAGAGAGAGAGAGAGAGAGAGAGAGAGAGAGAGAGAGAGAGAGAGAGAGAGAGAGAGAAAAGGAGACGGGGGCGATGGGAAATCCACAAGGATAGAGATGGAACTAGACGAGGCAGGATTGAAGAGGAGAGTGCGATGGACACACTGACTCGCCCATCTGATTTGAGAGCGAGGCAGTCGCGTGGCTACAGTACAGGCGATGCGGACGAAGCGTCGGTCTGTTTCCCTCTCTGGTTTCTGTTGTGACTTTCTGTGTTCTGCTTGGTCAGTGCCGTAGAGTAAAACCTTTGCTTGACGAGACAGATTCTTAAAGTGAGTGCGACATGATTGGTGTCGGAAACGTCATGCCCCTAACCTCTCCTTGAAGCGACGCGGGGCCAGCGCAGCACGCGGTGTGCGGGCGCACGGGGCGACCTCCACTTTAGATGGCCAATATTCAGAACACGGACTCACGCGACCGAACCCCTTTGCCCCCGCCAACATCGCCCAGCCTCTCCCCGTCTTTCCTACACAGCGCCAAGTTGATTGCAAAAGCGTGCGCCGTGCGCAGCGGCTCGTCCAAGCGCGCTCGTTTTATTTCGCACGATTTGCGCCGAAAATGGCGCATCAGGAGTGGAAGTCTTTACACCGTTGCTACAGCGAGTAGCTCAAGTCGCACAGCGTTTAAAGTATTTCGAACGTTAAACTATTTCACTTTCAAAGTATATAAAAACGTGTTACCCTTCAGATAGTTCCATCGCCATATTCCTCTCCCTGAATTTATCCAACTTCCCTCTCACACTCTCTCTCACTCTCTCTCTCTCTCTCTCTCTCTCTCTCTCTCTCTCTCTCTCTCTCTCTCTTTCTCTCTCTCTCTCTCTCTCTCTCTCTCTCCTTCTGCTGAGTGGATGTGCGGATTGGGGCTATGTGATTGCGAGCGGGTGTGGGGGAGGAATGCGAGGCGTGTTTCGCTCTCTGTTCACGGAGCCTTTGTGGAGGAAGTAATCGTGGGGCGTTCTCTTGTCTCGTTAGGCTTTTTTGCTTGAGCCGCTAACGCCGTTCTCTACATTTGCAGACGTAAGGTATTGAATCGGGCAAACTCGCAACGATTCGTTCGCACATGTCTCTAAGCCCGATGCGTCTATGCATATACATCAAAGAGTGATGGTGTCCGTCACTTGCAAGGGTGATTACTCTCACCAAGGAATCCACTTACCTTTCCCAAAAAATATAATGTGAAACACAATAATATAGAAACAATCTACGTCTACTCGCTTTCAGGAAGTCGCAGGAGACATCCTTTTTAGTCATGTAAGCAACTAATAGACAATATTCGGCAATTTTAAACGTAATCGCTCTCAAGAGAGTGAAAAACTTGTATCACACTTACACCGAGGGTATCTGCCGAGTGTTCTGGCAATGACATTATCCCTGCTGGACGGCTCAGCAAACAGCGCGGTGGTGAGGCTACGTGTTTGCCCCGAGTCTCTTGTGTGTCGGTCACCCCCCTGCGCGCGCCGCTGCGCCTTAGGGGAAAGGCCCGGCCGGTCTTCTTAAAAATTGGCTTATCCTACGGCAGCTTCTGCATACATATTTATTTTTCCTCCGCCCCGTTCTTTTCTCCGCGTCTCCTCTCGCCAGCCGAGGCTCTGTGATTAGGAAGAGGGGAGGGAAGGGGGAGGGTTTCTTGGCGTTCTGTCTCTGGCCCATTACCCTTGCCACAGGGGCTTTGCCGATGCGCAGATGTGATCAGTCTGTGTGTGTGTGTGTGTGTGTGTGTGTGTGTGTGTGTGTGTGTGTGTGTGTGTGTGTGTGTGGTGGAGGGGGGAGAATGAATGTGATGGAGCGGGGGGAGGGAGATGTTCTGTTTGCAGCTGCCAGCCTTGCCTGGAACACGAATTCGACAGAGGCTGATTGGATTTGCCTGTTGTGGAAGTTTGAGCGAAATTGACAAATGTGAACACTACAGCACAGCCGCAGTAGCGTAGCATAGTATTCTAGTGGAGTAGGTATAGCTTCGGGTTGCACAAGGAAACGGCCCATTTGTAGAGCTCACTAGTCGAACCTCTACCACCGCTCGCAGCCAACCTCCACCTAGTCCCCACTGCCAGGTTTAAAGAGTTTTCCACGGCTCTTCAGTGGTTTTCAGAGGTTTGTAAGCCCGAGGAAGCGTTTACAAAGGTACAAAGTCTGCGGAAAGCTATGGGTACTCATGGGAATCTCTAAAAATCTATGAAGTCCTAAGCCAAGTCGTTGTTGATCACGACTGGTTGGAGTGCTTGGTGTGCACTCTATTCGACCTGTGTCTGTCGCTTCAAGTTTATGAACATTTCCTGAGCCCTGGCCCCTGCCATTCGGGATTTCCAGATTCAGATTATCTCTTTCGTACATATAAATGTATCCGAAAACTTGTTGAAGAACTCGTGGCTCCTGCCATTTCCCAAGGCCATGTTCGGTATTGTATTTAGTTATTCACGAGGCAGTGTTTCATCGGAGGAGACGAAAGGTGCTGCTGCTGGTGTGGTTTTCACCTCCTTGCCGTACTGACGCATATCGTGTGTGACTTACTTCCCCCACCCCCACGTCCCCTCGCACAAACGCTCGAGCGCGCTCACACACGCGCGCACGCGGGTGTCAGCTCGCTCACACAAACTCGGTGCGGTGCAACATACATAATTCAGGCGCGGGTGTCATGCCAAGTAGTGGTGAGGGCGTTGCTCCCACCCTTCACTCCCTCTCACCTTGTTGGTTCTCTGGGCCACCCATCCCCGCGACCACTTTTCGCTGCCATCCGCAAAACTGGGCGAACCGGGCCTCTCCATTGCGTATGCCCATGCAGTGGAAGTTTTCCGGAAACCAGCGTACCGCTGGTCTGCGTCGTATAAAAGAGGGGCAAGCTGAAAGCGACAAAGCAGCCAATGAAGTAGGTCAGGGAATGCTGTGACTCAGTCCCTGTTACGTCATATTTGTTTAATATATACCTTGAATGTTTACTGATGTCTGTTTCTTATCTTTTCAGGTGAGTTCAATTCTTCCTTTCGTATCGTGTTGGTATGTAACTCTACTTTCACGACAACGGCGACTTTTTGCTTTACACATTTATTGAAAAGTCACCATCTTTTTTGGGCCTTTGCTCCTATTGTAGGGAGACAGCTCAGTTTATTACGAATTCCCTAGACCACTTTGCGTACCGTCCACACTGTTAGTAATTGCATAAAAAATTTACGCCAAAAGCCCGTTGCATTTAGTGTGCCGACGCGCAGCTCCAGAAGATAACTGGAGGGCAGCGAGCTGAAGAAATAAGAAATACCAGCTCAAATAATTGTTTCATTAGAGAAGGATGAGCTCTGTGCGGTTTCGTTAGAAGTACAAGATAATGTGAATCTGCTGGTAATAAATTTTAAACCAAGTTACTGGGCCTGTTGGCAATGACAATAATATATGGGAAGAAGGGAATAGAGTTCCATAGTTCGTGTAAAATCTGAGTTGAGCTGTAAAGTTATAAATTAATATTAATCGATCTAAAAATCTGAAATTCTATTCCCACCTATGACTTCTAAGCTCTAACTCATTGAATGTAAAATAATTATTTTGGACTGGCGCTTATAATGCTCCCTTGCAAGCTCAGGCTGGCGGGCTGGCAGCGACGGCCACGCCAACCGCGTTGTACCTCACGCCGCCTGATGCATTACTATCGCCGTTCTGATCGACAGAAAAACAAAAACAAAAGGCGGGCAGCACGGCCTCGTGTGACTTGCGGTAATGACTGGGTGACGCTGTGGGGTCCCCCTCCCGAGGCGCCTGTACTGCTCTGACCCCCCCCCCCCCCACCCACCCACCCCCCTACCCCGCCTCCGCCGTGCCCTGGTTAACCCTGCAAAAGCCAGCGACCCCCTCCCTGGTGCGCCACCCAAGCGGATCCCCCTACCCCGGCGCCCCCTCCCCGCAGCGCCCGGCTCTGCCTGCCCCTAGAGCAGCAGCCCCTCCCTCGCCTCTATCCCGTAGCTTGCAGCCGTTCCTCGCTCAGCCGCTAATAAATCTCATTTTATGTGGTCTTTATTTTCGTGTGGTCCCTGGTTTGGTGTACGCTGCGAGTGCGGCAGTGCAGCGAAAGTCCGCCGCCTCCTGCTCGCCATGTCCGAGCTCCGCCCGCTCTCTCCACCTCTCATCATTACATCTCCGTTCTGCCCAGCCACTCGTTAATCCCAGTTTCCACGCGAGGCAATGGTTGTCTATTTTTATCAGGTGATACATTTAACCAAAAAGCTTGCTGAAGACACTGGAAAAACTACCGTGACCAGCGTCACGTCAATAAGTGTGTCCAGGTTTGGTCACACCACGTAATGCTACTGAAATTTACGTCACTATACAAAAAATGCGACGCCAGTTACAGGGTATACGGGATAACAGAGAGGTTCGCTTCACGAACGTGACCAAAATAACGGTCACGGCACCATTCGACGTTTCCAGGCATCTCTCTTGCATGTACGACACATGTCACATTCGTGTTTCCAGTGTAAGCAAGCAGTGCTCTGTGACCTTGAGCCCCACAAATGGCAAAATGGCACTGTGTGTCTGGCTACACCTCACAGCCTGGCCCAGGGTCTCCTTACACCGTTGACGCTTGGTGCAAGAAACGCGATAACTGTAATTAGGCTGCACGTACCTACCTGCTTCGTGTGTCCCCATGTTAAGTCACGCATATTTTTGTTATGTGAAAAAAGGGCAAAAAATTGACTTTTGTAGGCGCTATGAGGCGAGGTAGGTTGAAGTAAAAAGATAAGCGGTAGCGTGAGCGGGCCACCTTATTGTTATTCCGAGCGACACGACCTTTGTCAGATCGCCTGGTGCGTCCGAAAGGTACGAACACGCACCCAGTACGGCCGTACACATGTACGATGTTTATCGCATTGAGTCTGTCAGCTTGGCTGTCGCGAAAAAGTATAAAACATAGAAAATGGCAAATGAATCAGTGGATTCGTGAACTGTGTACATCGGCAGATAAATTTTTCCCGACGGTATTATTTTATGGAAACATCTCTAGAAGTCTGTGTTCCATGCAGCAATATAGCCACTTTCCCTTTGTTTCTTATTTTCATATGTGGAGAGCGGCACTTGAGGGTGGGAGTGCCGCGAGCTATACGTAAAATTCTTGCAGCATATTTTTGTCTTAAAGCTGGCTAATTCACGTATTTGAATCAACAGCGAGTGTTTTGGCACCCCAGGCCTGCTGCATGGCAGTATGCCGAGCAACTAATGCAGATGGGTTTGTTGCAGTGTGATGGCTTTGTCGGCAAAACTTGACTTCTAGATTTTGTTTTGTATCTTTTCTTTATCGTCTATGGTACTGATGTCGACAAAAGTATGACCCAATTTTATCGTCATTAGAATTTTTCTCAAAAAATCGGGGTCTTCTTCCTCTGGAAAATGTTTACCCGTGTCATTGAGGCACCCCTACTTGCCTTACCTGTCATACATAGCTTGTAGGTTCCCTCTTTTCGATTCTCGGCACTAGTGCACATCATAACCCACCAGGGAAAGGTTGAGTAGAAAAGACACAGCGCAACGCTAATATAAAGCATTTCGCCTCTGTCCCCGTCTCACGGTCTTTCTTTTACCGAACGTAGCCCACGTCGAGATTCGCTCTTGCTGTGGCTGTGTGCGAACGCGCATATATGTGTTTTCTCTGGTATTGCGCCCATCCCCCTTGCGCTCCCTACCCACCGCCTGCTCAATTTCAACAAGAGTGACACGCACCATCCCCAAGTTACTGTCGACAAACTTTTGACGAAACGAAAAATAAGACTATGATGCTATTTTGTCGTTAGAATGTAATCATAACGTTGGCATTTCTGTCTTAAATTTTCCTGTCTGACGACAAATTTCAGACAAAACAAGCAGCAGCTTCTCTCGTTAAAGATGACAAGGATCTCACAAGGTGCACAGCATACTCTCATGCGCGTATTAAGGGGGGGGGGGCGATCGCCCCCCTCCCCTGTGGTCTCTAGACAGTCGCCTAAAAGGTAGATAAACTATGTTTCAAAACCCTTGTATGTAGGCAACCTGAACACAGGAAAAACAAGGGTAGGACTCGAAGGGGTTTAATGCCTTTACAAAGGCATTATAAGTTAGCACCCCTGCAAAGGCATTAAAAGTGCCCCAAAGGTGTTAAATTTTAATGCCTTTGGACAATTTTGTGCCTTTGCAAAGGCATTAAAATTTCATGCCCCTAGAAAGGCGTCAAGTCCTACCTTTGTTTTTCCAGTGAAGGGCACCGCCCCCTGTCGGTCGGACATTAATACGCCCCTTCACACTTTAGTGTCAACCGAAGTTAGTCTCCATGTCGACTGGGGAAGGTCTTCGGGAGGATGCAAGAATGACGGTGCTGACCCCGGTCTGGTATGTCCTTTGGAGGTGGTCAAAGCGCGCTGCCTGTGGTGGACTTTGTGGAAACCACTAGTCCGGCCAGACCAGAATCGGACAAGGTGTGACGCGGCCGAGGGGGAAGCAGGTCTGAAATATTTTAACAACTCGTAATACAGAAAAATTAAGAAAAAAATCACTAAAATTCAATAAAATTTCACCAAGTCTTCCGAAAATTCACAAAAATCATAAAAATAATCACTTAATTTACAAAATTTGTTCACCAAAATTCAGAGTTATTTCCGCCTCGGACGCGGTGCACTCGACCCGCCGATTCGGGTAGGGGTGGCATCGCGCTCATATGGCCCTAACACTAACGCCTGCTGCTCATTCCCCCTACCCCTATCCTTTTCTTGTCGCCAGGCGGTCCTGCATCTGATTGTGGGAACAGAGGTTTTTTTTATTGAGAAGTGATGCTATCTTTCTCAATTTCCTGCCAGCGTTCCATGGACTTCCTTGAGGCCAACCTGCTGCTCTAGGATGGCAATCCGCCGCACTGCCGAGCTCATTCACCTGCTCTCGACCGGCCCTGATCGATATTCTCTGCCACCCATTCGCCAGATACCACGCGCCATGATATGGCTGTATGTAACATATTGTCAATGGCTTCGGGCGTTATGACGGACGAGAAAAAACTTTGATAACTCTGTCAGCAGAGGCGAAACATTTTCGAAAGCAAATACAGGCGGATTCCCAAATTTCAAGTAGTCACTGTGCACAAAACTAGTTTGCTGATCTTACCTTACTTAGATATGCGTGTCGCTCGTCTGGCGCTGCACCGCGCGCCCCAGTCGGGTCGGGGGCACGGGCACGGCCGGGACCGGCACCGGCGGGAGTTGCTCAAAGTTCCTTTGTCTCTGGAGACGTGTGGGGCGGGGCCGGGCGGGGCCGGGCGGGGCCGGGCGGGGCCGGGCGGGGCTGTGGCAGAGGAGGGCCCGGCCCGGGCCGCAGGGTGCATTGTTACCGCCCAAGTAGTGCGAGTGGTGACTAGGTGCCCTTATCATGCCGGAGGGTGGGAGCGAGGAGGGGGGGGGGTGTATGCTGGTCGCCCCAAAGTCATATTCCAACCAGCACCTCTGTACCGCTCTCTCCATTCCCCCTTTCTCCATACTTGTGCTCCCCTGACGAACCAACCTCACCGTCCCTTCTCTCTCTCTCTCTCTCTCTCTCTCTCTCTCTCTCTCTCTCTCTCTCTCTCTCTCTCTCTCTCTCTCTCTCAAATTCACGCATCCTCCCCCATCTTTTCTACCCCGTTCCCCTGCCC
Source organism: Frankliniella fusca (assembly GCA_029379305.1). Taxonomy (NCBI): domain Eukaryota; kingdom Metazoa; phylum Arthropoda; class Insecta; order Thysanoptera; family Thripidae; genus Frankliniella; species Frankliniella fusca. The sequence goes on along the minus strand of JAHWGI010000294.1, from coordinate 262,180 downwards.
CTACCTTCTCCCAAACTGTCAACTCTTTGGCGTTATCACGTATGTCACAGTTCAGCGCATGCCAGAGGGCGAGAGGGATTAGCGACAATCATAACGGCGAAATGAGAGATAAGATGCGCAACAAAAGGCGCACCCGTGACGGAGACCTGCCACCCCTCGCCGCGCACCGCCACCTGTTTGCAGAGCCCACGGGACAGCAGCAGCGTAGGAATATATTGACGCAGCTTGTTCCTTTGTTCACTCGATGCCAACGGAACCGAAATAACACGAGGACATGTGGAGACCGGCTGTGAAGCGTGCCCATTTTCGCCTCCCTTTTTGTTCGGATCTCAGTGTTTGGTGGCGTGGCGTGGAGGGTGTCAGGTATCAGTTCTCACGGCTGAGCGCGCACGATGCATCCGACAGCCTCTGGCCCGCTACGCGCCACACCACAGCGGGTCCGTCCGGCCCTCCAGCGCTCCTCTCTCAGTCAACAACCAGGGCTGTGGAGGCTGTGCGTGCCGACATGCGCGCCCGCTCCGCCCGCTGCTAATCCCCCATGTCCTTCAGCCCACCTCGTTCGCTTGTTTTTGGCCGCTGCTGGAGGACCATCTCCCCGGGCACCCCCCACGCAGGCGCGCGCACGCGTCCAACTTAAACTACACAGAACGAGCGGGGATCGGTTTGCGCCGTCGAGCGCACCCACCTGTGTGTACATATCTGCTCTGTGTACACTCCTGTACGAGAGGACGCGGGCGTGGGGCTGAGTGCGTGCGTGCTCACACGTTGTTTTATTTATTATTATTATTATTATTATTATTATTATTATTATTATTATTATTATTATTATTATTATTATTATTTCTATTATTATTTTTAATGTTATTACAATGGGAATTTATTTAGCGTTTACTGCTGTTGGTTTCGTAATTGCTCATATGATTTTCAACTGCTTTTGTAGACCTGTTCCCAGACCTTGTGGGTCCGCAACATGCAATCAGAACAGCGTCATATGCAGGCGTCTGTTTCACCCGGGCTCAAATTGTGACCTTGTTTTCTGCACTTTGCTGTCACGCCCTCGAGCGATACCTGCTGCAAGCTATCCAACATCATACCCCCAGCAAAAATGAATATTTCTGTGTTTGGATGTTCCGTTTTCGGATGACTTTTCATAGACCGGGAAAATAGACACGTCCGGGGGTCTTAGAGCTGGCCCCGACAGTCTCTTTCAATTTTCTTTTTGTATTCAATCTTCTTTCCTTTTTAAAGAATTTAGCATGCTTTTTAAGAGTGGCAGCTTCGCTCGCTGAAAGGCGGCAAAGGCCGCAGCCGACGGCGTGAGAGTGCAAAAGAGGCGCAACGTCCCCGGGAAGCACATTAAATACGGCCCCCTAATGTTTATGGAGGGCTCGTCTGGCCGAGGGGAGGCCGAGCGGCGCGCGTAATGAAATCGATCACTGTCCGCGGCCCTGCAGGCCCCGCAGCCTCCAGGAGGCTCGCCAGTAAGTTTTCATTAAATTATTGGCGCAAATCTCTGCTGAGCAAACATTGGCCGTGTACTGCTGCTCGCACGCCGCGTGTCCAGAGAGAAAAGAGAACTAAGAAGCCATTTCAAGGTAGCAATGTGGCTCGGCAAGCAAAGTTTGTCCTGTTTTAAAGGTGCGCGGTGGGTGACAAGCTGTCCTGCGTCGCTCTCTCTCAGCCCCACCGCACTCCCTCCATCTCTCTCCTCCTACTGATGGTTCAACACTCGGCGGGGCGCTCCGCTAACTCGTTTTAAAACGAGCTGGAAATGGCCGAATTAATAATTGTAATATCCTTCTCCTCCTTCGCACAAGACACTAGGATGACCTGAGGGCTCGCACAGAGATGGCGCCCGCGAGCGGTGCAGAGAGAGAAAGAGGGAGAGGGAGGGAGGGAGAAAGGCCGAGGGGTGCGGAGGCGTGGCTGGCGCCAGGCGTTCCTAGTCATTATTTTACGACCGCTACCGTAGCCTTGCAAAATATTCGTGAGGAAAAAAATTAAAACTTTTTGCTTGCGACTTAAATGTTAAAGTTATGTAATTTTGTTAATTCTTTCGTAGTTTCCTTTTGTCTATCACTATGAGTAGAGTAAAACCTGACCGTCGTCTGTTCTGACATCTATATGTGATGTGCAAAAGCATATTTCTTCGTGATTTCAGCTCGTACTCTTTTGTCAAATCACACACTCTATTGCTAGAACACGGCGTGTCAACGTCATGCGGATATTAAATTCCACATGCATGTTTTCTGAAGATGTCTGTGTGCACGGGCGATGTAGCAGGGGTGCGGAAAATGTTAAGGAAAGGCGTCTGCACTGCGAAAAGGGCTGCAGTGCAACTTAAATTACCGCAAGCGCAAAACTTGTACGAATTTCGTGGAATATTTAGCGAGTGTTATTGTTACGAGGCCCGGTGGCGCGGGCGGGGGCGGGGGCCAGGGCCAGGGCCAGGCGTCACTGCGGAGGCACGGCACGGCAGGATGGGCGCTCTGGGCAGGCGGAAATATTTCGTGCATTATTCAAAGGATTAGCGACCGAAAGTCGGCAGATTGCTGCTGAATCGGTGTAGCTAACCCCCTCCACGTCTACCCGTGGGGCTGGCAGTCTTAACAGCAAGGGGGCTTTGAGGTACGATAGAGCAATAAACTGGTGCCGTCATGGGTTGAGCCGGTTTGAGGTTTTCCCGGCGTGGCGCCGGGAAGCTGTCTCACCCATCATTCTAGTTTCGCACTGTCGCTCATAACTCGCAGCCAGGCTGTTTTCTGCCTCTCTCTCTCTTCCTCTGCCTCCCAGTTATCGCCACCTCTTCCTCACCTCGTCGCTCCCGTACCTGCTGCCCGCTGGTTCGATGCCAGCTGCCCGGATCACTTTGACGCTGAGCATAGGCGCTGAATTTATCGCTCCATAACGAGCCATAAAAAGTTTGGCGTCTTTACGGTCAGGGTCGTAAACAGCTAGGTTCGGACCTTTGCATACCAGCTCCGCGCGTAGGCTGCCCCACTCCGGATCACTTGAACGGATCACCGAAACTGTGAAAACTTTTCCAATTTCTCCGAGTGTTGCAATCCATCATGAGCTTGGCTGCGTTCTGTCTCCTATTACTCGCTCTCATATTAAATCCTACTCCTCCAGTACAGGTGGAGCAATCAAGCGATGGCTGAAAAGTGTCCTCTCTCGCCTCGCCCTTTCATCGATTCTCCCGCCCACCCACGCCTACGCCCTCGCCAACTCCCCGACCCACCTCCGCCCACTGTTTGTAGTTTAATTACCCGTGTTCAGTGGGAAAATTCTCTATTTCGCCTTTGTCTTTTTCTCGCTAAGCGCTCCTTATTCCCCACCACTACTACAACACGACAGTATCGCTTGTCTTGTCGCAGTGTACTTTCACCATGAATAATTTCTAGGCGCCGAAAGCAATTCTTTAATTATGACTCAACTCAGGCGGCCACCTCTGCGAGCTGCACGACGGGGGACGAAACTTGGCTAACTGTGAGAGATAATTTGGATTCAAGATGGCGTCGATTACTTCCCCTCCCTCGCTGAGGGGCAGGGGTGCACGGGTTAGCAGGGCGCGGCTGGAGATTGTTTCGCGGGTATAATAGATGCTTCCTGGAGAGAGTCACGGGTAGACTGATGAAATGCTAGGAGGCGATGGTTCAAGCCAGCAAAATATAACTGTCAAAATGCGAAGTGTGTTCTTTTCAAGGACATTGACGTTAAGTTCACACGCTTTTTGGATGGGTCAAGAGCGCAGGGTCGTTTTCCTAACGGCATCCAGGCGAGAGGATCCGTGCTATTGGCCTTGCTTCCGATGTGAACAACGGGGAAACGTTGTGAAATGACGATGTAGCGCGAGTTGATTTCGAGGAGAATGCGTTGGCATTGTGGAAACACAAAGCGTGTAACTACTACTCTGCTGCGAGGCCATTACCACTGTGTGTGGATCGCCTTTTGTTTTGTTTCGTTTTGCGCACACTAGCACAACACTCACCCAGCACAAGCGGTTTCTTTGTTGTTTTTTATTTATTATTATTCTTTTCTGTTGTAATTTAGCGGCCGCTTCTGCCGTACACCCGTTTTCGTGCGTAGTGTGTACCAGATCCTCTTATTATCCTTTTTCTGTCTTAGATTTTTTTCTCGACGGAGTGTCTAGTATTGCCAGGCGTGGGGTGGAAACGGGTCCGTCTCTTACACAATCCTTGGTGCGGATTTGGTGGCCAGGGATACAGTGGAGGGGCTCGGGGGCAGGATTGGGAGCAGGTGAAGACCGCCCCCATCCCCCGGGTCCTTCCTCTCTCTCTCTCTCTCTCTCTCTCTCTCTCTCTCTCTCTCTCTCTCTCTCTCTCTCTCTCTCTCTCTCTCTCTCTCCCTCTCCCTCTCCCTCTCCTCTTTCACACACACACACACACACACACACACACACACACACACACACACACACACACCTTCCCCCTTCTCCCTTTCCAAATCCGGAATATTCAGCGGGCCTCTTTCTCACGCAGGACGTGTGTACCGGCATGCCCGCTCAGGGCAGACTCGTGCGAATCACGGGCACCGGCCCGGTCCTGAGGCACTAAGCCCGGCCTTGTGGTCAGCGCCTGATCGGTGTGGCTTCACACATTTATAGCGTCGCACGTTTCCTTGGCACGTTTGGTGGGCCGTATGGGATGGCCAGTACCTTGCTCGCCATAGTTCCAGTGGCGCTCATCGTATGTTCACGGTAGGGCAATTGCCCTACCGTAAAAATAAACGGGTGGGAGGTACGGATTATAATCGGGTGGTAAGAGGAAGGGAGGAAGAGAAAGGGAAGGAAAAGGGAAAGAAAAGAGAAAGGGAAAGGAAGGAGGGAAAGAAAGAAGGAAGGAAATAATTTTTTGCTATGTTTTTTGGGGGAAAGTGAAATAAACGGGTGGTTTGCGTTCAAACCGGGTGGGAGTTGAGACCCTTTGCCCTACCGTACTCAAACACGATGAGCGCCACTGCATAGTTCGAGCTGAGCACTGTAAATCCGTCGATTCAAAATAGGTCGTGAGGCGATCTAATTTTGTACCGAAGTTTTGAATTACTCGTAAAATAACAGGCAATTTCTAGCGCGAAGTGTGAGGAGGTTTTCCTTCTTTGTTTTTGATAAGACACTACGCCCTAGTGGCATCAAAGCACCCTCTTCATGAGTATTTTAAACCTCGGTCGTCTCACGACCTATTTTGGATCGACGGATTTACAGTGAGGAGGGGTCCAAAACACTCGAGACAAGCGCCTTGTGGAGAAGGCAAGGGTGGGGGATAGGGGTGGGGGGCTGCCTATCCGAGGAGCAGCATCTGCTTGAGGTGCGGTGCCCGGCAGTGCCCGGTGCCCGGCCGGGCCGCTGCCGTGTGCATCTGAGTTATGGTTCCACCACATGCCCTGGAGTGTTAATCACGTAATATTGTACCCCGAGCTTCGTGTGGACGGGGCTCTGGAGCTTATGCGTGTGTGCTTGGGGGTGAGTGCGTGCCTGCCACCAAACTCGAAAAGGAAAAAAAAAAGGCTTCTGAGATACGTCCAAACTTTTCGACTCAAAATTTTTGTACATGCGCCGGACTGAAATCCGGCGGGAAAGGTGCTGCTCTGAAGTACAAAAGCACCGCGAGCGCGGCTCTGTCCCTGAGCAGCCACTCTCCTCGCCCATCATCGCTGCCCGCCCCGTCCCGTCCCTGGGCCCCGGACCGCGCGTGTTGACACACTCGGATCAGATCGGATCAGATCGGTCCGGAGCGGCGCTCGGGCGGGGCGGGGCGGGGCTGGCGCAGGGACCCGGGGAGTACCGTGGGGCCTGTACGCTGCTTTCAAGTCGCACCCCATCCCTACCGCACCACCACTCGCACTAGGGGGAGAGAGAGGGTTAGAGGGAAATAAAGAGAGGGAGAGAGAGAGTCTGTTGACTTAGGCGAGAGAGGAAGGAACTTACTTAGGTGTTGCGCGTGTCCGCGTCGGTCCCGCATCTAAACCGGGCGGGACGAGTACTCAGCCCGACGGACTCTTCTCCCCATCTCTCAAGTATATATTTTTATCATTTTGATTTTCTCGCTAATATTTGTTCGCTACTTTATATGCGTTAAAATGATTTTGATTTTTTTTTTTTTGGCCGGGGCCGTGGTGGGTGTTTGCTCTGTGCAGCTCAGGTCCACAGGCCGCCCCGCTCCGCCCCGCCCCACGCCACCCAAGCCGCCGGCCCAGCGACAATGCAAATACATCAGCGCGCCCGATGCCCCTGCGGCCTGCGGCTTGCGGGACCGAGCGGTGGCGGGGCGGGGCGGGGCGGGGCCGGCTGGGGCTCAAGGGGAGGCGGAGAGCTTTGCCAGCAGACGAGGCGGGGCGGCTGGCTGGACGAACACGGACGGATGCTTGCGCGCGCGCCCACGCGGTCCCCGTTTTTATTTGCGTAATATTTGGGTGGAAGTCCCCGACGAAGAGACGTGCGCGCCAATTCGATTTGGGGCGGTGAGGTCACGCAGTGTCCTCCAGCGCGAGGTGGCGGCAGCGGTGAGTCAACAACGCTCCCGACGCCGCTCAAATCTCGATTGAAAATTGATGCAAGCAAGTCCCTTTCCCGCGTCGGCATTCTCCCTCCATATTTTAGCATTTTGCCCAGAAAAACAAGCAGGCGGGTGCGGGGGCGGAGCGAAAAGCGATGATGTTGTGGCGGAGCGTGGGGGGGAAGGGGAGGGGGAGGCGGGCTCCCTCGTGGCAATGTCGTTGCGGCGCAAAGAGATGCGCGCCGCCTCTCTGATATCTCGGTGCTGCCAGCCAAATGACGGCAATCGGAACATAGCGGCACGCAAACCTCCCCCCCCACCTCTCTCTCTCTCTCTCTCTCTCTCTCTCTCTCTCTCTCTCTCTCTCTCTCTCTCTCTTTCTCTCTCTCTTTCTCTCTCTTACGCTTTGGGACCTTTCAAGCCCGTTCCGCGCCCATGCCGGTGTTTCTAGGATGTCACCCGTGACAGGAAGCAAACAGTTATCTCCGGTACGCGTGCGTGGTTACTTGTTTTCCGGCGACTTGTGATTCTAAGAAACTCCTGGTCCTTGATTCTTGCTGAAGAAGTCGTACTTCTTCACCTTTGTGGGTTTTCCTGCGACCTCTTTCTTGGACTGCTCGCTTACGCACCCACACAAACACGCGCGCGCGCACACACACAGGATTGGCTTCATTTGCTTCGGAGTGCGTGCCCGGACTCACCTCGCCTGCTCCACCTTACACGGTGCCAAACCCGCCGCGGGGCTGCCGCCACGCCACGCCACGCCCTAATGGCTTCTGCGCAGGTCCCCACCCCCTCGCCCTCTCATTGTACACTGCCGCACCCCCGCCGCACCCCCGCCGCACCCCCGCCGCACCCCCGCCGCACCCCCGCCTCGCCCCGCCCCGCCCCGCCTCGCCCCGCCTCGCCCCGCCTCGCGGCTCCCGCTCCACTCCTCATCTTCTCAGCGACTCCGCGCGCGATCCCAATTTCCACCCCGTATCTACTCACATCATACACGTGCGCCGACAACTCCATTTCCTATTTTGGCCGCGCGGATCCTGTCGTTGTGCGCCAGACGCCCGGGCGGCGCGCGTGACTGAGGCGCTGCCGCTGCGTTGATCGTCCCCGTCGCGGCGCTGTCGTCGGAGGGACGCGCGGCGCGCAGCCGTAGTGAGTTTTATAACGAGGTCGAAGACGAGGGAACGGCGAGGCCGATGAGCACAACGGCTTATATCGTACACGGTTTTAAGGCGCAGGCGTAAACCATCACATTGGTTTTCGGCAAAAAAAAAAATAAAAAAAAAATGAAATTGACTTTTTCTAACCTGCAGTCCTTTGTGTGCTCTTACCAACAGGCAGCGATTTTGCGCCCTCGATATTGCTCCGTGGGTTGTGCTCGTTGCGGGGTCGGGCGTGCGGGGCGCTGCGGGGCGCCTCGGGTAGAGGTCGGCGCCCAGCGGGGTGGTGCGCGGCGCAGCGCCGGGCCGGGCCGGGAGCGAGGAGGGGACGGAGAGATACGTTTGCCTTCAATCTTGAGGGTCGCGCAGAGAGGATCTTACCAATAATTGGGCCCCCGGTGTGAATACGGCGCGGTGCAATCCCTGCGGGGGGCGTAGTAGTCGGCTACGGCTCTGAAGCCCTTGGGGCCGCCGCGGGGGCCGAGGGGGGAGGAGACGTTGGTTTTGGGAGGAGCCAGGTTGAGCCAGGCGGCGCCAGGCGCGGCAGTGCCCGACAGGGGAGGAGCGACCTAAGCAAACCTAGGAATGTGAGGCTTGCACCGCCCAACAGGGGTGGCGGTGATGGTGACCGGAACTTGGTCACGTATGGCTACTCGGCTACTGCCTATCGTTGTTGTTTAAAGAAATTGGATTACAGGGAAAATAGTTTAAAAAAATATAATCTACCAGAATGTGTGTTTGGAACTACTGCCGAAATACTGCTTGCCCGAAGACGTGCCCCAAGCACATGTCGAATATTTCAGATGTGGCTGCTTTTGCAGCAGGTCCCCTGCTAATAACAGCGGTGGGCGCTGGATAATTTGACGAACTCGTCCGTCGCCATCTGGACGTGGGCACTAACTTTAAATATTCAATGGGTTGCAGGTGATACATTGCTGGGTCCCCCTTTTTCCCCTCTTTTTTCTTGGGCCCCTTTCTTTTGTCTACCTTTTCCATCCTCTCTTCTCTCTGCTTCCTTATTTTAAGCGGCTTCCCTGGAGACTCAGCAAAGGCAGTACCTCAAACGCTTGCACAGTTGAGTTCTACAAGCTTTTTTTTTCTTCTTTTTTTTTGGCATCACTTGAGTTTTGGTCTGCTCACAGCGTACGAAGTCTGGGAAGTTTATCTAGCAAACTTTAAGCATAAGGGACAAAGTCGGGCTAATAGTATCGAGGTACTTTACTCGAAGTTTACTTGTTATTTCGTTTTCAACGTGAACAGTGATGGGTGGCATCGGGAATAAAACTGTACTTTTGTCTGTTCCTACACTGTAAAAAAGGAAAAAATGCTTCCGTAAATTATTAGAAAATGACTGTGAATTTTGTTAAACGACCTGACTTTGAATTCACTTTTCATTCATGTTCATTTACAAAACAATACGGTTACTTTACAAAATAATCCCGTAACTTTATAAACTTTATCTTTTGTTTCGCGATTTTTCTTGGTAATCTACCAACTTTTCATCAAACTATAGGAAAAGTTTGTTGAACGATCTGACTTTCAAACCAAGTGTGCCACTGCTCAACACTTGTAAGTGTGCATGCAACTTCCAGTCTAACACGTACAAAAGTAAAACTCAGCAGTTGTGCAATTGCAAGTGTCAAACTCGCCAGCTGCACACGTGTAAGTGTTTTACTCGACAGTTGTGCACTTACAAGTAAGTGTTCAACAAGGAAAGTGTTCCCACCGGAGTTGAACACTTGCCAGTGCACAAGTGTTAAGTTGAACACTTACAAGTTTGAAACTGGCGAGTTTAATACTTGCAATTTCATAACTGTCGAGTTTTACACAGGGTTGCCACAATTCTGAAAAACCTTGAAAATCTGGAAAACTATTGAAAAAATATTCGCATCAGAAATCAGGGAAAACTCAGGGAAAATGAAAAATGTCAAGGAAAATTCAAAGAAACGTCGGTTATTTGTTGAAACATTCACGGAACACGAATTTTTGCCGACCCACCCAACCACCCACCCACCCACCCACCAGGACACTGTGTTTAAAACTCAGGGAAATATAATGTAAAAGGCTCTGGAAATCAGGGAAAACTCAGGGAAAACGGATATGAAAAATTTGTGGCAACCCTGTTACACTTGTACGGGTTAGACTGGAAGTTGCACTCTTACAAGCGTTGAGCAGTTGCACACCTGGTTAATTAGCGTTAACAGCGAAACCTGCTGTAAAATTTAATTCTGGTTTTAATTTACAACAATCTTTTACAGTGTACTCACAAAAAGTGCTCTCTTTTATTTTCCCCCTCTTCTGGAATTGGCCAACAACCTGCGACCGCATGGGTTTAAAGGTTGCTCGGTGCTGCACACCTTGGCCCAGCGGAGTTCAGCGTGTTTCGACTGCTTTGCACCGTGCTGGCCCAAAACTAATGCCGGTTCCCTTAATAGCTCGGCAAGGCGACGGAAGGGGTGGGGCGTTGGGAGGGGGCGTTGGAATGGAGGTGTGCGGCTCGTGCGCGCCTGATGTTGGTGTTTCTAACTCTTCCAGCAACCCCCTCCTCATTTCCCTTCATAGCAGACGTCCTTTCGGGTAAGCAACACCTTCGCATCCTATGTTGAAAGCCATCTGAAGCGATCTTCCTCTCCACGTGAAAACGGATGAACTGTTGTGCTAAAAATGTAGATGATCAAAACTTTTCAAAGGTGCAGGGAAATTGCATCGATCAATTAAAATTTACTTCGTATTAAAATGGTACCATTTTAACAGTTTGCAGTACCCCCTCACTCTGTCATCCGCTCAAGTCCTGTGGGATGCAGAAGATGGTTGACCGCCTGACCGGTCCGGTGGGACCCCCCCCCCCCCCCCTCCCGCGCATGCGCATCCTCCTGGCCCCGGAAGGTCCGCCTCGTGGGCTGGCCGAGGTCGGGCTGACTGGACTTCATGGCTGGACATAGCCAGTGCTCTGCCAGCTGACTTCCTCTGGTTCCGATTACAGCTTTGTCCGGGACCTGTAACGGCCTAACGAGCGCCCGGGGGACGCCCAGGGGACGCCCGGGGGATGCCCGGGGGACACCCGGCTCGGCCCGCGCGATTTGGAAGCTGAGTGGACGTCGTGGCGCGTCGTACGGTCCGGCCGCGGCGGGGTGAGGGATACACGCTTCGATGGTGACGGCGCGGGGGCGGGACGCGCGGGACGGGTGAATGGTCCTCTCCGGTCAGGAAGGCACGCCAGGAAACGCTTCACAGTGGCAACAGTTCCGGCGGCGCTGCTGTGACTGTTGTGTTGTCCCTTCTGCTTGATTAGCATTGGCCCTTTGACCCCTTTGGGGAGCGAGTGTAGAGGGCGCCAGTATCCTCTGGCAGTTGATAGGCGTGCCGGGTTTTTACAAAACTTCATGTGAGTGACAGGGGTCCGGTACGTTATTCTGCGCGTGGCTGGTTCACTTTGTCGGGTTCCCAATTTAATCCTTTAGCTGGCATAATGAACAGGCGGAAAAGCGCGGTGACAGGTTTCCAGCTTGAAAGGAAATGCAGTGTCTCCCCCCTCGCCTGTGATTTGCGTTCGAAGCGATGGACCCCGTTCATCGCCCTTCTGTTTCCGTCCGCTTCGAGTTCATCAGGTTTGGGTCTGGGTCCCAACCTGCACATGTGCGATATTCGTCTGTTTTAGGGTTTTTTTTAGCGGATCAGACATCTAACCAAAGCAGGCTAAAAAGAACGGCATAGTATGACTTTAACTCTCACACAGCGAGATTCGTTAAGATCACAAAGTAACACAACTCTATGCCCGGCGTTCCGAGCTCTATTTTTGTCTTGTTGTTCCACCACTGCCAGGATTTGTCTTTAGCCCAGGCTGAAGGACTTAAGTCTATCCGGATTTAATTGAAGTTTTGGAGGACGATACCTTAGTACCTTTAAATACCCACATCGTCTCACTGCACGCACTCCAGAAATAACGATTTCTCGTGCGGTACCATCTACTTCTATTTCCGACCTTGACTGACATCCTTTCACAGCCCAAATAGTTAGTAAATAAGCGCTTCGACCGCATTGTTAATTCTGACTCTTTTAAGAATCGTTTAACCTATCCTAAGTATGTGTTGGTGTTTGGTGAAAATTGTACTTGCCTTTCACGCCTACTATGTACTTGTTGCCCGTCCAGCGTGAAAAGTTTGCTCTGCTAGCCGTTAAGGCCAAAGAGCCTTTCCACTCCAGACGTGCGCACGCTTCTCGAGTGTATAGCCTACTTTCGCCAGAGTTGGGAGGTGGTGGTGGGGTTGGGGCTAGAGGAAGGCTTGATACCGCACCCGACCCGCCGCAAACCATTCGCCTTTCTGTCTATCAAATCTCCACCCAAGCTGACAAAGTAAGCCCAAGCAAAGGTGTGACTGTGATGGATTTGTCAAATATTCTTCACCCACCGTGCTCGAGATTTAGTCTCGCGGAGTGCTGAATCATAATATTGAGATTCCTAGTACAGATGAGAACGTTTACACTAATAATGGAATTCTCAATGTTTGAAAATCAGGTAAAAGCTGTTTGATAAAAGTTTCGTGGATGTAGACGATCAGTAGAATCCATCTGTGTTTACAGAAATGAAAACATATTGATAATATAATAATTAATTAACTATAAGAAGGAGGCGTACAAATTTTGAGAGCCACTTCCCACTTACCACACAGCCACATGTATGTCTCTTTGCTGTACTTTGTGTTGTGCTGTGTACCCCTATTTCACCGCCATGCAATAAGTAAGCGTCGTGCTCATCCCAAGGGAGCCTGTCAACCTCCTCCCCCTGCCCCCTTTCCTGCATATTTATTGGATGGCCAAAGTTTTCGGAAAGGAGCGCGGCGCTCGGATCATTTTTATAGGTTTTATTCCAAGTCATGAGCAAGACACACTCCCCTTAGGCTCCCGCCGCGACTTCTACGGCTTTGATCGTGTTTTTTGCGACGCTGTTCGCTTAGAGACAGCAGAGCGGTACTGCTCTGCAACTTTGCCGCCACTAGATGGAGGGAGAAAGTGCGTGGAGTTTGGGCACTTGGTATGCTATTCCACGCTCTACCTCAACACACCACCCTCACACGAGCCCTGACCTACTGTGGATGCTACAGCATGCGTGGAATACTCACATACTTCAGGCCAAATCAGCCCGTAAATAATGTGAATTCGTTTCACAACAGAAATTTAATATAATAAAAATTTCCTCCCCCCCCCTCTCTCTCCAATCTAGTCTGTTATGGAATAAGTTACAGCTTTATTATTATGTAGATAATCTGTAAATTTGGTTTGTCGCTTGCTGGAAAAGCATTTAATTGAGATGTGTTGATTATTTTATTAAAATTTCGTGTAAAACTTCTACTACTGTTTGTGCGTCCAAATATTGTAATTTTTTTTTAATGTGGCATTTTGAGGGTCGGGTTTATACTGACCGTGGGGCTTTTAGGTCTCTTTATGTAAACGCCCTTACAAGCTATAAATCTTAATCTCACACACAATCCCGACAAAAGATTTGTGTACGTGTTGTTTTCTGTGTAGTGTCTTCACTATCAAAACATTGCCTGGCCGTTAACTTAACACTGAGGCTCGCGTGAAGCAAACGTGTGTGCGTTGTCGACCAGCGCACCCCAATATAGCGTTGCCGCGTCGTCGTTTATCGAAAATAAAATAAAAACGCAAACACATTCGGTGTGGGTGTTATCAGGTGAAATATGTGTTTTGTGCTTCGATTCATGCTCGTGTGCCGCGATGCATAAATTCCCGCACTAGGTTCCAGCAGGAGGCTTTGAGCATGGAAAAACATAATCAGTATATCAGTACTCAGGAACATGCTTAGCGATTGACATTTCTCTCTCCTTCCTACAATTTTTTTAAAATTATTTTCGGTCTCACTGTAAAAAAAATTATAGGAAAATTCCCATAAATGTATATGCAGCAATATACATATACAGTGTGTGGGATTTTCAACATACACTTGTGTGGGAAAAGTCCCATACGTGTATAGCACATCTGCTAGACAAGTGTATGATTTTTCCTATACAAGTGTTTGGGAAAAATCCCATACGTGTGTAGGAGAATTCGTAGAGAAGTGTGGGAATTTTGTTGGATGGTTTTGGAAAAAGAAAATGATTTTTGATACCTCTTCTGCTTCCCCCATTTTCTTGAGTTTATTACATGTAAGCGCAGAAACAAGTAACTTTGAAATACCTTACTAGATGAAGAGTTGAACCTCGGACTTATTGGTTGGAATCCCATCACGCTGACCACTGGACCATCGGGACGTGATGGGGGAGGAGCCTCAGAGTTCTCGGGTGATCCCACAGCCTCGCGCCCTCGCTACGCCGCCCGCCGTTGGGACATTCCCAGAGGGGCAGCGGGCAGGGAGGGTAGCCGGTTACGGCGTGCTACTATTTAAGGGAATTTCCGATGTTCTCATTTTGTTTTTTTATTTGCTTCCGTTCTTGTCCTTCCTTTAATTTACTTATTATCAAAAAATTTAATACCCGCATAATTGAAAACCCTCAGGGCATGAAGCCGCGGGAAATAGCTTCCCGACCACATGGGTCATGGGTGTATGCAACGGGTTGGAAGTCACTTGTACACCATGTAACAGTAGTTTGTGATATGTGTGTTAAATCCCAAATTTACTAGAACATTGAAGACAATTTCATACACACAAATAGTGGAAATCCCACACTTTGTGGGAAACTACTTTTCCCAAACGCTTATAGGCATTTCACCACAAGGGTATGGGATTTTTCAGATACTCATCGTAATTTTCCGATTCTCTTTTGCCTGTATGGGAAAAATCCCACACATGTGTGGGAAATATCGCGTCCTACATGCGTATGGGAATTTTACCACACACTTGTATGGCAAAAATCCGAACATCAAAATTGACAAGCGCTTTGGTCTCTCAGAGACCCATGCATCTGCTCCACTTCTTGACAAACTCACAGACGGTTAACGCCTGCGTTCTGAGCCTTAAATTTACTATTTGTCCTGGGAGTTATTATTGGTTACGGTATAGTCTCATATGAGACGCTGTAACGTTGCAAAAGTGTTCGAGACGTTCGGTACGTAGAGAAGTGCAGTACATGCATGGACTGTACACAAAATACTCGGCGAGGACCATAGACAACCCGTTACTCCCTACGGCATGTTTTACATAGATGTGCGTCATGTTGGCCAACCCAATATATGATGGACAATCCAAACTTTTGATCAATTTTAACTGTCATCGTTTGAGAGAGGGTCCTTGTTTTATACAATTTTGGGGGGGGGGGGGTAATTTGTAGTTCATTTCAGTTAACACCAAGTTGTGCCAGTTTAAATTCCCTCTGGACTAGGTTCAAATAAAAGCAATATCACAAAAAATCTCCTGGCATGGTGGTATCAATTTTAACCGGCATCGTTTGAGAGTAAGTCCTTGGTTTTCTTAGAAATCGTTGGTTATACTTCGCCAATTGTTCCGGGTGTCCCAGAGAACACACGGCAGTGTTGCGGGATTGCATATTCGCCAGAGCTGCAGGGGCTATGGCGCCTTACGGCCGGAGTAGGTAGGCAGATCCGCAACACTGCCGTGTGTTCTCTGGGATACCCGGTATCATTTTCATTTTTGTAGTTATGGTTGGTGAAATTTCTTTCACGATGAGTTTTGAGGCACGAAGTAGCCTTATGGTTTCGTCTCAGGATCCGATTTTTTTTATCAGTGTGGCCCCTTACCTAAATCCAGATTTTTCGATACGATTTTCATAAGATTTGGAAGAGAGGTAGAACTCAATCTCCCGAGTTCACTGCTGAAATGCCAGCACTGTTATTCAATTCCTGTGACGTCACGTTCTTTTTCATGTGAAAAGTGTCACAGTGTTTAAAATGCAGTGTCACATTCTTTTCAATGTGAATCGCCCAAAATATGCGGGCTAAATTTTAATGTCACATTCAAAAGAATATGACATTAATATTAAAAGGAATGTGACAGTTTTCACATGAAAAAGAATGTGACGTCACAGCAATTGAATAACAGTGAGCCCAAAGTTAGCGGCCAATTTTGAGAAATTTCGATCTAAAATCTCTGTTTCTATGGTTATACTCGACTTGTCACGGGAAAACAGCGTGGAAAGGGGAGCCGAGCCGAGTCGCCATTGTTGCGGCTGCTCGACCCCTCGGCGCGGCGCGCAGGGGAGCAGGACCGGGGCCGGGGACTTGTTGATTCAACTCATGCACAGTAGTTCAAAAAATAAAATTTCGAACGACACGTTAGAATAAAAATGTAAAAGCGAAGTTCGAATGCCCATTGCACAACGAGCCCACAGTTCAAAAATCAAGTTGATCGGACAATCTTTACTGAGAGACTAACTTCAAAATCGTTTTAGCTAGAAATCTAAAATTTGGCATGTGACCCTCTGTACTAGTGACTCTGAGATAAGGCAAATTTAATAACATGACCCATTAGGCTAGAAACTTTCAATTAAATTTCTACACAAACCATCATCCACCGAAGTCTTTATTGAAACAAAAACATTAACGAACTTCGTGCCTACCAGTATTTCCTGAAATCGTATTTTTTTTTTATTCCGCCAAAAAATGTTTAAGATATGTTGGATTGGCCAACATTATGCTCGTTTTACGTAGTCCCTCCAGACGACAAAGGGATTGCACCCAGCGTCGCAAATAATTTGCCTTGATTGGTCGTTAAGAAGCCAACCCCATTTCCAGAGCTATTCCACGTAAGCCATATTGCCATTTGTCCCTCGCTTGGCGCGGCGTACTGCACTTGGTCATCCGAAAAGGGGGATGCATCGACTGTAGTAGAATCGCTGCGCTGCACTCTGTGTGCCGTTTAACGCGATGCTGGATAGAAATAATGGCGCACTGTTAAAACCTTGCGAAGAAAAAGTTTGTATTACAAACAAAATAGTTTGTAAGCTGCGAAGTATTTGGCTGCTTCGCATTACAAACAAAATAGTTCGCAACTTACAAACTATTTAGTTTGTAAGGCGTGAAAAGTTTGTAAGCTTGCGAACTATTTTGTTTGTAATACGAACTTTTTCTTCGCAATGCAAAGCATTCAATTTCTTTGCAACGATTGTTTGCAAGGTTTTAACAGTGCGCTGTCTGACAAACGGCTGCTGCCCCACCGCTGCGCTGCCTGTCTTTGTGAATGGTGCGTCCTGAAACATTTGAAGCGTTTGGCTGGGTACTGAGCCTATGTGACAGTCCCGCAGTCCCGGGCGATACCGTTGGGCCTACGGCAGGCCTACGGGGACATCAATTCTCGAGCAAAGCCGACCGTAAGGCTCTGTCTGGACCCGGCGGGGCCTTCTTTTGCCCCCCTCCCCCCCCCCTCTCCCTCCAGAGGCAGGCCAGCGACAGCGAAACAAGGTGTCCGATTTCGCTACTTCCATCGCCAACTATTATCCTAATCTTTCCACTGAAGTCACGGTAGAGTTCCGATCGTTACCACGCGGTAATTTCCTCATGATAATGCTTTATATCCCTTTGGAGAGATTTGCACTGCCTCGGACCTCGTAGCATTTTCAGCTCTGTCTGGTGTTGCTTAGTCTTCGTTTCCAGCTACAACTTTTGTTTTTATGCTGTAGAAATGATTTAAGATCTCTCATTGTCTTTACGTCATCCATGTAACTTAATTGTTATTCCTCTTTCTTTCAGTTCCCGTGACGCATGTGGCTGCCGTGGCGGGGATGCCCGTGCTGCTGCCGTGCGACATCAGCCATGACCCGGGGGACTCCGTGGCGCTCGTGCTGTGGTACAGTGACGAGCTGGGGCGGCCCATCTACAGGTAGGGATATCAGTCCTCTTAACGTGTTAAGATAAGAAATATTAATATGTGCGAAAACTCTTCCAGAGCACATAATTTTTTTTTAATTTTTACGAAGTGACATAGCACTAGCAGTGAATGTTCTGTCTTGCAGACGAGACAAATTAATCTATTCTATGAAACTCCTTTGGTCTCCTGCATAGTTTTTTGGCACAGTCATTCGAAACTTTGTACCCGTGTGCTGTCAGATAGCGTACAGCCTTTGGTACATTTGATGACGCAAATGAGGGACGACCCCTAATCCCGTCGAGGGGACAACGCACAAAGGTCTGCGGCCATGGTTTCAGTGGTGCTTGTGACCCTCCCAACACTCCCAGTCTGGCCGCACACAATGTGGAGAGGGGTCAGGCAGTGGTGACACTGAGCGTTCCGGAGTAGGATGGGGTTGACTCGGTGCCAAAGTTTGCTCGGTAGAGCCCCTAATTCTGGAGATAGTCGAAGGCAGGAAATGTGTGCGTGGTTATGTTTGAACGGGCGACTGCGGAACGGAGGACGATTTTTAACTCTCTAAAATATTTTTACTTGTACCTGCTGGTGATTTTATTTTGGCTATGTATCTCCCCACCTCCATCTCTATCTCTCTGTCTTCTGCCCCCTCCTCCCCCCCTTCTCTCTCTCTTTCTCTCCCTCCCGTTTGCTCCCTCCCTTCCTCCCTCCCTTACGGTACTCATACAACTGCTATGAGATATTTTCCGAAATGAGGTACGGTAGCGGGCTGCGCGCTGTGTTAAAAGCAATTTAGCGCACTTTCTGTGTGACTAAGCTCGTCGCCTTTCTACTCTCTTTTCACGGGCGGCGATGACTAGAGAAAAAAAGGGTTGGCAAATTTTGTCTCAGCTTTTGTGAAGAGTTAATTGATTAGCTAATAGCCTGGTCCTCTGAATGAAGAGCCCGTCCACGGGCTCACAGGAAATGAGCTCTACAGAGACGAAAACGATTTTGTGGAGGTGTATTTGTTCCCGAGGACGTACACTGACGACGCTGATTGCTAACTCCCTTCGTTCTCTTTATTTATTGGAAATAGCCAATCATAGACCTCTTATAATTTGTGTACCCTACTACATATAAACAGCCGCACTTCCTTGAAAGTAAAAGATTCTGAATGTCATCGTAAATTTCACTCTTACGCTCTCCATACTACAAGTATATTTGTTGCACAGATGCGGTTGATTGCGTGGTACTTATATTGCGTGCGCCTGTATAACTTTTTTTTTCTTTTGCCCATTGGGAACAAGGTTATGAATTTATCCAAACATCAGAACGCTCGCGTAATGAAGAAGCGGTGGGTCCCAGCTTCACAGTTTATGCTACTCACCGAAGCATATTTGAAAGCCCCAAGGGCCTGCCTACCACTAGCATGGCACGCGTACATTGTGACTCACAGCAGCCGCGGGCCGCTGATTGCAAGAGACCTAGCGCGCTTCTTCCTTATTGTTGCGACAGTGAAAAGAAACAGAAACAAAGGAGACTGTTGATATTCCATTGTTTTGGGTTAGGCAGGCGGGTCTCTTGATCATCCCTTCATCTCAAGACGTATTGCGAACCTGAGCCGCTCGAGCGAAGCGGAGTGGGACGGGGCGTGGCGAGGCGTGGCGGACTAGAGGGGGACTCGCGGTGGTGGGGTGGAAAGGGTGAGCACGGAAAAGGATAGAAGCGGATGAGGGGGTGGCCGCCTGAGGGATGACGGGGTGGGGGAGGGGGGGATTTCAATTGAAAGGAGAGGCACCACTCGACGTAAAGTCACGTGATTTGCAAAGCATTGTGGGGTGGGTGGAGAGGAAAGGAAAGGTATAGCGGCGGCTCGCGATGGCGCCCCCAGCCCGAGGCTCGCTCGAGTAGGGCGGGCTATGCTTCGACCAAATCTCGTTGTAATATAATATGATGTAATGCAATATAATACTCTCCCAAAAACGCGGTCAGGATTCAAGCGCATCAGTTGAATTCTATGTTTTACCTAAACTGTGCTCTAAATGTGGTGGAGTTTTGCCCGTTGTACTCAAAAGGAGAAAAATATTATCTGGAGAAGAGTTTGGGGTGAGATTGAGATCTGGTGTGCCCTGGAGACAGCCAAATAGGTTAAATGGAAACTAATTCAAACACGTTGGGCTTCAAACGGGAACGCGCTTCACTGTGTGAATAGTATCATACGGTCTATGTAACGGCACATCCTGGTAGGTCTCCTCGACGCTCCATACGCACAGGCAGCACGTTTCACACGTCTGTCTGCCAGCCCCTCTGCGAGAAGCCCCAATGCGTGCATTTATTTGTTCTCACGCATGCTCGCTTACGAGGAGAAAGGCGCGCCTGCTGTTGGGAGGGCCGCGAACATGCATGCATGGGTGCCGACCAGCGATCCGTTCCTCTCAGCTCGCTCCTATGTCCTGTTTTCTTTTGAGTTCCATGTACGGCTATGTCCGAAAAAAAAGGACACTCGCAGGAGCTTAAGCTTATGTGCACAGGCCGCGAACTTGAAAGAAAATAAGGTCGCGTTTTTTTAGTAAACTTGTTAGACGGGAGAATAACGTGTTAATAATATCCAGGAGAAGTATTACGTTTGCGTCTTTGGTATAGCGCCAGATCGCTGACCGAGTGCAGGGCATTATTGTTTGTGGCAGAGAAGCCGAACAAGGAGTGGACCGTGGTCGTCCCTCCCCCCTTTCGCCCGGACCTCATCCACCAACCACCTTTCGTTCTCCCCCTGTACCCTCTCCTGCCTTTGTCCGTTCTCACTCCGATATCCCCATCAGAAAGTTCGGTGATCTCAATGACGCGGCGACCCCTGCCTAGACCAGCCCGCCCCGCCCCGCCCGGCGCAGGCCCCTGCGCAGCTCCACTGCTCGCCTGCGCGTTATGGGTGTCTGCGGGGGCTGCCTGCCTGCGCTGCACAACTCTATGTGGCCTCCAGCTGGCTGCGGTCGGGATGTGTTGAGAACCCCGCGCGGCACGACGCCCCGCCCCGCCCCGCCGCTATTGACGGCCGGGGCAGCTGTGTTCATCACTGCCTTTTATTTCTCAAGCCGGCTCTGTGCGCCGCCGTCAGCTTAGCGGGCAGGGTAGGCGGAGCCCTGCTTTGCCAGGGGCTTAATGATTGAGATCGCACGGCCCAAAAAGGAAAAGGCGGCTGGCCTGGCCCGCCCTGGCCCCGCCCCGCCCGGCCCCTAACGGCCTGGTAAATCACAGCGCCGACCTCCACGCCACGCGGCGTAGGGGCAGCGACCGTCACACTGCGGCGTTGCTGGGATTGACGATAATTATTCTGACCGGTCAAAAGGGAATATTCATGCACCTCTTATCAGCTATGTAACATACCCTTTAAAGTAAATCATGTAATTAAAGCTAACCTACCCAGCGGCCCCAAACCGTAAACGCTTTAAAAATTATCGGCTTCAATGCAATAGGCAGCGATTTATAAAACATAAGCTAAATACCGTTTGGGACACATCGAGGGCACAAGTTTTGTCTGCTGCAACCACACCTCCGCGATGTGTGTGTGCGGCCATGCCTCTTATTTAATCCGTGTTTCCTTCTCTTCCACATGTGGATGTAAATTTTGCCTCGGATTTTGAGAAGTTTTTGGTCGTCCTCTGGTTGCCTAAACGAGCAGGGGGACAAGCAGGCGGGCTGCTGGGTATATGGACCTAATGGGAGTGGACGGCCTACCATGGAGCGCGGTCCGGACGGCACGGTCGTCTCCATTCGCTGTATTGGCTTCGGCATTCCAAGGATTTGGGTTATGCTGCCACACGCGACCCTGTGTGGGTGGGAGAGGGAGGGAGGGAGAGACAGGGACAGAGAGAGAGCGCGATCAAGGGGGCAGAGGAGAGGCGCAGGCCAGTGTCTGTGTGTGTGGGAGAGGGAGGGAGGGAGGGAGAGAGCGAGCGATCAAGGAAGGGGGCAGGGGAGAGGCGCAGGCCAGTATCTGTGTGTGTGTGTGGGGGGGGGGGGGGGGCAGCGTAAACGCTTGACCGCGCCAGGGTGGCTACCATAACCCCCTACCCCCTCTAGTCAAGCTGGAAAATTTACGAGTATTCGTGTGTCAGAATAGTGCAAGCAGCGCGGCTAGCGGGAAAACGAGAACGTCGCGCTACGAGTAGTTACTTCCTCATGGTTTTGAAGCAAGTGTTACTCGCGCTACGTGGTTTTTGCTATTTTTCTCTTTTTCCCTCTCCCCCTCTCTCTCTCTCTCTCTCTCTCTCTCTCTCTCTCTCTCTCTCTCTCTCTCTCTCTCTCTCTCTCTCTCTCTCTCTCTCTCTCTCTCTCTCACACACACACACACACACACACACACACACACACACACACCGGCTTCCCCTCTTTCTCTCGTTTCTACTTCTTGCCCGTGAGTCGCTGGCGGGGCAGACGGCACCTCATTTGGCTCCCTTGAGAGTGGGGGCCGGGGTGCGGGACTGTACCAAGTGCCGTAGGCAAGAGAGAGAGAGAGAGAGAGAGAGAGAGAGAGAGAGAGAGAGAGAGAGAGGGGGGGGGGGCACAGCTAAGCAGTGGGGATGCGGGTGCGCTGCAAGAGAAAAAGAGACTGGACGGATGTGTCACGCCATCGCAACGCGCAGGTTTTACGGTAGGCGGACTGAACTATGCTCGCGGCAATGTCAGTCATGATTTTTGTTTCGAAATGCAAATATCAGAGGCCGTGATGGAGTTTAGCATTGACAAACGCGTAGACGAGCTGCCTCCCCCTTCAGCCTGGCAGAGTGGGGATAGGCCAGACAATGTCTGCGGTGTCGCGCGCGCTGCCTATCCTCAGCACTGCAGGCGTGCAGGCGTGCTGGCGCTCGGTCCTGCGGCTGTTTGTCCGGATATGACCGTCAACAGGTCAAGCCGTGCGGTCGCGAGTACCTGCCGCGTGCTCGCCCGTACGGCTGAGACCACGTGCAGCTACTTATTGGCACGCGCCCCGGTGGTTTTAGCTTGAACCTCAATACTCATGTCGGGAGGGACATTTGTTTTTGACCATTATTCGCTGGGGATACAGTTGTAGCACATTAATTTTGGAACAACTTGACCTATCCCGCACCGAGTAAACACTATTTCCTGCAGGGCTAAATTGCACTTAATGTTGATTACTTAAACAAAACTTTTGCGAGTGAAACCCTTAACGTTTTTTAATGTGTGCAGAAATTAAATAAAAATGAATTATGGGAAAAAAAGAGAGGAAAGTAAAACTTTTGAGGGGATGTTGGGCTGCGTAGTGATACCTTCATCATGATTCTCCGGAGAGCGATCTCACTACGGTGCGAGCCAGCACACACGCTACTGCGCCCCCCTTTCCACCACATACATACACACACTTACTCTCCTGCGTCACATTTGATACGTCCCGATACGCGCCTGGCACACCTCCAGCCACACGCGACCTCCCTCCCTCCCCCCCCCCCCTCTCTCTCTCCCACACACACACACTCACTCACACACACACACACACACACACACGTGCGCGTGCGCACCCAGCCTGCATAATTCAGTGGCGCGGGACACGCTGCGGCGCGGGACTGGATTCGGGAGGGAATAGCAGCCAAAAAAAGGGGGAAATACACTGCAACCAAACCCTTTGCTACCTGTGCTCTCTGATGACTTCAGCTGGGTGGCATGCTGTGGGTAGTTGAGCCAATGAGTCTTTCGCATAGGTATAATGTGATTCAACGATGCGATTCGCTCGACAACGAGAAGAGGGTGAAATTCCATACCAGGTCCATTTTATGATGTAACATTATTCTGAACGTGAAATATTTGAAACTTTTTGAATGAAAGAGGCCAATTAAAATATGGTTGGCTTTGTAACGTAGGGGCCCGTGCGTTACAGTTTCGCACGGGGTAGCTGAGCGAAGTCCGTTAAAATTATATTACAGAGCATGGTAGCTTGATCGTGGTTTTAAGAATAGAAGTTAGATTTAATGTAAGGGGAACAAGAATAGAATGTGTGCAAGGCCGTCGTCCACGTGCTCGCCTTTCCTCCAGTGAGGCGGCGATGGGGACGGCGGGAGTGGCAGGGACGGTAGGAGCTGCGGAGGTGGGGAGGACGGCAAGGGCTAAGGGATGGTGGGAGCAGCGGAGTCGGTCCGGCAAATGAAACGTCATCGCTGGGGTCGGTACGGTACGCCGGTGGGTTAGGCAACTTAGCTTACACGCGCCTAGTGGGTAGGCAGCCACCCGTACGTGGGAGGGAGCCACCCCCCTCAGGCAGGAGCGCCCACCCCACCCCTCCCCGCCCCTCGCCTCGTCCTACCCAACGTCATCTGGGTGGCATCAGCGTATCACCTGCTGGTAACGCTGTCCGGGTATCTTAGCAAGAGCAGGAGGCTCGCAGCACCGAGAGTGAATTTCAACCACTCCACCTCACAGCAGATAGTAAAACCTAGGTAAAAGTATGTAGTTCAATGTTTTAGAAAGACCGTTTTAATGTAAACACTCCTGGCATAACTAATATATTACAAGTACGGTCTCTCACCTAAATCCTATCCCCAGTATCGCCCGTAAAATTTGTAAGAGTCAAATCTTATTAAAATAACCATGTTTTCAAAGCAATTTTTTTTCTCTATCAATGACTTAGTGGAGTGACCTTTTTTCAATCTGAATTCTTAGGCATAACGGACCAATGAATAAATTTGGGTAAGCACATGATGTAGCTCAATCAGAAATCGTATCACTGAGAAATACGGAGTAGGTTAGGAACCAAATGCTAAAAAGTTCACCAAAGTAATACCCAAACTCTTTTCTTGTTTCTTGGTAGGCTTAAGAGTAGTAAGATTTCAATACCCAAACTGCACTTTCATATCTTATCTTTAGTAGAATAATGAGACACCAAATATTCAGTTTACGATTTACAAACTTATTATTCTTTTTTTATTACAAATGCCTATTGTCGTATGTCAAATATGGGCACACTTCCACTAATACAATTAAACATCCACACCGCACTGAAGAAATCGTACAACTGTGGATAACTTGTGGTGGCTCAATAAATCAATACGCTAGGGACCCAAGCAGGGATTCAAAACTAAATGAAACAAAATATAAGGAAATCATACTGCTGATAGTTAACTCTCACTTGTCAGGCCATGGGGTTACCTGATTTCAATACTCAGACCATACTCTAATGTTCACCAAACAGTTTCACAGCTTCGCTGTAAACAACATTGTCTATCATGTTAGGTTATGTCACCCACTCACCTAGCAAGAACACAACCAAGTTGCATCGATACTGGCTGTCATTTCGGTAGTCCGTGACGTTCATTTCACAAATCAAACGCAATAAAAAGTATTTTGAGGCACTACCCATCTCACTCCTCCCTAAGCCACAGACGTCAACAAACAACAAATCACTCGAACCCACACTTCTACACAATGTCGACACTTGAAACTTCGTGCAGCGACGTCCGCAACCTTAAAAGAGACTTCAGACTGCATATTACGCGAAAAAGACTATAATTATTTAATATCGATAGTGTAAACAGCCGAGATGTACGCCGGGCGAGCCTTGGCGAGCGGAGCCGAGCCTCTTGAGCACCTTGAGTATGGCTGACGCGAAGTAGTTCCCGTGCTGCCGCTAGGTGGCGCTATCTCTGAATGTCCCACTGCCAACCTTCCAGAAGTGAGTTTCAAATTAAGCTTTTAAATATTTCAAACTAAAGAAATATATAATGTTTGTGCGAATACATCTGCCCCACACATTGACAATGTTTGGGCAAATGCGCCTCTCCCCATTCGTGCAGTCATTTCGTAGTCTATCGAGCGTATGAGAACACGGACGGACGGACGGACGGACGGACGGACAGACTCACGACCGAGAGAGCACCTTGGTCCCTCTGCAACTTGGTCTTCGCTTCGCTCAGCTGAAAATTCTCAAAACTGATGTAACGCATTGATGCTTTTCGTTTTAAGTATACCTTGCAAACTAAGACGTAAGCACACGTGCACATACACTTGCATATTTTCGCGTTTCATGAGTTAGTCGTAGGAGGGCAAATCTATCTCCTCAACCTTAATTCCACTTTATCTGGAATGGCTTCGAGCCCGCCTGCCCAGGCGAGGCAGAGAGAGGAGGGCAATGGTGGAGCACGGGCACAGCAGCTGTGGTCTTAATGAAAGCCTGCATATTTCAGCGCCCTTTCGCTTTATTTCCTGGTGGGCCTGACCGCCTGTCGAACCGAGAATGGGCACGGTCTAGTAATTCGCTATTATTCGCATTGCCACGATCGGGCAGGCCGCGAGAGAGACAGAGCGATTGGGGAATGGAGAGAGGTGCCTTCCCCTTCCCCGCTGAGTTGGCCCTGAGTAGGAGCTCGATCCGTGCCCGATAATAATTCAAGGGGTCTTAGTCATTTTAACGTGCCCTTTGCCTAACCTCTTGGCGACGACGGAGGTCTTACATGTGACTACAAAACTAATGAACATCAAAATGTTTTCAACCAATGAAGCGCAATAGAGTCACTCAGACTTTTTCCTTAAAGGGAGGCAGAGGCAGTGGTGCGTTGGTGTGTTATGGCCAATACCCTCAGAATTGTTAAGCTCGGGCCGTGTTGTTTTATTTTCATCAGAGCCCCGCAGAGTGCGCTGCCGGACATGGCGTTCCATCAGCCCTGACGGCTGAATCAGTGGCGGCAGCAGCGCGGTGGCGCGCCGGTGTGGTGCCTGCTGATGGCCTCACGGTAGAGGGAGATTTTTTTATTTTTATTTTTTCCTGCGTTCACTTTATTCCTTCTGTCACTCGTATCATTCCAAATTGTGTGAGGTAGGCGATAATACCGCGTCCCATTTATCAATTACCAGCAGCAGGTGAGCTAACTCGATTGGCAACGCTAGCGGTATAGTGCCGCTACTGTTTTTCATCGTGAAGTAGAGTGCTCTTGTCGATAAAAGACGGCATTTTTTAAAAAAGTCTTTTCTGATTCGATTTTGTTTTCAAATGGGGTGTCTTGTCCTAATTTTTTTCAACTCCTGTTATTTTTGTAATGAAGAAGACGAACATATTTCGCATTTCGCTGCAATATTTCTCTCTGGTCCAGAGTGCCCTAAGTGATTTGTAACCGTCCCTGCTTCTCTTTCTCTATGTAAACATATTTTCATAATATTTTCTTTTGTTTCGCAGCGTGGACAACCGCGATGGCTTCAAGAACTCGAAGAGGTGGTCTGACCCAGTCGTGTTCGGCGCCCGGGCCGACTTCAAGCCGGAGAAGGTGCCTGCTGAACTGGCCATCGACTCGGTGCGCGAGGCTGACGCCGGTGTTTACCGATGCCGGGTGGACTTCCACGTCGCCCAGACTCGCAACACGAGGATAAACCTCACCGTTACAGGTGAGAGTGTAGTCGCCACTTTCCAGCGGAAAAATAAAGAAATCCATTCGGCCTTCGCCGGACTGCGTCGCCATCGCCCTGCAGACAGAGGTCGAGGGCAGCAGCCTGGCCTGGCAGTGCTGTGCGCCTCGCACAGCCGACAGCTCATGGTTTGCCTATTACAGCGGGTGGCCCGGTGCCGCCAACGGGGCCAATAACTGAATTACGTGCCTTGATCAAAGGATCGGTTCAAAGCGGCGGCGGCGGGCGCTAACAGGCCCCCTCTACAGGCATGGTCGGGCACCAGCCCAGGGACCCCACTCCTCCCCTCCCCCGTGACGAACTGCAGGGCCAGGGGCCAGGGCCAGGGGGCCACTGGAGCCTCGCCCCGTCCTTCCCTCCCCTCGCCGTAACCCGACCCTCCCTGCCGCCACCCGCCGGCCCGGCCTCCCCCGACCCTGGCGCGAAGGGAAGTGGTGTTTTCTGCGCGGCTGGAAGCTGTCTGGCTCAGAGGACTGTCGTCCGCTGTCGCTCGCAGGGCTGTTCAAGGAGGGGCAGACCGGGGCGGGGTGGGGTCCGCCTGCTAGGAAGGGGGCACCCAGTCAGTTGCACAGCGCCCCGGTGGTTGCCTTGACTCGCAAGCCGCGATTCGTAGTACCCTCGAGCGTTTCCGGGAGTCGATGTCAAGGATATGGTGCCTGCCCTCTCAGTAAACCTCACCGCACACGCGCATGCAGGGTTGTGGCTGATCAGCTTCTTTCGTGGACAGAGCACGTAGCTCCTGGTCTTTCACCCTCAGAAACATTTGATCTCGTGATAGTAACCCACATTTCCTCTTTTAGATTTCTTTTTCTACCTTTTTTTTCCCATGCACTTTGTCTCTCTCCTTGCCGTGCCTTTCCCAATTCTAAACCAGACTTACCGTTTTCTATTCAGGCTGCAACTCAGTCCACGCCTCTATCTCTATAACCTAATTCATCTCACTAGGACGACCCCCCTTTTCACCGACCTCATTCCCCATCCATTTATCTGAGCTTCTTTTCCTTCGGCGTATTTCTCCTCTCAGTGACACTACGGTGTCCCTTGACGGCACTCTTACTGCTCGTTTGAATAACATTTATCTGAGAATGTGCAGCAGTATCAGTATGGCATAATCGAGGGGTACCTCACTTTTTGAATGGGTGTACACTGATTGGAGGGTTGTATCGTGATTGGACGGAAAATTTGACCAAGCTTTCAAGAAAGCTACATTTTTGGCACCAATACGATATTTTGGAATTTTAAGCTGCTTAAAATAGAATTTTGTCGAAAAATCATGTGATTGGATGGTGATTGGAAAATGATTGGAACGCAGGGTGTGCACTGATTGGAGAAGGGAGGTACCCCTCGGGCATAATACATGGCTGCCACCACCCGAGGGATACCCGAATCCCTCAGTCCCAAAAAGAAATATGCTCTATCTGAAATTTGTATCTCATGTGCCTTCGTTGCATGCCCTGATTACCGTGCTAGATATTGTGAAGCTTTTCTTGAAGGAGTAGCAGTACCGCTAAACTGTTAGGCTCTTCATCGTGTCGACAGTCGACACACATCGCTGCGCGTTTGTCTTTTTGTCTGCATTGGTCTATGTCCTGGCAGTCCTTGCGGGGTCCCTCATTGAATCGCCCTTTAAATGTGACTTGCGCCGCGGCCCCGCTATACGCTCTGACGCGACAGAATGGGGGTCACGCCCTCGACCAGTGCGCCCCTTTTATCATCTGCGGTTGCCGGCTTTCCCGTTCGCCCCCCCCCCCCCCCAATTCTCAATCGCTCCTCTCTTTCCTTTCGTCTGCCCTCTGTTCTTGAGCACCAATCGAGAACGTCACAATACTTCTCGAGTGGGTCGCCGCTGATCCATACTGAATGCTGCGCGCCCTTGCATCGTGTTGCTGCTGATGCTGCGGTTGTGGCGAAACCCAGGCAAACATGCCCCACACCCCCACCCTCTCCACTCTCTGGTCCGCCCGCCTGGCCGTACGTGCTGAAAACCCACCAACGTGCCGTAAATATTCATCATAAGGCCATATCCACCCTGCGGCGCGGCACGGAAGGGCCTCGCGGGGCCCTCGTGTGCGTAGCGTGGCGTAGCGTGGCGGGGCGTGGCGGAGCGTGGCGCGGCGGTTGGCCAGGGCAGTCGGGTTGCGGCGTCATGAAGCCAAGCCATTCCCCCTCCCTGCATGAGACCGCCCACGACCCTGGTCGCATTCCTTCCCTCACTGTCCAAAAGGGCTCGGTATCAGCATGCGGTATTGTCGCGTCACGCGTGGCCGGCCGTGCCATCGAATAACACGCATTTCGGGAGGCGAATTTATGTAGTGTGCGTGGCCAGTGCAGACCGCTCTGTGAAAAGAACCAGGTTTCGGGCTACGTACGTCTCGGGCTAACAGGAAGTTCGGAACAGGAAGAATATAGGAAGCCAAAGCAAGATACTTTCATCATTTGTCGTATTCCCTCGCCCACTCCACGCGGTAAAAATAGTTTCTTGTACTTCAAGATCTGTCTTGGATGTCCATTGGTATTCTCCATACGATCCAAGAAAGATCTTGACATTCAAGAAACTATTTTTACCGTGCACATGTGTCCTCTTAGGATTTCCCTCCCGTAGCCGCTGACCTACTCCCTTTACAGAGCTGTTCCCCGCCCTCGCGCGATGAAGTCACTTTGCGCTTTTAACAGCGTTCTGCTCCGCCTATTACCCGGCGGGCTCGCACGCCCCACCCTCTACCTCTGGCCTGCGCAGCGAGCACGGCGCCCGGAATGGAACGGACACTTGGCGAATTTCCATAACAATGCTGTGTGTTGCCCGCCCGGCCCGCGGTCCCTGTGCTCCGAGCAGACCCGCCCGTCTCGCCTCGCCTTGGCTTCGCAACCCCTCGCCCCGCCCCGCTCTGCCCCGACCAAAATCGGCCTTCGAGCCACACTATCTTGCCGCGGGTGGTGATGTGTATTTTCCATTCTGGATTCCCGCGCTGCGTGTCACCCGGGCGGTGCAATCCAGAGGCACGCTCCACCCGTCTGGACCGCTGAGCACGCGCAGCTTAGACTGCCAGAGTTCGGGTGTGCTGTACAGTTTGTCCCTTACGGTTAGTTTTTACCAGTCTTGTATCAAGCATACTCTACTCTGGTAATCCAAGTGTGCGAATGTCGCACACTTGTACGTGTGAG
Source organism: Frankliniella fusca (assembly GCA_029379305.1). NCBI lineage: Eukaryota > Metazoa > Arthropoda > Insecta > Thysanoptera > Thripidae > Frankliniella > Frankliniella fusca. Next base: position 232,184 of record JAHWGI010000294.1, on the reverse strand, counting down.
GGGATTCACTCTTACACCTGGCCACTCAAACGTGTGAATATCCTAGGAAAATTAACACTTTTGAGCGGCCAAGTGTACGAATAAATCCTCGCGCACCTACAAGTGTGTGACATTCACACACTTGGGTTTGCAGTGTATGGGGCTCGTAGGACTTGCTTAAGTCATCCTGTCTGCTTATACAGACCAAGACAAGGATCATTATTTAAATAGGTCTTTTTCTGAAACAATTTCTGCTCCTTGCGGTTGGTGCCGCAGAGCTCTCTCGGTAAAAGAAAAAAAAATGAGAGAGGGCGGCTTAGTCCCTGCTCATGAGACAGCTGAGAAGTGCCGCTTCGGACTGGTCGGGTATACCTCTCCAGAGGGAAGGCAGATCACAATAACCAGATTGATTATGCGGTACGTCCCAGGGTGGGGTAGAAAAGACAGAAAAAAGAGGGGAAAGGGGCTTAAAGCTGTCCCCAAACAGGGGACGGGCGAGACGTATTATATTTGAGAAAGACAGTTACATCTGGCCGTCGGACGTCAGCGTCCTCCTTGCTCGTATGAAAGGACCAATTCATAGTGCCAGCGTGAGTTAACGAGTTTGCCGTAAGACCCTGTTATTCAGAATTCATAACGGTGCTTCGTTTCGTTCTGTTTAAATTATTTTAAAGCCAATTCACCAGCTTCATCGCAAAATTAGTAATAAGATTCTTCTTATTTCTGCTGTGAAGCGGAACAAGGGGATAAGTTGACTTAGCCCCAAAATGAGATTTTTATGCCATGTTATAGTCAATCATAGGCTGCTTCTACCCTCAAAATATTACAGCAAAGTATCCCATAGGTTGGGAGATATAAGGGTTGGTAATAGGAGATAAGTCGACATACCCCCTTTTTAAAGAACATTTGTTCGCAGCAAAAGGAGGTAAGTCGACTTATCTCAAAAGTCTTCAAAATTTCAACTGAACAAAATGAGTTAAGTGGACTTGACTCTTTTTGATTGAGATTTTAAAAAAGTTATGTCAACTTATCCCCTTTTGCACAAAAATATAGCAAGCATATTTCTTTTTATTCTGTAGCGGCACTACAGAATAACTGAGTTCCAGATTAGAAGTGGACGCAAAGAGTTCTAATATTTCTTTATTTTCTGTGAGGCTTTCGGAGTATCCTTTGCATTTAATTTTGAGTATAGACCTGGTTGTTGTCTGTTGTATACCTTAGTTGAACCAGAAAATTATTTATGAGGATTCACTACTATTGCCTTCATATTTTTTCTTCGATTCACTTAATGATTCAAAAAGAGTAAAAAATGACATATTAGCGTAGAACGACTTAGCTCCTTTTTTCAGAATGGCATAAGGAGGCAAGACGACTTGACTCTTTATGCATCTTCTCATCAACAAAGTTAAGTAGACTTAACTCTTTTTTCCACGTTTTCAATGACTTAACTCTAAAGTCTCAACAAGTAAAAGGAGTCAAGTTGACTTGCTTTGTTATGTCGTTGATGGTAAAAGGAGTCAAGTCCTGTATCTCAGCGTACAAGGATGACACTGAAAAAATCATAAAGGGAGTAATATCCTACATGAGATTGTATTTTAATATTATTATAACATTTATGGAAAGTTACGTGCAAATAGTTTTTTTCAATTTCCTGAAAAGTATGGGTTTTGGACTTAACCCCTTGTTCCGCTTCACAGCAGATTTGTTTCTTTCTTGATGATGACTTTTCCGTGGCTGGAACGTTAGATCCCTTGTGTTCGCGTCCGAAAGGTGCAGAACTGGCGCAGCGAGTGCCCCGTTTTATCACTACCAAATGGCAGAAAAATAGGATTACGGGGATAGGGATTTACAGCCAAGCAGACAATGTGGGAAATTACTTATTTCGTCAGACGCATTTTCATCAACTAAACCTAAACTTTTTTCTATAAAACTAAAAACTAAAAATTTCTTCGGATACTGTGTCCAGTATGTCTGCATGGCTGTATTTGTGTGACTATATCCCCGCGTAATTGTATTTTTCTGCCTTGCGGTAGTGATAAAACTGCCCACTTGCGGTGCAAGTTCTGCACCTTTCGGACACAGATTACGTAAAGAAGCAGTCAGTTTGGTACTGCGTAGTGTTTTGGTTTACGTTGATCCCTGGGGGACAATGCGACGTGTCCCCGATATCGGCTGGCTGGGGATAGGGTGCCAGGCTGCTGCTGCGGCGGGGCGCTACAGCGCGGCTCGGCCTGCACTGATGTGTCATGAATACTAAAGTAGAGGGACTGCACTCCGGGACTGTCTGCCAGGTGTCACCAAACATTGCGCGCCACAGCCCGGCACGCGGCACCATACAGTTGCCAATTTTGTCACAATGTTTTAGCTCACCTTCCTTAATCTTTTTGATGTCAGGCATCGCGATTGCCGTCCTCGCCAAGACTTTTACCGCAGCGTCTCTGCCTCTCGCCATCGAACGCTTATTCTCATGCACCTTTTGCACTACTGCTGATAGTCCTGAACCGCGCGGCGTTCATACTGACTGGCGTCGATGCTTCTCCTGCAAGCTCTCTCCTTGCTCCGTGAAAGTCAAGGATATGGCGGCCCGGGGGCCCAGGGGTCCCTGTGACCCTCTGCCACCTCTCCCTTCCCTAGCTTCTTTCCCCCTCCCTATACCCCATATTCTTCCACAGGACAATAGGTGAAAAATGACAAGAAAATAGCGGCAATAATATCCAAAGCTCTCTCGAGAGGAAATAGACTGCCATACTTCAGGCGAGGTGGGGCGAGACTGGTCTGCTTGGGGTCCTGCTGGTGGCCCTCCTCCCCCCCCCCCCACCCCCGCTCCCACCCCTCCCTTCGCTCTTTCAAAGGGCGTGGGCATTTAGTTTTTATGGCTCAGTCAGCCAGGCCAGGCCGCCCGGCCCGACGTGCTGAGATTCCTCTCTTCACTGCGATCTTTTAGATCGCCAGTCTCGCGCGAGGGAGACATGGTGCAAGCACAGTGAGGAGTTTATTTTTCCTCTCTACCGCAATCTTATACGCAGGCTTCGGAGATGATCACATGTTGAGGCAGCTTTAGTTATGGTGGACCACCATCACTCATATGCCATGAAAGTTAAAGCTGTTTTCAATAAAATGCTGATGAACTTCACGCATATTGTACTTAAGACAAGTTTATGAAATTGCTTTATTACTTAGGTGCCAGGTTGTGTGTAAAACGCATTACCAGGAACTATGGGAATAATTTTTCTCTGTGGGAGTACTTGTGTTTGTGTTTGGCTGGGAGTTTGACAATCTCTCTCTCTCTCTCTCTCTCTCTCTCTCTCTCTCTCTCTCTCTCTCTCTCTCTCTCTCTCTCTCTCTCTCGCTTATTATCGGGCTATTAGGGAATTTTAAGTGCGGCTGCCCCTCTCCTCCGGCTCGCACCATATCCCCTTCCCATAGAAATTCAATTTGAGCTGTATAGCTGTGAGCGCACTCTGCCCGTCCCTCCCTACTCTGCACTCTCCCCACCCCCATTCCCAATGCATTCCATAAATACAGTAGCCTCGCCGCCATGCTTTTAATTAATTTTTTGTTTCATTTTTTTTTTCTGTAATAGTACCTTTTTGCTTTTTATCCCTGCCTCTCTCACTCCACGATGTGGCTTAGCCGTACAGATTGCGTTTCATCCGTGTCTTCATTTTGTAGCGCCGAAAGGAAGGAACCTGTTCAGTTACCGGCTAATCTGGTTAGGGGTCGTTCAAGTGGTTTGCTGTGGAATTAAACATACGCTACTCAAAATGTTTTGTGAAGAAATATTTTCTGTCACTGTTAAGCCAAAATTAATTTTTCTTCATTAAAAATAGTTTAGTATAATTACGTGAGTCGTACAGTGTGCAATACTTAAGGAACCGTGTTAGTATGTCAGGTTACACGCAGCTTATAACCTTGTAATTATAGTTCACAGCGTAAACCCTTGCGTTTCCCTCTATTCTTTCCCATTTTTTTTCCCTTGCTGATGTCTTAATCAGCTAGAATGGCATTTTTTTTCTGGATGCCGCTGGCTCTGTCATGCTTTATGCGTCTTGCCTCCATCTTCTGCTTTGCGCCCGTCTAGATGTTAGTTAGAAGTGCAACGAGAAGAGACACAGAAATGGGAGTGTAGTTTGCAGTAGATCCGATGAAGCAGCAGCCCCTCTAAGTTCATGCCGCCGGAGGTTACGCGAACCGACCTGGTATCGCGATCCTGCGCGAACGGTCTGAAGACTGTTTTCTCTCATATCAAGATACGTGGTTCGAAAACTCACAATCCCAAGGGATATTGATACTCTTGTTAAAATCTTAGTGCTCTTGAATAGGTTACTTTGTACCAAAGCTTGTGAGCCAGTGCACAGCTAGCTGCGACACTCAATTTCACAAACCTCTCTCAATTTAGTTACACACGGACAGACGACGTAAAGTGCGAGTTCCCAGGAGGAAACTGCTTTTATAAACGCCCTGGGTCCTTAAGTGCGAGGGGCGCTAAATAACCTGCGCATCCTACCGGGGTAATTTAGGGCCAAGGTCAGCTGTGTTGGCCGCCCTACACCCTGAAGCTCACCCGAGATAATTTTATGCGCTAAAAATTTAAAACTGCTGGTGTTACGCCCGCACCCCCTTTTCCTCCCTCCAGTCCAGACTGGTTTGCTCGGAAGTGGTGGAGGAGGGAGAAGGGGCGTGTTTTCCTTAAGCGCACCTCCCTTTACTTACTCTTCCCTCTTTGTTGTTGTTTTTCCCCCAATTTCATTCTTGTTTTTGTTTTCGCACGCCGTCCCGTTTTATGCCTAACTTGAATTGGAACGGGAGCCGCCGCGTGTCCCCGGCATCGTCTTTCGTGACAAATGCGAAGAGTTTGGCTGCTTGTGAGGCCCTACCCTCGTACTTACCCCACCCCCCCGGCCCGTCCCCGTTCGCGCCCTCCCCAGGCCGCCCGGCCCGGCCCGCGCGCGTCCCTCCCTTACCTTGCGCGCTTCTACCGCGTTACGGGGGGAACCTCTCCTTTTTCGCGCCGCTTCTCAATTTCCATTCAATTTGTTTGTTTGCGTGGCGCTCTGCGTGGCTTAAACTGGCGCGCGCCGCCGCTCTCTTTTGTTTCGATTGTAGTTGTTGTTGGGCACAACACGTTGCGCCCCGCCCGCTCCTGCCGCTCCACGCACCGTGCCCCGCCCCGCCCCGCTCCCCGCCTCACGCCCCGCCCCACGCCTGCAACCCTGCTCCGCACCTTGCTCTTGCCGAAATAAACTTTTATTTTCTCTTGGCGCCGGTTCCAAAAGTGCCTCATCCTCCCCCTTCTCCCTGTTCACCGGACACCCGTTGCAGCTGCCCATGAGGCGTCAGTGGAACAGCTCACGCTGTTCACCTTTTATAAGAGGGTTTTACATTCAATTTAATCTTTACGTAAACGGATAGGCAAAGCGCACTGTTAAACATATCTTTGTAGATGTTGTAAATTAACGACAAAGCAGCATTCTTGCTCGTAATTGATTTTCAAGTCGTTAGGTAGTGCTTGTAATTTTACGATTTGTAATTGTAATGTTAGGGCTATACTTTGTGGAAAATTTTCCCGCAAACCTACGATTAGTTTTTACAGTGGCGCGTAATGGCTATAAAACACGCGCATTGTAGCAATGTAACTATCAATATTCTTAAATACATTAATGCAGAGCCTTCGGTGACGTGCCCTGCCGTCTTTATTAACGTCCCAAGAACGTAGGGGATGCATGGGACTCAATCAGTGCGAGACAACCATTTCATGGAATATCGAGGGGGCTGCAGACCGACGAGGGGACAGGCCCGGCAGAGAGGGAATAGGGATGGGAGATGGGGTGTGCATCGAGTCGGGGAGGAGGATGCGATGGGACGGTGCGGGCGAGCGGTGGTTCGAATAGAGAGTGCGGCTAGATGGGATAGCCCGGCGGCCGGGCCGGGGTACCTCCAACCACCATGCCAGGATGTTGACAAAGGGTCTCGCAGACATCGGTACCCGGAAACGGCAAAATAAAGAAGACGCGTAGTTTTATTTCGCGGATTTCGGTTCCTGGGAATGATACTCTATACAAGCCGGTCGGTAGTGCTAGTTACAGAAATTCAGTTACAGGCACATGTTGTTGTGTCAGTGCAAGTCAAGTCTCGTTGAATGGCCGTCTCGTGGCTGGACGGACACAATGCGCTCTTTTGGTTGGCAAGCGATGGTCAATAAAGCAGGTGTATTCAGCCAGTCTGCTGTTTTATTTTTAAAGGAAATGTACCACATAGATTGTTTACACTGTACTAAGAATGTAAGCATACACAAGCAAAGTGTCCACAAGAGTACAGGAGCTGGCCCTACCTCGACTTGCCATTCTCTGCAGTCGTTCACACCTGTTACTTTGTGCGCTGCTCGAGCATTCATACTTTTTCCTCGGGTATACACATCAGCATGGCTGACCTAATCGCATTTTTTTGCCTCTGAAATATGAAAATTTAAGTATTTTGGTAGAGAAGCTTTATAGGGCGAAGTTCCACCACGGAGCAAAGCAGAAGCCTGCGGCTCGTTAGACGGCACCGCGATGTCCCACAACTCGAACAACATCCAAATTCTCATTAGCCCTGCCTCCGGCGTGGCGGCCAGTCTGGCCCTAACACGGCTCGACCCGGCCGGCCGGCCAGCAGCCTCCGGTCCAGCCCGGGCACCGCGCCCTACAGCCCCGCCCTGCAGCCCTCACCGAGGCGCTCTGCCTCGCCCATTGTTGGCTAACTGGATTTTAAATGGCTGAGCGCATGGCGCGTGAGCTGGATGACCTCGAGGTCTTATAGGGTGTGTGGTGGGTGCGGATCCCGCATGGATAGGCGGCGGGCTACCTGCCCCACCCAATCACTTATGTGTCAAAGGAGACCGGTGGTCTCGGCAGGAGCGCCATGAAGGGCAGCAAAGTTTTACAAGCAATTTAATGTCTCTGGTTCCATCACAAGTTTGGATTAGGTGTCGCAAGCAGCATCATTCATCTTTTACCGACCAAAAGTTACCGACACTGTTGAAAATATCTTTGTAAATTTACACTCCCGCAATTCGTGACTCGTGACTCACACCAAATGAAGTTTTAAAGCCAGAATCGGTGCCGTAGATGTGCAAAGGCCCCTCTCGTTTGAAAATCAAAAGTCGATGCGAAAAGCTTAAATTTTTAATTCATTAAATATTGCACAATTAATATAGTAATTTTACGATGTTTCTTATGGAAATTTTCCTGAAACCCTTTCAAATAGTTCTCGCAGAAAATAGCCCTTATTTTACGTCATGTTTAACAATTTCCTTGAAACTATTGCAAGAAATCCGCACCATTGTGCTGAATTGTACGCTTTTTTAAAAATATTATTTAGGGGGGGGGGGGGGCATTTCCCTTAATTTGTGTTATGACGCGTTACGTTGCAGCACACGCCCGCCCGTCTCGACCCTGCTGCCAAGTCGCACGTTTTACCACAAGAAACCATTTTATTGGCTAACGAACCGTCCACGCGCCTCTGTGTGAGTGCGCGCCACCCCCACCCTTCCCCTCATCGCCCCTGCAGTAGCATCACCCCTTACTTCGCCGTCCGTGCGGCCAGAGGGCCATGATATATCGTTGCGGTAAAAGTAGTAGAAACTAATGGTATGTGCTCTGTGTATATGCGAGCTCTATGCTGAGAGCACCTCCGCCCCCGCCCCTCTCTCTCCACTCTTTCTTCACGTTTACAGGCACACGCGCTTACTTTCACTAGTACATCTGCACTAGGTTGAGCGCGAGCTAGAGGACTCGCAGCGGGCTTGAATCTGGCCGACGTGGACGTCTCATGTGGAAGCATTCTGTGCAGCACTCGCAGAGTGTTGCTGAAGCAGTGGCCTGGCCTGTGCGTGTGAAAGAAATCCCCACCCCTTTTTTCCCATCTCTCAAACGCTCTTTTGCGACGTTGAACCATGCCTGCCGCTGCATGGCTGGCGATGGGAGGTTCAACAACGTCGCACTAAATGTGGTGTTCGTGATTATTCCCGTAATTTTAAAACAGTAACCTTTAAAAAAAAAAAAACAAAAAAAAAAAACAAAAAAAAAAAAAAACAAGTATTTTTATGGTCACCTCTCTTACATGAATGAATTTGCGTAGAGCACACAACTAATCCGCTTGTGTCATGCATTGTTGAGCATCGTCCTATTTGTTGGTTTTTCTGTCCACAGTGCCCCCGCGCCAGATGACCATACTGGACGAGATGGGCGACGAGCGGACATCAGTGGTGGGGCCTTACAAGGAAGGTCAGCGCCTTCACCTGCAGTGCCACGTTTACGGAGGTAAGCCGCCATGTCCAGCCCAGCACTGTCCTTGTGTTGACAAGAAAGCGTCCAAGTTCGTTCGGCCCCGGTAAACTCCCGGTCGCAGCTGTGGCTCGGAGTCGTTTCCTCCTGCTTCCTTTAATAATAATAAAACGGGGCAAGTGGTTCCTTCTCTTCTGTCCTTTTCTCTTTCCTTCGTAACCGCCTTCTTCTCTCCTTCCTATACTTTTTATCTCCTCTTTTAGCACTCTTCTCAACTTAAACTCATCGATCCCTCTCTCCAAAAAACAAAAAAACAAAATCTGTTTTTTTACTTTTGTGTTTGGAGAGAGAGAGAGAGAGAGAGAGAGAGAGAGAGAGAGAGAGAGAGAGAGAGAGAGAGAGAGAGAGAGAGAGAGAGAGATTGTGAGGAGCTGCTATAGCTAACACATGTCATTCCCACATCGTGTTTTTCCTTCTTCGCCACCCGATTTTCGCCTGTACTAGAAATTATCTCTGGCCCTGGGCAGTGCCGTCCCGCAGACGAGGACTTGCCATAATCTAACCCGTTTTGCTTTGATATATGGCCCGCGTGCAGCCAAGCGCAGGTAGCTGCAGCGGCGTGATGCCTGGAGGCTCTGTGATTTATCTTTTTCGTGAAACAATCTCTCTCTCTCCTTACACAACACGTGCCCTTCCGTGATTCAAAAGGGACCACACACAGAGAAAAAGGTAAAAAAAAAAAGAAGAAGAAAAAAACAGTTTCTAATTTATGAAACATTTAGCTGCTTTAGGTGTACCGCATTTGAAACTACGCCACATATTATGTGTTTCCCGGTTCTATTTTCTTTTACCTTCTATTGTATTTTCCCCACTCCCCCTTCTTCCCGCCGTCCACTCCCTCTGGCCACCTTCTACTGTCCTCCGGTTTCGCCCACTCATTTTTAACCAATTCTTTTTTTCTTCTTTACTTTTAATGGAGAGAGAGGGGGGGAGGAGGGGGGGATGAATGGAGAAGTGATTGCGTGCTTTTGTTTTGTGACCAAACCAATCTTGATAGCGCCGGGGCCGCCGGGGCGGGGTGGGGCGATGTCGCTAAGAGGGTGTTATCGCACTGCTTGTTGTCCTTAGGACGTGAATGGCATGGGCAGCAGGACGCTCTGCGGGACGCGGCGCGACACAGCAGGACCCAGCAGCAGGGCTGGATAAATATACGACTGCTCCTACTCCCTCTCTCCTGCTGCTGGCTTCCTCTCTTCCCCTCTTTACACTCCTTCACCCCGTATATTTTTTTTCCCAGCCTGTCCTGCTTTGTTCTTTTGGCCCTCTGCTACGGAATGGTCAGTGATGTTGTGTATCTCGGGGCAGACAGTTGCAATATGATCTCCTGACCTTAGCTGGGGGTGAGATGTGCAGGGGTCCGAGTGCTCTGCTCAGCCCCACCAGAATGACGAATTACGTAACCTTATCTCTCTTTCGCGGAGCGCTAATGAGTAAACGAGCAACACTTTGTCACCGAAAACCGCCGGTGACACTTCCTCTAGTAGCAGCCACCTTTCCCCCGCCTGGGCCCCATCTCGCGCAAGGCCCCAGGAGATAGTGGAAGCCAGTGGAGAGAGCGATAGAAAGGAAGCTGAGAAGCCTTGGTTTCTGTTTCTGTTTATAAAAGAAATACTCATCATATTTTTAAAATTTACTCATTTCTAGGTGCAGTATTGCGAATAAGGAAACGCTCTTGCTCAGGAAGCAGCCCACGCGACTTTGCTATCGGGTATAGATCCACCCCTGGCTCTCTACCTAGCCGACGCCTCGTCTGGATTATACCCAAGAACTGCCGCAGAACTGTTTGCCGTGGGGATTAAGAGATCCTAGATGATATTTAGTTAGTTTCCGTGCCACCGCCCTGGCCACCGCCCTACCTCTGCTTCGTTTTCTCCCTCACCCGTGCTGTCCGCGGTGCTGTATAAACCCTGAAAGGAGTGGGCCGGGTGCTAATGGGGAAGTGATGAGCCACCAGAATGCGCTGTCCTGTCCGTTTGCGCCCTGCCTCCCCCCCCCCCCCAAATCCCCCTCGCCCAGCCCAACGGCTGCTTACGGAGCCCGGTGTGGGCTCAGATGGTTCTTTCGGAACGCGCAGTGCTGGTGCCGCTAACTTGCAATGTAGATATATAGACCGATAGTGACTCCCGGTTTCTTCCCCCTTTCTCACCATTCCGCCCCTCTCGACCTCCGCGCCACCGCCTCCCTTATTTTTATTTATGGTCGACGCAGACGCGTAATTTTTCTGCAGGAGTCGATGTGCGAACAGGACGGCGGTGCTGGTGCCGTTCGAAAGGCAAAAAAGGTGAGGAGGGGGAGCTGTGCCGCGGCGTGGGCCTGAGTAAAGAGTGGAAAGGGGAGAAGTGACGGCTGCGTCCTGAAATGACTCGGTGTCGCTGCCAGGGGAAGAGTGGAGGGTAATGGGATTGAAACAAAATCACTAGTAATAGTCGGCCCATACTCCTCTTTTTTACTACTTATCACTTTTGGTAAGCATGTTGAATTAGTTTATTAACTCCGTTACTCAAACTGTGTCGGCGATATAAACTGCTTTCTACCATCAGGTATTTAGTCTTGTTAACTATACGAGTACTATTCCCTTTGAATTCTTCCTCCATCCACTCCTCTGTCCCATCCCTGCTCTGGCCCCCCTTCTCTTCTCCTTGCCGACCACCCTCTGGAGTTATTCATGCACAGTTTGCAATGCGTTGATACCTCCCCCCGTGACGTTCTACGTTAAATATTTAAGCTTCTTTTTGTCGGCTTTTGCCCTGGTAGCTGCATGGCCACTGCGAGGCGAGGCCGTTTATGTAGCGGTGTGCGATGATTCCGCAGCAACATGCTGCGAGCGACCCCGGGCCCCGGCGCGGCCTTGGGAGTAAAATGTGTGTTTCTTCAGAACAGAATCGGCCATATGGGAGCCACTGGGGCGTGGCCAGGCGTGGCAAGGCAGGGTGTGAGGGGCTGGCAGGCGACTAGGCCTAAAGGGGAAGAGTAGGTTTAGGGCGAGAAGAGTGAGGAAAGGAAAATTGTTCTTCAACAGCACTGTTTTTCGTTATTTGCCGATATCTTTGCTATAATTCTCACCCTGAGTGAAAATTAGTAAGCTAAGTTCGTACTATATTTTCATGTTAGTTTGAGACGAGACTTTTGTCGCCACCTGTGGGTGATATATTAAGCAACGTTTCCGTACCATTTCAATAAAATCGTTTATTGCTCAGATTTCACAATGCTTTCCCAAATACCGCGCCGCGCTCAGTGGCATTTCCTTTCATCAAGAATTTTACCGGCACTAAGTGGTTAGCTTTTTACTGATTTCTGCCAAATGGATGAAGTTATTTGGTCACATTAGGAGAATTCTGCGCTAAAGGGTCAAGTTGACGTTACTGAATTTGCTCAGTCAAAATTTCTTTACTCTGGGTTTCAGTTTACACATCCCTTTTTGCTGTCGGTGAACTATTGTTCTGTACAAGCTGTTTGTGAACGTACACCTATTCACAAGCCCCCCTTTTTTTTTTTTTTTTTTTTTTTTTTTTTTTGTTTTTTTTTTTTGTTTTTTTATTGGAATATCTCCAAATCATTTGGCGGAAAGAAGCGGACTGTATTATTCCATAAAGATCTCGTTTTAGGGGTAAGTCAATTGATGACCTTCTTTCGCTTCGCCATTCAGAGGGTCCTGGCTGCAGACGTTTACTTGCCACAATCACTCTTTTTTTCCGTGCAGTCGGCGAAGTGGCCAGCTGTCGCGGCGGCTGCCGTGTGAGTAGAGGGCACTTTATCATGATGTGTACCCCTACCTCCGCCCCTCCCCCCGCCCCCCTTTCCCCCGCGGGCTGAAAGTCCCGGCGCTTCGCAGAACGTTTGGGTCGACGTGCACAGAAAAAAATGTGGTTTGAGCTGACTTTTAGCTGAGAGCTTACGTATCTACTTTTCCTTACTTAGCCATTTTTTCTTGCTACACTGTGAAACCAAGTGTGCAACTGCTAAAATTTTGTAAGTGTGCAACAACCAGTTTTACATGTCCAAAGTGCTCAACCCAAAGTTGAGCAATTGCGAGTGTGTAACTCGCTAATTTTACACTTGTAAATGTTGACTCGACAGTTTGGAAGTGTTCAACAGCGAAAGTGTTGTCCGGCGCAGTTGAACACTTGCAAGTGCACAACTACCGTGTCGAACATTAAAGAGTGCACACCTGTTGAATTGAGCAGTTGCAATCGCATATTTGTTAACACTCACGTGATAGACATTGAGTTGCACACTTACAAGTGTTGAACAGTTGCACACTTGGTTTAACAGTGTATTTTGTTTTGGTAGTCAGAGGTTCAGTGTGGGAGGTAATGCGGCTTCTGAAGTAACCTTCACCTCTTATCCCGTTTGACATGGGTTTCGTTATCTCCACGAACGACCACTTGACGCAGGCAGCTGAATATTTTTTCACGCCTCTGCTAGTATGTCGCTGCAACTGCGATTTGTTTGATGGACTTGCTTAGAAATTGAATGAGGGAACAAAGACTGCGGTGGCTTAATGTTTGTTTTATTGATTTAGTTTTCCTTTTTTTTTAAGTTTTTAAGTTTCTTACCCTCTAGGGTAAGAAAATCAGAAGCCCGAAAGGAATTTGAACCGCATTTCCTCTCCATCCAAGGGGACGAGCGTTCCGGCCAGCTCTGTGTGATGCTATCCAGTCCCAAGTCGCAGTACGCAGCCAGCAGTCCACGCGGTCGCCCCATATTTCTTAGGTTAACGGCCCCAGTTTCCCGCCGGCTCCCTGCTGACCCCACCACCTTTCTCTAAGTTCTCTCCTCCCCACCCTGCTGTGCTGTGCCGTGGACGCATTCGCCTGACGTCCACAAACTGCGTTTTCTGTCCCTGCTCACCCACCCCACCGCATCAGGTGGCGCTAAAACACAGGCACGTTTTAAAAGTCGTTTGCTTTTAATTAATGCAACACTCCAAGCTCGCGTTGGGTGGGGTCCGCAAGGCCGAGGAGGGTGAGAAAGAGGGAGAAAGAGAGAGAAAAAGAAGGGGGGGGGGTCGTTCGGGTCGGTTTGGCTTGCCCAACCTGTAGCAGCAGCACGTGGGGGAAACGCGACACATCCTAACTTCTTACAGTTAATAAATTGATTTTGATTCTAGTGTAACTGTCGAATTCGCATACGGATTACTTTCAACTCGATATTTTTATTATAGTATGATTTACGCGAATGTTTTCCAGCTAGGATTTCCTGAATGTAACAACTCTTAAAAAATGTGGGAAAAAAAAAATGAAAAATTGTTATGGGTTGTAGGAGCGTCGCAATGAAAGAACCTTGCGAATGCACGGCAGGTAGACTGGGTATCCCGTAAAGCGCTCCTTTCACCTTGCACGACCACAACGGAGTAGGGTTTTGCATAAATAGCTTGCTCATTTTCCTTTCATTTTAGTTTTCCTTCAACTCCCGTGTTCTTTTTTTTCCCTCGCGTTCTTCTGCCTACCCTTTCATATCCTCTTTTGCTGTAGGTGGATAGGGGGTTGAGTTATTCGCAGCCCCTGGCCCCAGCTTGCAGCGATGTGTCCCCCCCCCCCCCCTTTTCTCAAACCTTTCGCGCACTATCCCCTCCGTTACCACACACAGCTCCTGTTTTAACCAATCCGGTCCTGTTCTTACTGCTAACCCCTCCACCGCACTCCTCGCCACATTTCCTAAAAGAGTTTTGCTACTTGGCTATCTTGTAATATTCCTACGTTCTTTATTCCTCCAATTTTACAAGTTTTTATCCGAAATCCAGTATAATAAATCTGTGTTCGAAATTTTCTGCAAAGTGCAAAAGTTGCACAAAAGTAACGCATGGCAGCGGTAGAAAGGTGGAATTTAAAGTACTGTGGCCTCTTTCAAAGCCTTACGTATACGTTTTAAATGTAAAATATTTAAATCATATCCAAACAGGTCAACTGAGTCAACTGTCTTGTGGTGCACCTCGAGACACATCAAATGGGAGCAATCCTCTGTGGGCGCAAAACCCCTTCGCACCCCCTTCGCTAAGGATGCGTGTTTGATTAATTAATTAATTGGGGGGCTCTTCGCGGAGCGCTGTGGCGTGGCGCGAGCAACGACTTTATGGTCAAGTGCGTATAATTACCGTCTGGCTTTACGATCGCGACCCTTGGGGCTTCCTTTGTGTTTGTGAGAGAGGGGTGGGGCACGTTGGGTTAGGCTATGTATGTGTATGTGAGCAGTGCCGGAAGAAGAGGGTGGAAATTTTGGTTAGTTTGATGTTGACTGAGCAATTACAAGGGCCAACGTAATAGAATCGTAAGGCACACTCTTATTCTCTTACGAAGAACCTCTCTTCGTAACGTACCAAGCGGGGCTTGTGACAAAACCGCCAACCTCAGAGTCAGTCCTCAGTTCATGTTTTCAGTGAGAGATACAAATTAGTCAATCCTTGTGTTCCGTGTTAATACGTGGAGGCTTCCACAGTTGTTTGCTAAAGGCTTGCAACATCATTTTACGTCGTTACTTAATCTTAAACTAGCAAAATATATTTTGGGTTGGTTTGAGTGGGCACCAAGGCGGGGTTGTATATAGCTGGCCCGCTCGGCGCCATTTTTGTGTAGGAATTGTGAGGCGGATAAATAATATGAAGACTGCTCTTTATAAGGAATTTACAATGCAAGGCAATGGTTGTTTAAAGATTATCGAAATTCAGAATGAAGATAGCGAAACGCCTTATGGATGTAATTTTAACGCATACACATTTGTTGTTTGCTTTCTTGAATATTCGCATACACTTTTACAAAATAACCAAAAAAGACACGGGGCTCGTTTAGCACCAGCAAAAGTCACCTAATGCCTGCGAAGCCCGAGGAAAAAATGCGGGGCCCATATTATTTGGTGGCGTCTTCCCCAGCTGGGCCCCGGATGTTGATAAGGGAGCCCATCTCTCGCCGCCATTTCCCCTCTTTTCCTAATGGCTAGAAAAGGAGTGGCGCGCGACCCCAAGCCGTTAGCATTGGAGGCTGCGTTCCGCCACCGCGATCTGGAGAGTTATATGGATCGTTGCGGCGACTTGACTTCGTGCGGACGAATAAAGACTTATGCGAAAAGTGCTCAGCGTCAAGGGATGCAATCTGTATGCCCACCTTACGTGTGGTCTCCTTCCAACTCTAGAGGACGTCTGGGAAGTCTGTCCCACTAAAAACGACACCGCGTTTCTAGTGCTCGGCTCGGACTATGTTCCGCCCAAAAAGTCTGGAAAATGGCGCATGATCTTTAGACGTCGGCTATCGGTTCAGCAAAAGGTGTTGTTACCTCTCAGCGAAGCATGTATTGTCAAGATGCACATATTTTGTGTATGACCGTAGAAATAAATTGATTCGTTCAATTTTTGGCCATTAATTTTTACGCCCATCGGAAACAAAGGGCGTTGCGCGTCAACCTCGCTTCCCCCTTATTCCAATAATAACAATTATTGTTTTGTATCAACTATCAGCATTGCGAGGAGTTGGGGGTTCCCAGCTTGAGCTTCTCTCTCTCTCTCTCCTTGGTCACCCATATCTGCTCTCGTCCTGTCCCGAGGGCACCGCGCAGGGACGTGTCAGGACAAGGGGCCCTCCTCTGCTGTTCCATTTACGTGAGATCAAGGTTGGGTAGGGGACGAGGCAAGCCATCGTATTGAAGTGTTTTTAAAAGGTCCATTCATGGTCGAGGGGAACGTGGCCTGATTTAAATTGAAAAGCCAATGCTGCCCCTGGGTAAGCCACATAGCACCTCTTTTCTTACCCTGCCGGCTTCTCCCATGACCCACCATTGTCCACACGCATGCCATCAGCTAAAATCGTTTAACTCGCGAAAAATATAAATAGCTTGTGTGTGCCCTCCGATATTTCACGTCTTTCCTGCTTTCAAGATCACCTCGTCGTGTGAGTCGTGTGCATTGAATGATGTCCGTAGCCTTCCTAGATGAAAGGCCAGATAGAAAGGGAAGACCATTGGGGGAAGGAAACAAGAGAATAGTGCGCCTGGCTCACGACGTTTGCTGATCGAAGCGCGTGTTTCCTCTCTCTCTCTCTCTCTCTCTCTCTCTCTCTCTCTCTCTCTCTCTCTCTCTCTCTCTCTCTCTCTCGACTCAAATTCGCCTTCCAGATCACGAACTGGCCCGGAATGCGTTCCAAATTATCCTTCCGCGGAACACGAAACTGTCTCCCCCCCCCCCCCCTCCCTTTTGCTCACCCTTCTATTCGCGTTCGTCAACTCTCTCTTTCTTTCCTCTTCTCCATTCCTACACGCACGTCTAAAGCTCGTGGGGAAAAGGGGGTGAAGGTGTAATGAATCATTGAAATGACGACGCAGGAGAAGCGCGGGTGCGGTTTGAGGGGAGTGGGAAACGGGGGCGGCGGAAGTGTGGCTGAAAAGATTTATTGCACGTGAAAATAAGTATTTTTGCAGAACATTGGCCTGGTGGAGGTGGGGCCAGCGTCCCTGACTGCCCGACTGTGTTTTGCTATTATCGTGTCATGGAGTGCACGATAGCGAAGCTGTTTGACTAGATTGACCCGACATAGCTTCCGTTTGCTTTTTTGTCCACACTTAGATATGTGCATTTGAGCGCGTTCTAACTCAAAACACCCCTAACAGTTCAAGGAAAACTTAAAAAGCTATAGCTGCAGGCAGATACACGCTATTGGGTCGTGTGTTTCGCAAATTTTTCAAGGTTTGTTACGCTAGGAGGGAGTCTGGCATGCACCCACCAACCTAAGTATGAATAATATCGAAATATTGTAGTTTTTCAATCATATATGATATCGTTGGTGACTATGTGGAGTAGCGTAGATCTTGATTCGCACTGTCGTGGTTTTACGTACCTCGAGTCTTTGGAAAGTGTCAAGTATATTTCAGACGTTGGTTCCAGGTGCAGAGCTCCTGCCGCCCCTCGGCCAGAAGGGGCTTGTCTGTTTGCTTTTTGCTGGCCTCGTAGCTGGCTCTCTGACAACAGACCTCCATGGGGATCTCTTGCGTTGCGATTATAAAGGATGATATATTACGACTGGAGCACGCTGTGGAAACTTTACCCCGGCGATTTTTTTCAATGCTCACCGCCTCTTTCTTTTCCTCTTACTTCCCTCATTTCTTTTCTGTATTATGCTTTCACGTTTACTTGAAATTTTACGTTAGTAAGCGAGCAACAGTGAGACAGGCCTAGCAGCTCATTCTTGTTTAATTCTCCTTCCTGAACAACTGCTGTTTTTCATCGCAGTCTGTTCCTAGTCTTGTCAGCACGACGCTTGGCCCACCACGTCCGTCCACAACCACTTTCTTGGTCAGGGTGTCTCATACATAAAGTTCCCTTTACTGCAGCTGTTCTGAGAGCGCACGTGACGTCGAGTAGAAACAGATATCTTTTACTCGCAATGATAGGTCTGCTTTTACATTTAATCCAATCGGGAACTGCTTTACTTGACGCACTTGACGGCTGATAGAAATGCGCGTGTGCGGGCGCGGCGACCTGGCGCCTTTTTCACTGAGAGCATTTTCATCCCACCCACACCACTAGAGGGGCAGCCCACATCGGCGTAGCCTCACAAGTCCCACCCACGCTCCCTCCCCCTCCGCAACCGCCATCCCGGCCAACCTTGTTAATTCCTTTCCGGCGTCAGGAAATTGTTTGAGGACGTGCAACAGCCAAAGTGGAAAGTGGGCCAGGGATTCTGCAGGCTGTTCTTTAACGTGGACAGGCCGCGCTGAGAAGTGCGGAATGCTCGTTGGAGGATGGGATGGCAAGGATAAGCGAGGTGACACATTGTTACAATGTGTGGCTTATAGGCTTTGTCGGCTATAGGAAAACTCTAAGCAAATCACATGGAGGGGAGTATGGCACGAGGTCACTAAATTTTCCAGCTGTGCACCCCCCTGATGTGTAACAGTACGCAACTTTAATGCCGTTTCGTCACTTAAAAAGCTTTTTTAATCATCAGATGAAGCTATAAATGCATCTTCCTCTGGTTAGCGCTTACTTCCGTCCGTTGCCTGCGTCCAACCATTCTTAACCCACTCACTTAAAGTAAAAATAAAAAGTTGTTTGAATATTAGTTCTCAAAGCATAAAAAGATTAATTTTGTGGATAGATATGGATTTTAAACCAACAAATTAAAAATCTCTCACTCCCAGAGGCAGGGATGATCGAGGGGCGATGCATTAAAGAGGAGCTTTATAAGTCCTTAAGATTTTTGCTAAGTACGGAGTTCATTTAGGGCAATAATAAAATTAGACTTGACTAAGTGTGAAGTCTGTTTACGCGAGACTTATCATCAAACGTCGCTTTAGCAAGCGGTCTTATCAACAACAACAGCAACAACAACAACAACAACAACAACAACAACAACAACAACCTCGATATTTTGACCTTTTTGCAGTGGCTAAGAAACTCGTCCACTGTAAATCAATTACTGTGACGTCACATTCTTTATAATGTGAAAACTGTCACATTACTAGATAAAGGAGAGGAGATCGAGGGTCAGCCCATTAAGGCGTCCTCGTCTCCAAACCAGCTACCTGCGTTTTGGTGTACCTCGGGTCGCACTCGGCTATGTTCGGCTCTGCTCTGCTCGGCTGGCCCGGGGCCGGTACCTGAAACGCGGACGACGAGCCCTTCAGCGAGGTGGCGGCGGGCGGCCGCTGCCGAGCTCGCTCCGGCCCGCCGGGCAGCCCGGAGGAGCGATTCACGTACCGGCCCCGGGGCTCCTTCGGCTCCGGAGCCGAACGCGACCCGAGGTACACCAACCACCGCAGCAAGCCGAACGCATGGGGCAATTTAGCGGGGACGCGTCTCGCCCATGCTCAGCATAGGGCACCCTCGATCTCCTCTCCTTTATCTAGTGTCACATTGGCCAGAATGTGAATCACATTCTTAATGACATGAATCCTGTAGGCTGAATTTCACAGTCACATTTAAAAGAATGTGACAATGATAATAAAAAGAATATGACAGTTATCACATGAAATAGAATGTGACGTCACAGGAATTGAATAACAGTGGATCATTAAGGCTATGTTGTGTGAGTGCTTCTTGTCACCGGCCAACAAATAATCAGAGAGTGAAGCAGCCCGAGTAGTGAGGGGAACTGGCGGTGTGTATCCGTGTGGTCTTCAGATACAACTTTTTCCGGTAACTAACAAACATGGTCATATCTCTCGCTCTTTGCTTTAAAGTTACAATCACTGTCCCACCCACGCTACTTTTGTAAATAATAAAATTAGTTGCAGTGTTTATATGTCCTACTGTTTATGAAGTGAGTATCAAACGATTTTATGAAATAGCAGGAGGCCCTTCACCGTTTTTCCTGTAAGGGAGGAAACGGCGGGACGAAAGTGTGTGGAGGGAGCGTAAGGGAAGAAAACGTCATGGTAGTGGGAACGGTGGATAAAGGAGGGACAAGGAAGGAGACGAGGCGCCGTGACGCAGCTGCTTGAGTCGAACAAGGCGGCTGTAGATTGGATTAGCAGACGACGAGACCAGAATCAACAGCGACACAGAGGTCCGCTCGGAAAAACGTCATGCGTTCTCCCTCTCTTGTGTGATTTGACCGGTGACCCGAGACGCCTTCGCTTCCATCCCTGTACGCTCCTGAGCTGCTACTCTGTCCGTATCCAATGTTCCTTTTTAAATAATTTCAGTGAGTTCGTTTTCCAAAAATTTTTAATAAAAACCTCATGAAATTAAGGTTATGTCAAATTTATTTGCGTATTTCTTATTAACAAACAAAAAGCCAGAGTAACTGAATGCTTGAGTAAAGGACGCGTTTGTCTTAATCCCTTCTTGTTGGGACATTGAGGCAGGTCAGTTAGTTTGGTCAACACGAGTAAGCAAACAAACTGATCAAGTGGTGTGTACAAATAACTGACAGGAAATAGTTTCAACTAAACAACTAACAACTGCGTGTTTAAACAACGTCGGTTCTCGTAGATTAAGTTTGTACATGTGTGGCCTTTCAGGTGAGCTGCAGGTATAAGTCTTAAGTCTTAAGTAGTGGTGAAAAAGTTAAATTTTACATGTGGTTTCACAAAATGTCATAAGCATAATGACATAAAATGCCCATGCCAGGGACAGGATACTATCAAAATTTTTAATGAGAGTGGTTCTCAAAAGTGTGGAGATGAGAGATTCCGAAGAGTAACAATCTCAATTTTTAATAAGTTTTCGGAAACTCTCCTGCGCAAACTTGGGTGGGAAAAAAACAACCTATCATATTTCAGAGCTTCGTAGAACCCTCGTATCTCTTTGAAGCCTATCATCAGTATTATTACTCGTCCAATATTTCTCCCTCTCCCCTTTTCTACCGATAAAGCGCACATCTTGGTCAGTCGTGTAATTACAATATGTAGATTGTGTAAGTGGCAAGCATTACCTTTCCCCAAAGCAACCGCTTTTCCTGAGGCCGCGCATGTAACTTGTCATCAATCTTCGTCTTGCGCCGCAATAAGCCTAATTACATGTTGCATTAATAAATTGAATAATTAAGCGCTGCTATTCCCATTAATAATGACTGAAAACAAACGGGTCTCACTTGGCGTCTGCGGAACCATTCGTCATATCACCAGTATGTCAGACGTGATTGTAGGCCAACAGTGAAACAACCTTAAAACTATGATGTAACTCTTCAGTCTCGAAGGAAAAATATCGTCCATGAACCGCGCGGCGTATTCGTTGCATCATACGTCAATATGCCGAATTATTAATTGCACGTCTCTGCCAAATCAGGGTGCGCTGAATCCCTCCCCCCGCCACCCCCACCCTCACCATTCCTCTGCTTTGTCCTGTGCTACGCTTGCATCGAAAACCCATAATTTGACAAATTGAAAGAGAGGAGGGACTAACTTTTTAATGTTGTGATGGTGGTGGAGGTTGATGGAAAATTGAAAATAAAGGTGTGGGGAAAGAGTTTCGACGGCCAATGGATATTTACCGTTATGGTGAGGGTGCTTTACCTTCTCACCCATAATCAGTGGATTGATGAGACTATTGTATCAATGGTCTCGCACATCCACGCTCTCATTAACATCTGTTATGCCTATTTCAGGTTGCGGTAACAGCTTATTTGTTTTTATGTCAACTTTCACGATTTGGGGGAGTCCTTCTTCCGAAAATATTACTTTTCGATCTAGTCTGTGACTTTTGAGGAGCTTCAGGGCGTCACAATTGAGGCTAAACGTTACCATACAGCATGATCTTTTTGTTCCAGGCAAACCTCCACCAGTGGTGCGGTGGTTACGGAACGACCGCCCAGTCCGAGAGGGTGTAACGGTCACGCGCGGGGACGCAGACGAGGAGAGCCACATACAGACCACCATCGAGATTGGGCACCTGCATCGGCGGGATCTGCACTCGCAGCTCACCTGCTCCGCTCACAACAACAACAGGACCTCACCCCTCACCGCAACTGTGCACGTCGACATGAATTGTAAGTTACATTTAATATGACCGTTTTGACCCCATCGAGTTGCCGAGTACAGTTCCGAATATCTGCACTATCACTTAAGTCCAAAGATGACCGAGGGCAACTGTAGTACGAAGAACTGTACACTGTATTACCCTTCCGAAACAAAGTGTTCGTAACGTTGCAAGAATTTGGCTGCTTCGTAATGCTTCGCAATACGAAGCATTTTCTTCGCAAGCCCTGACTTGCGAAGAAAGTTGTGTGCTGACCGCCTGCAGTCATAGCGCTGGCTGCACACAAGGTGAGGAGGGACAGAGAGGTAACCGCCGTCTTCTCCTCTCGCCTGCTCGCGGCCAGTGCTGACCGCCGGCGGTCAGGCTCGGTCGGTCAGATGAAGTGTTTCTGCAATGCTCCAGTGGCAGATATATGGAAATACCTTTGTAGTATGAGTCTGTATCATCCCCTGCCTCAGTGCTTACCACGCGCACAAGACGCTGCTCTCTCTCTCTCTCTCTCTCTCTCTCTCTCTCTCTCTCTCTCTCTCTCTCTCTCTCTCTCTCTCTCTCTCAGCAAGTTGGTCAGCCTTAGAAAGGCTGCGCCAGCGGGCCCGAATGGAGAGCTCTCGTCCGGGATGGGGTGCGGTGTGGTGGTGGTAGGGGTGTGCGTGCTAGGACAGGGGACAGGACTTGGCCGTCATTATTCTTCGTTAGCGGGAATCAAGCAGGGAGGACAACGCTATACTCCACGCAGGGACATTACGGGCAATACTTAAGACCCGTCCCACCCCATCCTCTCTCTCTCTCTGCTTTGCTCTATCATTCGTTAGCTAACCCTTCCTCTTTTTCCTCTCCCGCGTTCTTTGAAGCGATCTTTCCCTACCACCGACCCTCCGCAGAGTCCGCTATTGTCCTTCCAAAAATTTCAACGAGTATATTGTCACGTTTTCAACATGTCGAGTTGTTTTGTTTGGGCCTTTACTTTTTGCTTCAAACCTTCTCTTATCGACGCGTCCGTGCAACAATAGCCTATCTGTTTCGCTGCCCCGAAAGACTAGCCTATCTGTTTCGCTGCCCCGAAAGACTAGCCTATCTTTTTCGCTGCTCCGAAAGACTAGCCTATCTGTTTCGCTGCCCCGAAAGACTAGCCTATCTGTTTTTCGGAGCTTTCTGCAGCGCTGTCTTCTTCTTATTGTGGGTTTGCCAATATTAACGTTAGAAAAAAAGTAAAAACTGCCATTTGTTGCTTGATCTTTAAGGAACACGCAGCAGTTTTTACTTTTTTTTCTAACGTTAATATTGGCAAACCCACAATAAGAAGAAGACAGCGCTGCAGAAAGCGCCGAAAAACAGATAGGCTAGTCTTTCGGGGCAGCGAAACAGATAGGCTAGTCTTTCGGAGCAGCGAAACAGATAGGCTAGTCTTTCGGGGCAGCGAAACAGATAGGCTATTGTTGCACGGACGCGTTGTTATATAGTCGTTTCCTTCATCTTCTTTTATATACATTTTTTTTTTTAATTTCTCCTTGTAACCGAGGGGTCTACCACTCTCCATGTGAGTGTGCAACGAGTATCTGCGAGTGCTTTAGTTCACGCGAGTAGTTTTTAGTGTATTAGCGAGCAGCCGCGAGTATTTATCGATTTTTTCACGAGTTCTAGCTATAGTATTTCGCGAGTATCTTTCAAGTACTTCGTCTTGTGGTCAAAGATTTTTATTTTTCTGATTGACCCCTCGATTGTGGTTGCGTGGTAACATGAAAAAATCGAGCTTCTCCGATTAGCGCATTGTGGAAACGGAGCGGTAGTCACCCTGCCTGTACTAGGTTCCGCTTGCTTCTCGATTCTCCTCACGGCCTGCAGTTCGCGGCCACGCCCCGTTTTCACTTTCCCGCTAATGAAAGCGAACGGCCCTGTCGGTCGGCACGTCCTGCGAGAGGGGGTGGGGACGGTGGAATCTGCTGAGACGAAACTCTGAGAGTAACGTTGTGGTTCCACTTGACAATTAACGCCTGATGTGAGGCGGAGGCTGTGGGGAAGAGCACACACACACACATCAGTTGCCGTAGCACGCGGGCATATTAGTTCCTTATGCCACAGGCTGTAAGGCACGCCTTACACCACGCGTCGTGGCACCAAAGGGAGCGCACAATCCTTAACTTGTCAGAGCCATGATTAATAGTTCTTTGGGCCCATGTTCGCCTCCATGTCACTCCGTGTCTTCGAACGGGCTGGGCCTTTCAACGTACCCATACTTGAAGACGTCCACACGTTCTTCTTTTCCAGTAGCTGTAACGAGAACTTTCCATAATTTCCCGTGTAGGCCTTTAATTTTCGTGTTTGGCTTGTGTTCACCTCACCCACTTGCTCCCTTCGCTCCCACCTCTACCTGAGGCTACTCCACCTGCTCACTCCTTTGTGTCCCTTTTGTTGTTCCGGCGGCACTTCATCATGGAGGGGCAAATCCCTCCTCTTCCCCGTTCCCTCTCTCCGTGTTCGCGCGGTCCACGACGCCTGCAAGGCCGAGAGTCCACATTCTTACAATATTTCTCATACATAAGTGCATAGAGGCGGCGCGCCGCGGCGGTGGGACCCAGCGGCGGAGACGACTAGCTGAATGCGGCCACGATGCTTCCTCTCCGCATCACTCTTTACCCTCTCCCCCTATACAGCCTCCCCTCTCTCTTGCTCTCACTGCCAACCGCTCCCCCTTCTTTCCCTTCTACCATCCAACAAAGCATCAGGTCTCCCCCACCCCCTCTCTTCCCCTGCGACGCACCGCCGTCAATTTCCCCGCTGTCCCCTTTCCCCCGCACGTAGGAGTAAGAATGTGGGCACATTCATCGTGCCGAGGGCCATTCTGAGCCTGGCCCGGCTCGGCTCGGCTGCCCGGGGCTGCTCCGGCCCTCTGCTAACCTCAACGCAATGCAGCTTATACAGGCACGTCTCCTCCCCTGGACGTGAGAGTAGGGCGAGACATCACGCCAGTGCTGTTCTTCGGGTAGTTTGAATAACCATCGCCAATCGATTAACTTGAACCTCTTTTTTTTTCCTTTTTTTTCTTCATTCTAGAACGTTGGAAACCTGGCAATTTTGGTGGAGCGTGTGAACTCTTCTTTATTTTACAACGGTTAGATCCACGATTAAGTTGATAGTATTGATCGATTTGCTTTACCGTCAAAATTTCGTATCATCGTGCATCATCTGTTTTGAAAGTCCCAGACTAGCTGGTAAATATCGAAAACGACAGCCACCATATCACGAAGCAAGTGCTTTCGCTCCTTATGCACCCTTCAAACCGCTGCTGCTATTCTTGTGAGCCGCGCAGCTCCACGTTGCGCTGGCACTCTGTCCCTGTCCAATATATACGGTGGCCAGACCGTTACGGTACGATCTGTACTTCATCGTGTAGAGATTGTTTGCTCTATCGAGCCTCCCCAAAATGTTTGCAAAATTTCGGTGCATCCCATTCGTAAGCAGAAATGACTGTTCGGTATAGGCAACAATTTTACGAAATGGACCATATGCGTTTTCCATTGTTTTTTTTTTTTTTTTTTTTTTTTTTTTTTTTTCTTACAGTGGTCGCTTTCCGAGGCTTCTCCTTCCTGTTCTCTTACGCTCTTGCGCACACTAGCGGCCTCCACACCTCCCATTTCATCTACTTCCCGGTTATTCTTGCTCCTTCCGGCATTCTCCTTATATCAATTACGACCGTGTGGAGAGTTAATTAAGATATTGTTGTATGGCCCCTCTCAGTTTCTCTAATGAGACTGATACGTGCAACCTAACTAATGTAGTTCCCTTTCTGCAGTGGTGCACTTCCTAATAATAATAATAATAATAATAATAATAATAATAATAATAACAATAATGGAAACAAGTCCGTCTAACTCCTCCAGGCGGTCTGTTGCAGTGGAATGTAGTTAGGCAGAAGCAAGGTGGGCTGAAAACCACAGGACGGGCATCAACTGCTTCTATTCTTAGCATAATGGAAAGGTAGAGATCAACGTTTAACAAGCACTTTAATAAGTGCTCATTCGGTTAACGACCAGAACATAACCTTTTTTTTTCTTACGTAGAGTTAACGAAGAGCTTGTACAGTACAAACTCCAATGAATACTAAGTACACACTTTTAGAAACGTCCTTCCAAACACTCACTTCACTGTGAAAAATATCCTCGTAAATTTACGACATTTTTTGTAATTTTGATTTACAAAATATGTCGTAAATTTACGACTGCCCATTCTTGCTCGTCGGTCAATTCCAAGTCGCTAGGGAGTGCTTCTCCCGTAACCCTTACCAGGGTCGTTACAAGTAGTCAGTAAAGTCAGTAAAAGTCAGGGAAAGTCAGGAATTCTGAAAGTGGTCAGGGAAATTCAGGGAAAGTCAGGAAAAATAAAATGAGAGTCAGTATACTTTTGCTCACCGACCGCCTCTTGCGTTTTTACCCCGTGCCTGTGGACAAGATCCATGGTAGTCTCAATTTTTCCTCCTTTTATTGCGTAAAAATGCATGTTTAACGATCTAAAAAATTCAGTAAAAATCGGTATTTTGGTCAAGGAAAAGTCAGTAAAACTGAAAATCTAGATCTTGTAACAGCCCTGCTTACGAGTATTTTTCACAGTGTTCCTGGAATGGGCTTGTCAAGTTGACTGCGAGCAACAGTCAACTTGTGTGGCAAACACGTGTAGGTGAGTGCATGCAGCACTCACCATCAAGTGATTATTTTGAACACATTTAAGTTTGTAGTGTATATTTTAGTGACTAAATCGTAAGCAAACTACTATCCTCAAGGTTCTGCTCTTATCACGAAAGATCTCGCTGCAAATCGTCAGCCTGTCGCACCTACTCAGGCGTGGTATGATAAATTTTCCGACCACTTTGCTACGTCGCGACGTTCCACCCCATACGGTATATTGGGCAGTGGTGCCCAAACGTTAAGCCTGCTTTTTTCCACCTCCGGTCGCCGGATTTATAGTCGCAGCCTGAGACAGGCTCCGTAATGCTCCGATCAACACAGTCCATTTATCGCAAAAGCAACTATCCATCGTGAGGTTATACCGCACCGGGGAAGGGTTTGGGCTGCCCACTCCACTGCTTTTCCGGACTGTTTGCTCACGCACATGTGCGCATACACCCTTGCAAGTACGCAACCATTGACGCGCCGACGGCAGTTTAAAACAGGAGTTAAAAAACGATATCGACGAGGGTGCCTGCTTGTCGGCATTTTCTATCTAATTGTTCAAATGTCTCTTCCGAAAATGAAGCCAGTAAAATTTTGCTTCGTACATATGGAAAACCAGCTCCTCCCGTGTAAGTATTTTTTCCTCCCCGGGTTTCTCGCGCTACTTACAAAACTGTGTCCTCAGGGGCGATCTCTATCCCTCCGCCAGCGGGGCGCTTGTGACGAGTGCGGGGGGGCCGGGCGGGGCGCCCCGTGATGGAGGCACTGTGTCACCTCCCCCGCGGGGACCCCGTGGGCTGGACAAGATGCCTGGCCCTGAGATGTCAGATACAGGACTGCGCGCGTGTGACCGCGACGCGAGCGCGAACTATTCGCTTCTCTCGCTAAGGTCCTCGCCGCAAGCTTAGGGTATTCGTTCACCGGTGGTAAATCAGAAAATAAACTGTGACAGTGCCTGTATGTCTAGAGGCCTGACGGACACACTATGAAAATGTAAAAGTCACATTTCTCGCCCGTAATGAGCGAAGCATTTTTTTCATCGCTCAGTAAAAGTGACGTTCGCTAAAATGACTCTTTTCCGGTATTTTGAAACCGCTCCAGTAGAGTGACGTTTGATGATTTGAATCAAAAAGAGCCATCAAAGTGACCCTATTAGAGCGATGTTTATCTATCTCGCTCTCCAGGAGCATGAAAATTTGGTGCAGAAAAGTTGCTCTCTCAAGAGCGACGAAGGCGACTTCTCCAGTGGAGTCCTCCATTTTCAGTGTAGCGAGAGTAGACAAAAAAGCGCTCATTATAGAAAAGTACTTGATGTGTTCGACGCGTCCTAAGAACAAAGTCCGATCTGTTTGCGCGACGTTCAACAAAGTCCGATCTGTTTGCGCGACGTTCAACAAAGTCCGATCTGTTTGCGCTACGTTCAACAAAGTCCGATCTGTTTGTGCGACGTTCAACAAGGTCCGATCTCGCATCCAGGCGCTTTCGAGTAATATCAATTTGAAAGTTTGAAGCTCCAAGACAATTCCTGTGTACTGCTGAGGTGGTTTTTAATAGGCGCCCTCTGTCCGTGAACTTATTTCGAACATGTGGAACAATTTTTTTTCCTTATCCGTGAAACCTAAGACGGTCTACTAAGGATTTACTATAGAGACGTCAGAACACTATGTCTTTTGTTTCTAAATGTACCTTACAATTTAATTTTGTACTCCATGAATTATCTGACAAGCGCCTGTTCATGTGCGGGATAGGCCGCCCTGTTTGACAGACTGCGCGATCGGTTGCCTACCCGTAGGCGTTTGGCTGCGGGGCTGGGGGAGCCTGCGAGCTCGGCCACCAGCTAGCCCAGCGGTTCTCAACCTTGGGGTCGCGACCCCAAATGGGGTCGCCAAATTTTATTTTGGGGTCGCGTCGAGGTACCTGGGGTCGCCGGGGGTCGCGGTTTGGCCGCCGGCTGGCCCCCGATACGTCATCACCTGTGCGGAAATACGGAAAACCGCCGAAGCCGAAGAAGCCATTAAAAATTAAGAAAAATTCAAAAAACATAAATTTAATTTTAATTTTTATGTTTTGGGGAGGAGATAAGGGTAGTTGATATGGGGTCGCGAAAAACATTCTGTGGGGTCGCGAAAATTTTGGCCAGTCATTTTGGGGTCGCGAGGTTGAGAACCGCTGAGCTAGCCGTCCGGGAGAAGGCGTGCCCACCGTGGTCAAGGTGTCCGGCGTCACGGGTACCCTTGCTGGTGAAAAACAGCACACTACCACAGAGGAGACGAAAGGGCCGATGATGACTATATTCGGGATGCAAGAAGTGATCAAAATAATCTTCCACGCGCTTCCAAAGAGATCATTCTAATAAGTTTTCAGGGTTGGGAGATGGGGCTGAAGATCAGGCGGGAGGGGTGAAGGGCGGCATTGCATCTTTTAATTGAAGACCCCACTTTTCTACTTATAAGGTAACAGCCAGATTTTTTGCGCCTTTTTCCACAGGGATGCCAGCAAACTAAGGCAGAAAACCGTACATCTGTGAGAAGCTGGCGGTATCGCCGCCTGCCTACTTGGCAGCCTCTTTGCACGTGCGTACAGATGTTGCCTAGTATACAGGCGGCGATACCGCCAGCTTCACACAGGTGGGCAAGTGCGGTTTTTTGCTGAACTTCACTGGTCCCTGTCTGAAAATTTAGAGAAGTTGGTAAATATTTGACTTTTTATGACTGCCAGGAAAAACTATTGGGGATTCTTAGATCACAATCTAACTATTTAATGCAATCCTCGAGAATATAACCAATGTCAGAATGTTTATTTTAATCA
This sequence comes from Frankliniella fusca, assembly GCA_029379305.1. NCBI lineage: Eukaryota > Metazoa > Arthropoda > Insecta > Thysanoptera > Thripidae > Frankliniella > Frankliniella fusca. The sequence goes on along the minus strand of JAHWGI010000294.1, from coordinate 203,007 downwards.
CAAGGCTTACATTGTTTAAAAATGTCATGTTAAGAAAAATAAAATAATACATATATTTGGAATTAGAAAGGACTAGTCAAGTTCTGTCTGACATTATTACAAGGGTCACACTAAAGCAAAATGACAGGTTTAAAAGAAACAATTTAAATGTCCAGAACCAAAATAGGACTAGTCAAGTTAAAATTTGTGTGCACTTACTTATTCTGTAGTTAGTTTACAACCTTTGGTCACTCTTTGGGACACAAAGCTAGAGATGAAAATAGAAAAAGCATTTAACTAGTCAGTCAAATTTAAAAACTAAACAAATATTTGAGTAAGATATAAAACTGGAAAAAGTATTTAACTAGTCAGTCAAAATTAAAAAAACTAAAAAAAATTTTGAACTATTATTAATCAGATATTAATAATCTTTGTTCATCACACATCAGTCAAAGAGCATCACATTACAAATTAGTTATAAAGATTAATTGCTGCCACAAGAAGAATAATATAGGGGGCACTAATCAAGGTTGTCACTACAAATACTTTCTACATCAGAGTCTTGATCAGCAACGTCTACTTCTGGAGGATCATCAGCATCTTCATATTGGTCAAGCTTCGCATGGAGTTCATCGTCATTCTCAGTTATTTCCTCTGGTAGGTCATTATCATCTTCGCACCCAGCTTCAGCAATTGTAACTCCATGACCATAGCTAGTTATATGTTCATAGTACGCTCTTGAATTTTCCGGTATCAGGTTGTGTTTCAAAAAATATTTGATATCTTCAACAAGCTTTGGTTTTAGCTGCAGGAGTCTGTCATATGCTCTTGGTGGAGAAAATGTCAACCAGTTGTATGGTCGACCAGGCTTCTTGAGGAAAACATCAAATACAGTATCTGGATCGTCAAAGTTCCGCTTATAGCAAACCTTTCCTGGTGCTTCACAGTCTAGTACAATTTCACAAACCTTAGATATTGGGACCTTATCCCACTTGAAACTACCAGAAGCTAGTTCTTTAAATGATAACAAATGTTCTTGCTGGACTCTGAAAACAGTATATGAAGGCTTCTTCACCTTGGCTGAAAGAATATGACCGTACCATTGCATTGGAGTGTAAATATCTTGGTTTCTTGTCTTCCTTTCAATTAGGGCATGGACCGAGTCACACTCCATCTGAGTGTGGCCCTTCTCAAGATATCTATGTGTAATCTTGATATTGAATTTTTGGCTCGCAACAGAGTACATTGTAAACAATATTTTGTTTTTATTTTGAGCCCAGCAAGAATCACTGAAGATAAAAAATTCTTTGACTCCCTTTTGAACTTCCTGTTTGATGAATTCATACACACAACTTGATACTTCAATTGCGCCCCTTCCGCCAATTGTTTGATCCCACACGAAACATGTTGCTTCTTTATTTGTGCAATCATAAACTGTAAAGTTATAACAAGATAATTTTCTTTTATAGAAAAATTCCCCAACATCACTTTTTGGGCAAAAGAAAACTTTTTGTAGGTCAAAGCATACCACTTTCACTTTTCCATCACTATTTTGTTCACTCTTGCTAAATTCTTTTACTTCTTGACGTATTCTTCGTACTGTGGTTTTGGCTTGTTGATGTTTATCATATTGCTTCTTTAGATCTTGATTTACCATCTGCTGTTCTGCAGAGAGAGAACTCCATCTATGGCACAGAGCACACTGATCCTTTTTCGGCTTATAAAAACCAATATTAAAAGAACAGTTGAAAATGTCTCTGTATTGGCGGAGACTAGCAGTATTCTCTCCTTCTCCATGCTTCATAACATACAAGCGGTGCATTTTTGAAATGCTCAAATTGTGTTGAAGGTACCGTCTTCTTGTGTTCTCCCTACAATAATGACTTTCTATTACAGGAAAGGACTTAATGTGATCTTTCACACTTCGTATTATGATTGGAGGTGTTCTCTTTCTTGTATCGTGTGTGCCTCTCTTATCTGGACTGTTCTTATTCATTGCTGAGTGTACCACTCTGATACTAATATCAAAGGTGTCCAAGAACATTTTTTGACACACCATAACAGCCTTACCATCTTTATCAGTCAATTGATAAGTGTAGGAAAATTTTCTAGAGGGGCTATTAGTTTGAACTGTTCTTCTAGCAACAGGAACCTTGTGTACAAGCTTACTTAGCATATGCCACTGTGCATGCTTGTTTTTGGATCCGTAGTACACTCTGAATAATTTCTGCCTGTCCGCTTCTGTAATTTTTCCTTGGCATTTCCTCCTGCATGATTCAGTGCACCCGTTCTTCATTTCTCTTGCTTTTCTTTCCTTCCCTCGCAGAGAAATGTGCGCAGCTCCAGAATTGTATGCTAGTTTTGCTAGCACAGCCTTTGTTGATTGTGGTCTACGCTGTCTCTTTTTTGGAGGGGTGGCAGCACTTGGTTCAGACCGTCTTGATCGTTTTGTTTTAGTTTTTGTGGAAGATACTTCGGCATGCTGTGTATGGGTTTCGAAAATACTTTCAAGGTTGTCATTATTTACATTTTCATTTTGAAACTGAGTCTGAAAGTCGTCAACAGAACTAGCCACCACCTCCGTGGCCTGAAGAGTTCTTACTGCTTCTTCCTCATTCACAACACCAATATCATCTTGAAGACACTGACTATGTTGAATTTCAATAACTGGAAACAAGGCCTCTAATGTCACATTTGCATTTTCAACGGGTTGCATATCCTGTAAAGGGACCAGAGACTGATGTTCGGTCACTGAAATATCGTTGAACGGCACTGGTTGAAGAGGAGTGATTGATAGAAGTTCCGTGTCTCCATAATCAACATAACCGGGAAATAAGTTTTTCCTTACAGTCTTCTGACCTGAAAAGATAAAATGACAAAATTATGCACTATGTCAACACTATTTGTTTTTGGATAATATTTTAGCAAAGTCTAATTTCTTATTTACGGGGATATAAATTAATATTGTTTAAAAGAAGGTTTGTTGAGGTAACTAATAATTTTTTTTTTTTATCAAGAACAGATTTGAAGATGGGTTTGGGATTTTAAGTTATATGAAGATAATATTTGATAAAGGCAGTCCACTACACTCTACAGCATGACTGGAAGAGTGCAAAGACTTACCTGAATAAATGGCTTCACTTAACCCCTCTTCAGGAGCTGAAAATAAAAACAGTGTATGAGTAAAAAATGAAAGTGTAGAACTTTTGTTAAGGTGGGATGGAAAAAATTAAAACTTACTTCTATCATTAAAAAATGTCACTTGTGGTTGAAATGGTGCAGTCACAGTCACCCTGTCAGACTCAGATGAGCTAAGAATGTTACATCCTGCAATTCAAATAGTAATTCATTAGAAACAAGTGGGAATTCAATAGCAAAGATAAGAATTGCTTATAAAACTGAACGCTCCAGAAAAAATTGTGCTACAAGTAAACACAAACTGAGTAGAACTTACGAGATGAGTTCCTGTCTATTTCAGATGCTATGGGTTCTGGCAGGTGTTGATCTGAATTCCATTTTGATGCCCTTTGGGCCTCATTCACTGTCACTGGAAATAAATAAAAAAATATTTTCTAACAGTTGCGAGCAGGGCAGTGTCAAGGCTATAGTAACATGAAAATGCTATATTTAAAACTGAGTTGCAGATGTGAACTGCATCTGCAGTTCTTTGTATATTATTGTGCAGATAAATCACCAGTAAAAAAAATATTTACATTACAGCATAGAAATAATTTTACTTTGAAAAAAAGAACTATTTTGCAACATCTGTACCAATACATATGATTATCATTGTAAGTTTATGGTGGATACTTTTAACTTCAAGTCCATTGTGTAGAGTTATCATCAAACTTAAGTGAATCCTTCACCTATTGAGGGTATTCTCACACACCAAGTAACATTAGTTTATGTTTTCAATGCTAAAAGAAAGGGAGTTATACTCCATGGTGCTCCAACCGTGTTGTGTACTTAGCTCTGATTTTCTAGACAGAATTCTCAGGGACACTATGGAATTATTCTTAGGGCTCAAGTTATTTAGAAAGGAGAGGTGTTATACTTTTTAATAGAGTCAACTGAGAACAAACTAATACAATTTTGCTCAAGTGACAAAAGTTTTATACATGATTAATGAATCACAAACTGTAACTTAAGAACCCCCGTCAATCAAAATTGTATTCTTCGGTCCCCATTAGATTAGATTAAATAGTATTACACATCCCCTATCTAAATAGCTGGAGCTTTAAGAATAATTCCACCTTTTCATTGAGAATTCTGTCTAGAAAGCCAGGTAACTACACAGCATTATAGGAGCACCCTAACACTAATCAAGCTTTAAAAATTTTTGTACATCTGCAGCTCAGTTTAAAAGATAAAGTTTAAAAGATAAAGTTTAAAAGATAGCATTTTCACTTTACAAAAGCCTTAAGTATTACATAGGTTCTAGACTACTCACACAAAAACTCTGGAGATAAAAGATCTTGTTCTGATTGGGTGAATTCAACGTCAGAAGTTCCCGGTTTTGAAGGAGAAGGGGTCGCTTCTATTTCTGCTGGTCCTAGAGAAATGAAAGAGAAAAAATAACTTTATATGTAATAACAGGAAATGTATTCACAAAAAATACTATCATTACATTTGAAATATCTACACCAATGTCAAGTGAACTACTGACACAAATAATTGAATATTCTTAGTCTACAATTAGTTGTCAGCTGACATTTAAGCTGTCCAACTAATAATTAAGTCTCAGTGTTTACAATCTTTGTAACCTAGTGGAGAAAGATTTATCTTACTTTGTTTGGTTGAACATAATAGTGCAGATGGAGGCTGGACAGATGGAACTGGAGCCCGCTTTAGTGCCTCCAGCATTTTTCTCCCCCGGCTTAACATGTTACCCTGAAACACCAATTTCAAGCATTGTAAAATAGGCAATACAATAGTGCAGGATAAATACAAAAAAAGCGAGATAAATAAAAACTAAATTTTGTAACACAATGTGCTCTAAAGGTGTCTCCAGCAGCAAACCATTGTAAACAAATCATTTGTTCAAGTTACATGTCAAAAGAGAAGGAATGACACTTCCATACATAGCAACACAATAAGCGTTAAAAAGAAGAGTTCCCAAATGGATTAATCGAACATCTCTTATCCCCATTCATTTCAATGACACCTATATAAAAGATGTGTGGTATTCACAAGATAGAATGAAAGAATCCATGGAGGTTAAGAGAGGCAGGATAGGTAGGAAAAAATATTTGAAAAAGAGCTATATCACAATAAATACTGCGAAAAGGAGAGATTTTAAATGAGGTGCGACAGATTATATTCCTCCAGTTTAATGAATGATTAATTAATACCTGTTAAAACCTCATCAGACGGAACGCCACAAACGCCACTCGCCACCGCCACCACCTCGATGTTGTTGGTTGGCTGTGGCTGCGATCCTCGTTCCGCTGCATGCTGGGTAAAACGCGCGGACCGGGAGCGCCGGTTTAAAAACGGCAGTCGCGCGAGGAGCGCGCGCTGCGAGATAGAACTATGTTCGCCGGAGTCATAAGCCTGAACGGTAGATCGGACTTTTGCATTTTCGCTAAAAAGTAGTATTTGAGCTCAAAATATCGCATTCATCAATAAGACCAATTCTCTTCAGCGTGCTCTAATCCACAAGGAACCATCATTAAGTCAGTTTACCTAAAAATGCGAGATCGGACCTTGTTGAACGTCGCACAAACAGATCGGACTTTGTTGAACGTAGCGCAAACAGATCGGACTTTGTTGAACGTCGCGCAAACAGATCGGACTTTGTTGAACGTCGCGCAAACAGATCGGACTTTGTTCTTAGGACGCGTCGTGTTGGAGTGGACGCCGCAGTGTTGGGCGCCATAGCATTTAAAACTAAATTGTTCGTAACCCGTCTGTTTCAGTTCCTCCCCTGGACGTGCACATGCTGCTGGCAGAGCGGGCGGCCTTGTCGGCGCGTACGCGATACGACCTGGTGTGTCAGTCGTCAGGGTCTCGACCTCCTGCCTCCATCACCTGGTGGAAGGATGGCCATCGAATGTCGGGAACCAAAGAAACGGTAAGCCACAATAGATTTTGCCTGAGATGTACCGCCTGTTTCTTTGAATGCGTAACAGTGTTGCGGGATTGCATACTCAGTGCTGCAGGGGCCATGGCGCCTTACAGGCGAATGGGGTAGGCAAACCCGCAACACTGTTACGCATTCAAAGAAACAGACGGTACGTGCACTTAGTTTTTCTATAAAATTTATTTGGCGTGCTTTATGTAGCAGCATTCTAGATGGAAAATGGTAAATGCGCCTTGTGTTTTATTGTACTTGCCAGAAGATCTTTAATATGCCCGCCGTTACCACCTTTCCCTCGCGATTGCTGTTCCCCGGCGTGCTGCTGCATTCTAATTCTTTGCGAGCAGTGTCGCGTGCTGAGCTGAAAAACCAATCTCTGATAGGAGGAGGCCATCAGCATGCGCGCTCATGTCAGCCGCGCTTTGCCATCCTATAGAGGCATCGTTATTTCGATAGTCATAAAGTAGGACGCAAAGGGAACATTTTGTTATACGTTGAACTACTCATTGCCCGTGCCAGTGTGAAATCTTTAATTTCGCTGCAACGACACGGACACGTTTGAAAATCACTTTAATAATTTCATGCTCCTGCTGCTATCAGAAAATGCAGAATTGTATTGCCATTGCAAATTATTTTGTTTCTAGACTACTAGATTTTGAAGCGCTCGTAAATTGCGTATTTTCCGTAGCAACCAGCTTCCTTACAAATAACTTACCTTTCGTTCGCCTCCCCGTCAAAAAGTTGCGGAGTCACTGTGACGGGTACTCCATTCCCTGGATCTACATCTCCACACTAGGGACGACCCCATCCCATCTTTGTTACCTTGCTCTACATATTTTGAGATCTCCCTATCTCTCTCTCTCTCTCTCTCTCTCTCTCTCTCTCTCTCTCTCTCTCTCTCTCTCTCTCTCCCTCTCTCTCTCTCTCTCTCCCTCTCTCCCTCTCTCCCTCTCTCCCTCTCTCCCTCTCTCCCTCTCTCCCTCTCTCCCGTCTCCATTCGTTCACGTTTATAGCTCCTGGCACTCTTCAGCAATCACCCCGTTCTACCCGTCTGCCCTTTCTCTCGCGGAAAACTTTCCAAAAGGCACTAAATCACGTTAACTTTCCCATGACGAAATGCGAGTTTTTCATGTGCACGGCGCAGTAGTGTACGACATGAAATGCTTAGAATGGCACGATGCGCAATGACGTGAACACATATCCGCGGACAGCCAGATCTTTCCATTCCACGTGAAATGCAGACTTATATTTTAAAAGGGTCACGCATAACTTACATACACTGGTAAAACAAATGTTTAGTTTCTATACATCATGGTGTATAGTTGGCAATTCTATACATGACATGATGTATAGCAGGAACTAAACATGACAAGATGTTTAACACCTATACACTTCGCAAATGTTTAGAGGTTAAACATTTTGTGATGTATAGAAGTATACACTTGGGCGAGGCTTCACATGGAAAAGCATAGGGATACCGCGCTGCGCCAAGTGTATAGCCAACTGAACACTTGCAAAGTGTTTAGAAAATAAACATCTGTTGATGTATAGTTTGAACTAAACATGATTTAGTGTTTAAGTATTAAACATGAGCAGTTAAACATCATTTGATGTTTAGAACTATACATTTGTTTTACCAGTGTAGTATAGTAAGAGTTGCAATGGATGTGTCTTGTAAACTTTTGCTAAAATAGCGAGATAATGCCACAGTATTGTTGAAAAACTAGAGAAAGAGACATATGAAGGCCGCATTGGTTATTGTAAGGTGGCCCTCCAATGAAATCTGCAGCCCATCACCCATCATTTCAGACATTGCTATTTCTTTTATGCATCGACGCCTATACTGACTGATGGCTATGCCCAAGTTACAGGTGTCTTAAGTACGCTATGAACTGCTTGTTGCTTGAAGTTGAAAGTTTTATTTCACTATTTTGACCGCCCCTTGCAAACTACACTTCCCTCGTCCCCTGTCGCTAGAGTGACGCTTGAAGTTATGAGTCTCGCGTAACAGACCTCACTCTTAGCCCGCGGAAGTGTGCTCCGTTTTTCCGTATGGCGTTGTCATTAATTTATAAATTAAAAATATTCAAGCTCTTTCTGCCAAAATAATATAGAAAACGTGTATTTTCGTCACATTGCACAATGTAAAAAATCAGTCTTGGATACGGAGCTTGTCACGGCGTTCCGTACCCCAGTTTTCGGAAAGGGAGTACGGAAATTTACCGTACCTGGTCACCGTACCTACCATTTTTACATGGGCTAGCATAGGGAAAGGGGCACGGGACGCCGTTATCAGTCCGTACCCAAAACGGAAACCGCCAGACACAAAATTAGCGGTAACTTTTCCGTACCTTGGCACCGTACCCACATTTTTTTTTACATGGGCTCTTATGGAAAGAGGGTACGGAACCGAATGTACGGAGACACGGTAATCTAAGTAAACGGTATATTTCCGTATGGGCGACCGTGATTTTTTTTTACAGTGCAATAATAATTCGTTGTAAAAACAAGCTCGAAATTTGCACCCAAAATTTTCCTTGAAGTAAATTTCAACGTCTTAAACTTTCTTAATGATTCTAAAAATCCGAAATTTCCCACCCTTTAAAATCCACAGCGGAGGCGCTATCCAACGTCCCGTCTCTGCATAGCTTCCCGGGTGGAAGGATCTCCACTTTGAAATGTAAAAGCTAACAATAAACCGACTGAAATTCTTGTTGCAGTTCGACCTTAATTTACATGTACTGCAGTTACAGAAAATACTTACTCATAGATGCACTTAAATTTTACAAAGTAATGATAGTCAAACTATAAAATATCACGTGCGGTTGAAAAGTAGTTGAACTGCAGAAAAGTGTAAACTATTTGCAGATTTTTGAAGTTAAACTACAACTTGACTATAGTCAAAATGCAACAATTTCGGACCGTTTGCAGTTAAACTATAGTTTACATATGCAGTGTGTCTTTAGATTGAGTTTGTAGTTCGAACTTAGTTCAGTTGCACATTGTTTCTTTTTCGTACTATGCATAAGCCCCATTGTCATATGCTCATAAAGTAGAGTTCAAATTTTCTAAAAAAAGAAAAATTCTTCCTCTTCTTTTTCTTTCTTTCTCCTCAATCGCCTTCCGCCTCAGTATTTTATTTCATATTTTACTTCATTGTTACATGTTTACTTACCTTTTGATGATGACGTTTGAGCGGCTGATGTCTGGAGTTGAACCCCGGACCTCGGAGCTGGTAGCCCGTCATGCTGACCACTCAGCCACTGGGACACCATAGCTTGGTATCGCAGTAACATGGTGTCATGCCAAGGGTCTCAGCCAGCCGGCCTACTGGTCTAACTACAGTTTAACTCCAGTTTGTTTGCCATGTAACTGTGGCTCCTGTTGGACTGCTTAGCTTTGTTTGTTTTCTGACTAAACATGTTCCTTTCTCGACCCCGCCTCCTTGTTTCATACCCCAAAAATCTAAACTTCGGTTGTTCGTGATTTCTTAACCGGGGATGTCGGTCAAGTACCTGGATAGTAGCCTGACTGCTGCAGGACCCCACACACTGCTGGGCTATGTACTTTTTTTTTGTACGTAACTTGTGGACATTTGGGATTGTGCATAATTACGCATAAAATTGTACACACCTACGTATGAAAAAATGAGCATAAGCCTTACGTAAAAAAAGTACATAGTTATGTACAAAAGAGAAAGTAGCCCTCCGTGAGCGGTATCTGTCTTGTGTACAATTAAGAAATGGAAGTGCTCTGAAAGGACACAAATGTATATAAGCTACGTAAAAATGCCAAAGACTTCAAAAGCTGTAAACGCTATTGCCACGTACAATATGTAAGAAATTCAAAAATATTGTACATAAGCTACGTATTTCAAATTGTTCATAAGTTACAGACTTTTTTATACATAGTTACGTATGCTGAAATACATACATAAGCTACGCACGAAATCTTACGTAGTTATGTACAAAAAACTACACAGCCCCTCAGTGTGCACCAAAGGACAGGGGTAGCCGGGCCGGGGCAGCCCCAGTGACGTGGAAATATGGAAAAACCCCAGGCTGTTTGGCAAGTTCGAGATGGGTAGAGTCCCCGTACGTACGGTGCCTACGGGACGTGAAACCTCACAGATCAGGATCAGGTACAAAGACATTGTGGTTGCAACTGAGGCTAGAAGGAAAGATTGCCCCACAAAAGTAAACTCTACAACATCGCCTCACATTGAACAACAAGAATTCTAGAGAACACACAACATGTGCGTTGTCACTTGGAGTCGATTGATAAGTTAAGTGCAAACATATTAACACTCACTAACTGCAAAATAAATTACTATCTTTCCTTATAAATAACAAGAGTGCTTTTGCGATATAAGTGTAGAAGCAGCTGCTTATACGAGTTGAAGCCAAAAGTATACTCCAAAACGTAGGGTTTTTTAACTTTTTAGTCGTGTTTATGCGTAGCCAAGGACTCTAGCTAGTGTGATTTTCTAAACAGTAAAATATCCTTTCTACGATTGTACATGCAACTATAGTTCCAACTACTTTCACAAACTGCAGCCAACATTATAAATGTAAAACCAGTAAAATTGCCGTCATTGTATAGTTTCAACTACAGAAAAGGATATGAGTTAGTGTTTGCAGAAAAACATTGTTTAGTTCAGAGTTTTAGATAGCAGTTCACAGCTACAGTTTGGGTAGTGCAGTTTAAACTACAGTCTAAATCGAGATCCTTCCACCCGGGTTCCAAACAGCATTTTGGTATAACAGCAACTGAGACTTTAGACATGAAAAGGCTGCGCGCCGTACGCCAGTGCCCCATACGCCGCCCTAATGTGTACACCGTGCTCGCCCGAAACGGCCTTTGGAATGCTCGTTTCAACTCCACAGACGAGGCTTGGCTTGCACATGGTTCGGCAGTTTTGTTGGTGCGGAAGAACAGATATCAAGAGCAATGTTCTGTCAACGCGATAGTCGTGCATAGCAGAGCAGGTTGTTGTTGTTGTTGTTGTTGTTGTTGTTGTTGTTATTATTAATCTTATTATTATTAATCTTATTATTATTAATCTTATTATTATTAATCTTATTATTATTATTATTATTATTATTATTATTATTATTATTATTATTATTATTATTAAAAGATTTCGCTGACAGGAAACGAAACCTCTGAAAAGTAAAGACAACAAAAGTCCTCCATTGTATGGTACTGAAGTAGTTAAGTAAGTTACGAAGTCATTCCATTAAAGTCGATTCTTCAGAAATTATACGGAAACTTCTGTTTGCTGTAGCATCGATGTAATGCGTTCCAATATTAAATTCGCAATGCTACGCACGAGTCGCAGGCGCGTTTATTGCCCCCCCACCCCCCCCCCACCCCCCCTGTGGCCTCTAGACAGCCGCCTGAAAGATAGGCGAATTGTGCTACAAAACCCCTGTATATAGGCAACCTGAAGGGCACCGCCGCCCCTGTCGGTCAGACCTTACAACGCCCCTGACGAGTCGTGCAGACAAAACATCCCGTGTTATTCGCCCGACATTATTTCGGTCGTGCAAATAGCTAAGGGCCGCTTCCGCGCACGACACATCAGTCGGGCGAATAGTGACTAAGCCCCTACTCGCACGAATCGTCCCAATATAACCTGTGATCATCTTAACCGTGGGTGTATTTTTAAATAAAATGTGTCAAAATACAGTAACACGGAGGGTGCCCCCAAAGATGGGCCCATCACGACCCATTACTCATCACATTCTCTCTTTACCGGCACAACCCGGGTTCTGGATGATATTTTGTGTTTTTAAAAAAAAAGAAAAACCACAACTAAAACATTTCCAGCGGTTGTTAGTACTATTTTCGATATTTATTTAACTATTAAAATAAAACGCTCAAATATGAACCGAGACGCCGAAATGTTTTGTATCTGTTGTGAAACACACTTAATACGTATCATCCACGACCAGTAAACAGTCCATATGATGGGTGATGGGTCGTGATCGGCCCGTCTGATGGCATCCTGATTTACACGAAGAAAAGAGGCAAACTGGTTTAGCAAAAGAGGCTTGCCACCTTGGCTACGGCAAAAGAATTTCGCTGCCATTGACAACTTCTTCGCCGCTCCTTAAATCTGTTAAACTAACCTTTTGTCAGGACAGCAATTAGCGAATATGCAATTTTATTGTTATGGCAAAAAGCGTTAAAGTAGGGCAAACAATATGCTGCAATGGCTAAAAAGCGAAGAGGGGTAGGTAAATCATGTTCCAGTAACCATTGTGAATTACGTGTTTGCTTCGCCGGCCGGCCCGATTTTTTGCTTGTATTTTGTTTCTGCAAGGATTTTTAAATGCACAATAAGAGTAAACCAGTGAGAGATAAATTGCAATATATTTTAAAACTTTAAGATTCACGTTTATCGAAGTTTAGTTTACCATTAATCCTCCAGCAGTGTCTGTTTTATGATGAATGGATGTGAAAAATAATGCGTCCGCTGTGCTCCCACCCCCTTGTCCGCCCGATAAAAATGGAACCTTTTCGGCACCAATACATACATCTTACTGACAGGCGCGCGGCAGGCACAGGGCGGAGGCCTCTACGTCAGGTGCGAACGCTTACGCTATCAAAGAAAAGATCTTGCAAATTGCACGGAGCGCTAAACTGCTCGTTTGAACGGGAAGCTCGGTGAAATTGATAAATGCTTCGTTGGTGTATAATCTCTGACTGTATTATATCTGACTCGTGTTGGTGTAGGAGGTGGCAGTCGTTAAATGATTTTACATTAAGGCGTGCATCCGGCGTGATGTTCGACCTCGACCCCTAGCAAATGCTAGACTATAGGCCTAAAGAGAGAAAAGAAACGCGTTTTCTTTTGTAAGAGAAGCTTACATTTTGTGTTCGTATAGATTCAAAGCAGGTCCATATCTTTGATTTGGTTGTTTTGTTAAGAGGAGGTATTTCTCTGAAGGCCTCACGCAAAATCCGCTACGCAAAAATTCGAGTGTGAGTGTGGGCCTTTACTGATCGTGCGTACGGGTCCGAATATGGAAGCGGCTGGCACAACAATCGCTTGGCATTGCTTCAAACGGGTTCGCACGCTCATAAACAAACAGCCGGGCCAACATATTGTCGGATGCATGTGTGTGGGTCGCCCTGTTGTGGTGGCTCTCGAAATGACTTATTATCTCCAGTCCTTCCACGGTATAGGCAAGGGAGACCTCGTCCCATGCGCAAAAGCGGTTAAAGCAAATTGAATTTGTTGGGTAGCTGTGTCATCTGGTCCGAAATGGCTGTTCTTTAAACGCGATGCCTTGCACTCTCACCACGCCCCTGTAACTATCTATAAATTAGTTTCGTTTGTACCTCATCCAGACCCCGAGCTAAAAGGACCTGGGGTTAGGACCCGAGGTTCGGTGCATATGCCTCTTGTGGTAAAGCAATCTTTAGTTTGTAGCTTATTTGTAGGGACGTTCGACGCCTGCAGAAAGGATGCTTGGGGAATAGTGTCCGAGCGCAACTCTCTGTACGCCAAAAGTTTGGAACAAAAGCCTGCTCTGAACGAGGGTGACTAAAAGTTTCTTCGCGATGGCAAAGATAATAAAATGTGTCAGACGCAATATTGAGCTCGCAGAAACCCCCTTCCTCTTCTGCCAGCTAACACCCCGCTCCTCGCTGAGGAAAAAGTTGGGAGCGGAGTACCGCGCGTCAGGCCTGGGACAGGACGAGGCGGGACGCCACAGTGTGCCAGTGCGGTCTGAGAAAATATTAAAAAGACGACTTTTATCAGGTTTAACTCAGCTGGATTACGAATGTAAACATTGAATGTTATCCTTTTCTTTTCAGTTTTTATTTGTCTAAAAGTAGCCTTCCTTCTATTGGAGACCAAACCTCTGGTCCTTAAACTAAGACTTTATTTTTAAGGAAACTGAAAGGTGTTTACATTGTCGATAACTCTCCATTTTCTTGGCTGAGCTAAATTTGAAATTAAACTTCAAATTAAAATTTGAATTCTCAGCCTTGTCAGAACGACCAGGGGAGACCGATGGGAACGAGACGAGAGGCGCCAGGCGTGAGGTGTGGGACGTAGAATGAGCGAAGCGGACAGGCTATAATAGCTGACCACCAATACACGACCATACAGGGTTTTCATATGTAACTTTCAGCTTCTGCGTGCCGCAGACCGAGGTAGGCGCACTTTTAGCTCAGCTTCACACGGTTTTAGCGTGCGTCTTTTCTTTTTAGGCAATATGTTAGATCGATCGATCCGAAATAAATGTATTTGTGTTCCTTTTATTTTTCCTCGCAAGTATGTGCTGCTACTCAAGTCGGTATTGGCCACTACCAAATTTAAGGATGGGATAGTTTTACAAATAAAGCAGTCTGTTTTGCTGTGTCAACAATTCTGCGTAGCCGGTTGCAGACTTGCAGACCACCCCACGAACAACTCGGATCCAGAAACTGTTTTACTTTACCTGGCCGCCGTCTCTATACTCACCCCAGCAGTAACATTGGTCCCTTGCTACATTGCCTTTGCGCCTCTCGGCCCCGCGCCCCCTTTCTACGCGCCAGAACATCGCCACACGGGAGAAAAATGTGCTTTGTAAATTGCTGCCTGGATTTATGTGGACTGTGCTATCTGAGGAGTGCGTTAGGGCACTGTGGGGGCATTGGCGGGGTGCGCACGTGACGCTGAAACACGGACCAAGCGCCGGAGTTTATTATTTTTTCCGCAACAAGAAACATAGCCATAGCTCAATGATAAAATCGATGACTGCATGCAGTTAAAAGTAGTCTTTGCTGCCGTTTTTCGTCACAAAACGCCTTTTGGCGCGATAGACTTTTCTTCCTTTTCAAGACACCGGGGACGCGCGTGGCTTCACACTCTGGTGTCGCGCCGCAGTGCGTTATTGGGCGTAGGGTACCGTCTTATTGCCTCCAGCCCCCTACATGCTCCTCCTCGCCACGTGCCCGTCCGCTAATTGTGTTCTTGTTTCCCGCCACCGCGTGCATCATCAGTCCCCGAGGCGCAGGCTGCCGGGCACAGCCGGAGCACTCGTGGGGGAGGGGGGCTGCTGCAGAGTAATTCCCCTCCCACTCTCCCTTTCGCCTCCCCCCCCTCCCCCCCCTCCCCCTTTCCCCTTGCCTCCGGTATCCGGTCTATCCGCCCGCACCAAAGCCCTTGCATACTCAGCGCGCCAGCGTCGCGTTCCACCTGAATGGAAAGGCAAAGAAATCGAATAACAGTTCTCTTTTCTTTCAAAAAGACGTAGCAGACGGCGGCGGTGCTGCGTGCCCTTCTAATGCACTGTTCATTCGGAGAGAGATGGTTTTCGGAAGAGGTTTCCTTGTTTTGTTTTTCGGCACAAAGTAGACTTATTTCATATATTGCCCCCCACCTGTTTCTTTGTTTTTCCTTGCATATTTTTCATTATCTGCGATGATTTGTGTGATATGGATCTGGCTAAAATTTTCAGAGCTCTTCGAAGTAATTTTCTTTTTGAACGTGCTGCATTTGCGTAAAACGCCTGCTTTTTTACCTAGCTTCTTTTTAAAACAGCATGGTTTAACTCAACCCTTTTTTATCGTTTTGTTGGCAGACTTCAACTGACGGCAACACTACCACGTCAACGTTGTCTTACCACCCATCGAAGAGTGACGCTGGAAAGACATTGACCTGCAAAGCGTCCAACACTGCTATGGAAGGAGCAGTACTAGAGGAGAGCCGAGAGCTACACATTCAATGTAAGTCATCAGAATCACCTGACAACTTTTTTGTTTGCGTCCAACTCACCTATTTTGGTAAATAGTGGTGCTTTGGTTGGTATGACTTAGGGACTATTTTGGCTCCCATCGACGTTTTCATCTAAATACGCGTTTAAGAGAGCACTACTGTCATTGAAGTCAAGTTAATGATAACATTGAATCAAATCATACGGTCGTATCTTTGTGCTTTGTGATTCCTTCGATTCGTCGCACTTTAGAGCATGATAATAAAGCATTCCGATAAAGCTAAATAAAAAAAAAAGAAGAATGCGGGGGAACATGTATACGGAAATACTTAAGCTATAACATGGTTCCATGGTTCCGTTTACTTGTTCGCCGCATTCTTCTATTTTAGCTTTACCGGAATGCTTTATTGAGTATCACAAAAATATTATGATAGTAAATACATCAGAAACTTATCTCTCAAAGTAAGTATTATAACAAAAAGCATACGATTGCAAAAAGATCGCTAACTTATAGCGTTGTACACCAAATCTTGTGATTAAAAGTTATCACATTTATTTTGCGATAACGTTCCCATGTAAATTTTATCACATTATTTTTGTGATACATAATTATCTTGCTCTAAAATGCGATAAATCGAATGAATCGCAAATCAGTTATCACATGATTTTCTGATGGCAGTCACAAGGTGATCCATACTCTTGCTCTCGCTACCCGCTGTCTGACGACGAGGAAGTGAGGAGAAGGAAAGGGAAGCTTTTCAGGGCAGCCAAAGTTTTCCAACTCCGCTTCAAAGCGCGTCGCGCTGTGACTTAGAGCTTGTAGGGCTCGGGGCGTTACTTGCTCTGCGAGTTACTACCCAGATAGCGGCAGCTAGTCCTGCAGACCGATGCAAACTTTCTCCGTCTGCTGCAAGCGTGCGGTTGGTAGCAGTGTGTGCCGCGGGCGCGCAGTGCCCTCTATCGCATGCGTGAAACCAGTGCGAAACACCGCAACTCATGTGCAAAAGTGTCTTAGCAGCAAATGTCGCATTCTCTTCTGGAAATTTTCTCGTCATAAAAACGCTATTTGTTCACAAAATTAACTTCGTACTTAAATATTAGATAAATTGTTTATGCACTGGGTATTTATTTGAATGCGTAACAGTGTTGCGGGATTGCATACTCGCCAGGGCTTCAGGGGCCATGGCGCCTTACGGACGAATGGGGTGGGCAAACCCGCAACACTGTTACGCATTCAAAGAAACACCCGGTACATATGAGAAATAAAAGGAATGATTTGTTTCTTTCTCTCTAATTTGGGAGATGAGGTTGACTGTTGTGGTGTTGCCACATCGATAAAGATTTCTTTCATTTTATCAGTCTTGTACGAGCCGTCAGAACGAATGTGGCTTTTCTCTTACCCTTACTGTCTCCTTGAAAGCCACGCTGCGAGTGCGTCTGCAACCCCTCTTCTGTACAAAAGGTTTCTCTCCCGTCCTGTGTCCCGGTTGCAGTTCTTTCCGGGTCTCCCTCCTCCGTGGCTCGACCCCACGCTCGTGGGCTGGCTCCGGGTCGCTCGCCGACTTCCTGCCCCTTTTTGTGGAAGCGGCGATGCCCCTGCCCCTCCCACGTTACCCGCCGTTCAAAAAAAAAAGGCAACCTACCGGAAACTGTTGGTCGTCAACCTTTGTGAATACTGTTCTCCTTCGCCATGCGTGTGCAGTGGTTAAACCGCAGAAAGGAAGGTAGGGCACAGGTTGAGGGCTGGCCGCTGGTGGGAGGGCGGGGCGTGGCGGGGCGGGGCGGGGCGATCACCCCACCGCGCTCATCTCCCTCCTTAAAAGGCCACCCCATCCCTCGCACGTTGCGCACGCAATTTTTCCCTCCGGCTAACGCGCCGCGCCAAGATTTACCCGCAAGGAGTCATAACGGTTCAAATCCTCGCGCTAACTCCGGGCGCCCCTCCCCCCGCCCCGACCTCAGCGCCTCGACGCGTCGCACGGAGTAAAAAATAACTCTGGGGCGTAATAAGGCGCCCCGCTCGGCCGAATAAGGTGGCGGTTATGTCCACCACGCCCCCGCCACGCGGCGCCACGCCCTCGTGCCGCTTCCTTCATCCAAAACGTTGGGAGAGGAAGTGAGGAGGAGAATAAAAAAGGGGGGGGGGGGTCAGGTTGTGGTTGCGTGGGGGAAAAAAAAGAAAGAAAAAAAGCAAGTCGTCGGCGACCAGCACTGAAAGCCTAGGGCCGGGGCCTGCATATCCGCGAGGCGACCTCCTCAGAGCGCTGCTGCCGGCTGTGTGCCGTGCCGCGCCCAGCGAAATTACGCGACCAAATTACAAAAGTAAATCATTCTCATAAATAAGGCGCATTCCAACGTGCAATTCTCCGCGATGGTCCCTGCCGGTCCCCGACACACAAACACCCACATAAATCGCATTACAGCATTAGGGCCTTGTGCCTGCAGAGACAGTAGTAAGGTAAGAGCGTCTAGCCCCCTCTCGCTCTCACTTCCACCCCCCACCCCCCACCCCCACCCCCCTTGCTGCCTCACTCCTCTGTGCCCCGGGGTGGCGAGAGGGTGACGTGGGCTCGAAATGGGATAGCGGGATGTGGAACACAAGTACGGAGCGTACCTGCAGCCTCTCACCTGCCTCCCTGCCTCCCTCCGCCTGCCGCTGGTTGTGACGCTGATACAGCGGGTGCGCCAGCGGGTGTGGCGCGAGCTTTTGTCAGGGGTTTCGTTTCACCTTTGCATGTTATTGTGCAATAACAATGGCGTGTTTACGATCTACTGCGGTTGAGCGACAGTCCTCGACTGGCTGGTCCCGCCCTGCGCCCCGGAGCTGCACTCGGTAGGAAGAAGTGGAGTAGGGGTTTCGAACCATTTCCATGGCCAGCGACAGAAGCGGTCGAGTCTCTTTTCCTCTCCGTTTTCCGTCCTCGCGGCTCCACGCACGAAGTAAAAGTATCTTCTTCACTTTTCTGAAGTATCAGCAGCAAACTTTGGCGCTGGCTATTTCTTTTCTTCCCCGGTATGTCCCGCTAACACGCTATGACACTCGGCCGGCCCGGTCAGCCGTCGCTCCCCGCCGCGCCGGGCCCCGCCGCTCCACGCCAGGCCTGATTTAAACAGAGTCCATAAAGTTGGGTGGGGTCCCGTGGGGTCCCGTGGGGTCCAGTCAGTGAGTTGGGGGCAGAGGTAGAGCGGGGGAGGGGAGGGGAGTGTTGTGCGCGGAAGGCCTTCGCAAGTCGAACTGTAGGGAGGGAGGGAGGGGGCTGCAACACTGTGGGGACACGCCCCCTTGGTCAGAAACCCCATTCCTCACTTGCCCCCTCCTGGGGCGGGCCAGCCAGCGGCGTAGCTTGGCACATAGGCACGCGGCACCATGCGCACTGTCAAGTGTGCGGGAACCCCATTGTCATTGTTGCCAGAAAACATAGCGTGATGCTTGCCCCCAAATGGGCGTTGTTCAAACTATTTTCTTCTTATTTTAAGCTAATTTACGCATGAGACGTATATATTCGTGCCTAATCTTTTTGAATTAGAATGTTTCCTTTAATAAGCCTCCCGACGGGGAAACAAAACTGACTTTTTTGTACCCCTCTTAACGCAGCAAAATTTAGAAAAATTAAGGAAAATTCAGAAAAATAGAAAAATATTAAAAACTTCAGGAAAAGAATTCAGAAAAATTTACAACCATTCACTTCAAATTCAGGTGAAGATTTACAAAACTTCTCCCATGAAAATTCACGAGAATTCGCGAAAATTTTCCAAAATTCGGAAAAATTCTCCAAACTTCACGAAAATTCACAAAAAATCACAAATTGTATACACCAAAACTTAGAGTTGTTTTGTCCTCAAGACCGTCGGTGTTCAAGGATAGCTTATTTTTTGTGAAACATTCGTTAGTTCCACTTGCCCTGGACCGCGCGAGTACGGAACTAATGCGTCTCGTGCGGAGACGTTGCGGCGGCCAGGCGCTGCGCCGCCTTGTTAAAACTGTTAATCCCTACCTCTTAATGGAGGCGGTGCGGGGCGGGCGACGCGTTTGGCGTTTGCCACCAATTACGTAGTTTGGTGTTGGGCTTTGAAGAAAGTTTGCGTGGCAACGCCTCGCTGTCGCGCGTCCGGGGCGCGCGGGCGAGCGCGTGTGTGAGCGAGAGTGTCTCTGGCGATGATCACGGAGACAGCCATTGTCTCTTTAAGAACGTCCCCGCACTGTGCCGCGCGTTTGCCGAGTGCGCACAGGGACAAACGACTCGCCTATAAAACTGCGAAACAAGCCTGGAAATATGTAATAATTCCGTTTAATTTGTGTGCGCACTGTCACGCTTCGTGTAATTCTTAGGCTACAACAACAGCGCTCCGTCACCCGCCCCTCCCCCGCCCTCCTCCCCCGCGGTGTCATCGTCTAATTGCATTCCCCGCGTTCCCTGGCGCGACGCGACTGTACCTGTTAGCTCCTTCAGACGCTCGGTCGCAAGGCGGTGAGGCTGGGGGAGGGGTAGGGGACCGCCGGGGTGAAGGCACGGTGGTTGCGCGGCCCGGATCCCCAGAGGCAGTCGCTATCGCTTCTTTCTCACCGCTGATGTAATGAGTACTGCGCTATGCCAACCTCATCTTCTGCCGGAGCTTGGCGCCCAGCCCAGCCTTGATAGGGGTATCTGCGCCCCGCGCCGCTCCGCTTCAACAATCCCTCCCTCGCCTCTATTTCTGCTCACCCCAACCTCTCTCCTTGCCGTCTTCTTCACCCTTCTCTCTACCCCTTTCTTTTCCCTCGGATACCTTGTAGCGTCTTCGTTCACCCTCCCCCCAACGCAAAGATTACGACCATTTTCACTGGAATCACCCCCTGCTGCCCCAGCCTCACGTTTCGTCCCTCCCGCACGTTCTCTCTGCCGCGCAAACTTTGCCGCAACAGTTCAAATATGCTGACCGTCGGGGAGCGCATATGTTATTTGGGACAGCGGGGCAGTTGAACAGGCCAGCCAGCAGGGGAGGATTTACCGGTTTAAATAAGCCGGTGCGAGGTGTGGAGGCTGCAGTGCTGAGGCCCTGGCCGCGGTGCGGTCGGTGGGGTCTTTCGCCGCATGCTCGTTACACGCCGTTACTCCACGCGCCGCGGCTCAGGACGCGCCCGACAGCTGTCTATAAATTGGAATGTGCCGGTGGCAGAGGTGTGTAAATTCCCTGCGGTCTCAGACTCACCAGCCGGCCAGCCCCTGCGCAAGGAAAGGAAATCGAGAATTTATTATCGTGCTTGGAAACAACACACGCGCGGCAGCCGAGCTGCTGCTCCGTAACTCCAGGAAACTAGCCAGAGCGATTCAAGCGGGGACCCGCGAGATGAAAACGTCAGGATAACAATGCAGTGGCATGATGGAAATATAAAGATAATCATTCGGTAAATTAAAAACGTCAGCGGGAAATAAACCAGCGGAGGGAGGGGGGGGGGGGGTGGACTGGCACCGTAGGTCGAGCTGGAAGGGAGTGGGGGTTTTGCGCTGAGCGCACGTAGAGTGGAAGAGAGAGCTTTGATTGATGACCAGATTTTCGTGCTGATTGCAATTTTCCACGCAGTGGGCTTGGGAGCCTGGACCAAACAACAAAAGCCCAAAGCGTACATGGCACAGCCGTCGCTCCGCACAAGCTCGTCTGTGCAAGATTGTAAAGGCAATTATCATTGAATAGATGCAGCTCGACATACGACCGAGGGGTCTACCACTCTGGTAACCCTGTGTACACTTTGTCCGATAACTAATGGTAATCTTGTTCCCGAAACTCGACTTTTCTTCGTTTTTGTGCTGTTTTGGGTTTTCCCTTGTGGGAATTTGCAAAAATTGACATAAATGTCAACGTTTCTTTAAAACATTTACCGAGATCTGTAAGTAATCACTGGTAATCGGTAATCGTGTGTACGCTCCTAAATCGAGTGATGGACCCCTCGCATACGACGCAAATTGAACTACTAGCAGGTAGTGAGTGGGGTGTGAATACTCAGCTGTCTATGCCCGGTTCTCCACTCTTTCATGGGACTGTGAAACAGGCTGGTGTCATATTTTCTCTGTGATCTGATGGTGCCTCGTACTCAAACACGGAGACAAGCTTTTTCATTTGTTCTAGGTCTTCCACCTCTCTGGCCCTCTCACTTGTTTCATAGAGATATGAGAAGCCGTTTCCCAACATTATTTTTGTTTTCGGCTGGAACAGCGGCAGACCAACCAGTATTTCATATAGCGCAGGAGATATTCTCCTCTGGACCGGAAGTGCACAAATTGAGCGGGCAGTGTATCAGGAAACGTTCGAGGCTGTGAACGTAGTGATTACGAATTCCCTCTCCCACCTCCCCTCTCTCTGTCTCTCGATCACGCTCTCGCCCCCCCCCCCCCCCGCCTCACCATTCCACACTCGCTCTTTTCAGCCTTTTCCTTTATTCTTATCCCCCACAAGGCCGACGCTACCATCCTTGTCGCACACCCATCTGGTGACAGAGAAAAGAGAAATACGTCTTGCCGTGGTAATCAATATAGCGTTTGGAATATGTGCTGAGGTGGCATTTCGCCGGGCATTGATGGTAATAGAGATATGTGGGTCTCAGATAACATGACCGATATATCACCCTTTCTGCAAAGCAGTCTGACCAGAACAGTAGCAGGGCACATGGCGTTAGATAACACACTCGTATATCAAATTAACTTTATTCTGTGTCGTACCTTACAAAGCTCCATCTTTCTGTTTGCAGATGTACCTGAAACGAAATTGGTGTTGGGGAAGTCCCTCAACCCGGATAACATTCGCGAGAGCAGCGACGTATACTACGACTGCTTGGTGGACGCCAACCCTCCCATCTACAAAGTGGAATGGCGACACAATGTGAGTATTGGTTGAGTAGCTTACGTTTTATTTCTTATAATATTTAGTTAGCGCCGTCATGTGGAGCTCTTAAGATACCACTAACAAAGGGATGCACACACATTTTACTTGTATACTGGTATATCAGCAACGTTTGCAGAGCCGTCAAGAATTGGAAGTAAAGGTCAATGAGCGAACTCGACCTACTTCAACCGGCTTATCCTTCTGCTTCGAAGTGAAATCCCACAGAAACCCCCGAGAGCAGAGAATAAGGCAGCAGGAGGCATTTAGCCGAATTGGGTGTACGTTGCTTGGGTTAGGGTTGGGGAGGAAGGGCGCGGGAATGGTGGCGGTGGTACCGGAACAGGGTCGGGGAGAGGTGAGGGGAAGGGCTGATGGTTACGTAGATAAGCTTACACGGGAAGCGTTTCACATTATCTCCCATTCATTAGCCGAAACAGTAAATTCGACGGCGAAGCCTCCAGGAGCAGGAGAGAGATAGAGTGGGCGGAGAGAGAGAGAGAGAGAGAGAGAGAGAGAGAGAGAGAGAGGATGGAGAAAGAGCGAGAGAGGAAGAAAGGATAGGGGGCGCAGAAGATGGAAGAAGAGGATGAGTAAGTGGCAGAATAGGTAGTGAGGGAAGGGCAGTCAGGAGATTAGGAGAAAGAGAGAGAGAGAGAGAGAGAGAGAGAGAGAGAGAGAGAGAGAGAGAGAGGGTGAGAGCAGAAAGCGAGGAAGTGGAATAGTGTAGGTGGTCGCGGTAATTGGGAGGAGCGAATGGAAGGCTGCCCGCATCCCGAGTGCTGTTCCGCGGATGGAATCCAGCCACTATTCCGAAAGACAGGCGCCTTAAGAGCTTTTTGCTGCTTTCATTGCGGGTTCCGCGTGGCTCCCTGTCTGCTGTGGTGTGTCTGCGCCTCCGTATTCGCCAAGGAGGACTCAGTCGAGTCGACGACAAGGCCCTTTCCCCGCTGGACGCCGCCGGTGATGTAAATAACATTCCGGTAAGCAGTGTTTGCCGAATGACCGATGGACAGCGTGGTTTGCTCTGCAGCCCCCCGCCTCGCCAGTGTCGCTCGGCCGCTCGCCGAGTACCGGCCGCGCCGGGCTGGGCCGGGCCGGAAGGAAGCAGGAAAGAGGAGGTGGCGGAGGGGTCAGCGCCGGCCCGGTGGAGAGCCTCAGGTGAGGGTGGGAGGGGTGCAATGTCATACATTGTCGCGCAGTACGACCGGCATTGTTGGCGCTGAGTTATCGCGGGACAACAATAGGACCGCTGATGGAGTGCTGGACGGACAGTGGTGAGGGGGAGGAGTGGTCGACGTAGGGAGAGAGAGAGAGAGAGAGAGAGAGAGAGAGAGAGAGAGAGAGAGAGAGAGAGAGCTGGCATAGAGGACGCACGATAAAGGGGGACAGAAACTGCGCTGCGCAGTGGCGCCCACACGTTTTCCAATGCACCCGGGCAAAACCCTTTGTGTACCTACCTTTATAAGGGATTTTAGGAGTCTTTTCTGCCTATTTCTCCTTTCCCTTTCTTCTCTCTCTGTCTCCCTATTTTCCTCTTCTTCTTACCCCCTTCTCTGTACCTGTATAGGCTTGGAATGTACCTGTATAGCTCAATGTACCCGGGCAAGTGCCATACCTAGAGTATCATATGGGCGCCACTGGCGCTGCGCCAGTAGCAGGGGCAGGGAGGGGCGGAGAGATTTGGTTAGAGAGAGAGAGAGAGAGAGAGAGAGAGAGAGAGAGAGAGAGAGAGAGAGAGAGGAGGGGGTAACACACAGGTCGCAGAGGGTGCTGGTCGAGAGCAGCAGCCCCGCTCAGGTGGACCGTGGCGCGCTCCTGCCGCGTGCTGGACCCCTGTGTGTGCATGCCTTGATCGTGCCACTTATGAGAGCTGCATTTAGTCAGGTACACTCACTCTCGCCTCGCTCAGTGTAGCTAAGCGCTCCCTGACCCTGCCCTATATGAGCCCACGCTCGCTCAGACGTCAGCCACGCCGGACTGAGCGTAAAAAAAAACCGTACGCCTTTCGTGAAGCGTACAACTACGCTTCAAGGCAATTCCCCCATGCATGTAGATAGCAGAAAAGGAGCGCATGGAGCACTTGTACCGGGTGTTTCATAAAAGACGCAGAGGAGTTGCGGGTTTGCCTATGCTCGACTCGGCGGGCGCACCGGTCCAGCGCGCTCGGCTAGGGACGGGACGGAGCAGGCCAAGACGAGCTGGCAACAGCGCATCAGAGGGGGGCAGGGAGAAGGAGGGGAGTGCAGTCCAGTGCCGGCAGCGCTCGCCTCGTCCGAGTGAGGAACTAGGTGGGGGAACATGCCACCGCAGTCGTGACTCGCGGTTGTGCCTCGCGGCCGTACCTCGCGGCCGTGCCTCGCGCCCTCGCGGCCGTGCCCCGCGGCCCTGACCCACGGGGGTTGCACAGCGCACCCCTCGCGGTGTCCGCGGCTCACCCCATGAATCCGCGAGGACCCGTGAGCATCTGCGGGGGTAGCGTCGCCCATCCTTCAGGTGTCCGCGGCTCACCCCGTGACTCCGCGGGGACCCGCGGACATTTGCGGGGGTAGCGCCGCGCATCACTCGCGATGGCCGCGGGTCCTCGCGGAGTCACGGGGTGAGCCGCGGGCACCTGAAGGATGGGCGGCGCTACCCCCGCAGATGCCCTCGGGTCCTCGCGGAGTCGTGGGGTGAGCCGCGGACACCGCGAGGGATGCGCTGTGCAACCCCCGTGGGTCAGGGCCGCGAGTCACGACTGCGGTGGCATGTTCCCCCACCTAGTTCCTCACTCGGACGAGGCGAGCGCTGCCGGCACTGGACTGCACTCCCCTCCTTCTCCCTGCCCCCCTCTGATGCGCTGTTGCCAGCTCGTCTCGGCCTGCTCCGTCCCGTCCCTAGCCGAGCGCGCTGGACCGGTGCGCCCGCCGAGTCGAGCATAGGCAAACCCGCAACTCCTCTGCGTCTTTTATGAAACACCCGGTACGCTTTATTATATGGGCGTACGGACTCGCACCCTTCAAGAAAGGCGTACCTACAACTACGCTTTAGTGTTACCAGTGTGGAAAAAGAGCTGGAGTCAAAAGGGTTCTACACGGGGCGTTTTTGACCGACTTTGACCAATTTTAGGCGTATTGTGCGTACAAAATGAAGTGTTTTGAAATAGGACCCTTGGGGTCGGGGAAAAAATGCCGGCGCTGGCGCTAACGCCAAACTTACATTTATGAAGATTGCTCTGCTAGGTAGGCAACCTGTAAGGCAGAGGGAGCGAGTTAGGCGAGGAGAGTTCAGGACACTTCTCTAGGAACCCTCCGCACGCTCCTGAAGTTTGATAACTCAGTCAAAATACACCCTGTTTAGTTTGTGGTGGGGGTCTTTCGTCCTTCTTTGATCCTCTTGAGCGGGTACCTCACTACGGTTCCGTTAAAACTCCCTTTTCTCCCTCCACTTCCTTTCCCTCCCTCTCTCTCTCACCCCCTCCCCCTCACTCCCTCTCCCTCTTTCCCTCTCACTCTCTCCCCCTCTATCGGTCCCTCTCTCTCTCCCTCTCTCTCTCTGCCCCTCTGTCTGTCCCTCTCTCTCTCCCTCTCTGTCTCCCTCTCTCTCTCTCTTTCCCTCCCTCTTTCTTCCCCTTTCTCCCTCTACCGGCTTCACCTCGAGGAGTGATACGGCTGGAACGTTCCCCGCACAGTATGGATTTTTTTTAAGGTCGAAAAAACGTCGGAACACACGCATATGCAGCGGCGCGTGGAGGAGGGTGCGGCGGCGTCCTCTGTGATCATTCATTCGAAAGTGAGCAAAAGGCAAGGAGGAAGGGGAGAGAGGCTGGCGGGGCCCGGGCCACCTCGCCTCTGCGCGCGGTAGACTTAGACTCCTTCAGGGTGGCGACTGGCGACCGCCAGCCAGCTGAGGAGGAGTTGGCACGCGTGCTACCGTTTGGTCGTCACCAGAGAGTGGTTCTGCTCTTTGAGTGGTCGTCTCCCCTCCGACAGGTTTTCTCCGAAGGTCTTCATGCAGGAGCGGCGGTGTGTGTGACCATGCCGCTAGTTACTCGCGTTGTGTCCCCTCGGAGCTCCGCTGGAGTGGTGGAGTGGCTGAGAGGCTATTGTGGCAGCCCGCCCCGGCCCGCCCCGGCCCGCCCCCGGCCCGCCCCCGCCAGGCGACGGGCTTCTTCTCGTGGGAGTGAGGCGCGGCGGGCGCGGCGTGGCGCGGCGTGGCGTAGCGCGGTGAGGGAGGAGCACCGCAACGCATATAAAAGGAAGATCAATACCGTAAAAAGAAAGGGCATTCATGCCTCGTTTTTCGCGATAGCCCTCCTCGGACGGGCGGGGCGGAGGGGGACAAACTCTTGGGGCCGTTACCCGCTCCGGACGCGGCAGTACCAAGCACCTCTCACCCCCCCCCCCCCCCCACCCTCTGCTCCTTATTCTTTTATCCCTTCCCCTTACTCCCGTCGTACCTTCCATCCGCCCCGACCCCCTTGCCGTTTTTTAGGGACCACATTCTTTTACAACGCCCTTTTGTGTTATCTTTTGCATGGAAACATCCACTTCCTTTAGTTTAATTTGTGTAAGCAAATCAATTAGTATAAGAATGAACTACTTAGCAGCTTTTTTTAAATGGAAGCTGACTACACTCTCTGTTGATCAAGTTCTATGTTTCTTATATACATATTTCATCAGCAGTTTTTCATATTGATATCTGCGAGCGTGCGCCGAGCTCTAGATTGCTGCTTACAGGTTGCGGTTCTGTCGTGGGCTTGGCAGCGAACCACACCCTAGTTTACCTCTTCCCGTATCGAATGTCGACACAATCTGCTTTTACTTCTCGTGCCTCTTATTTGCAGTCACGCTCACCATCTGTTATCCGCAGCCGTGGTCTGCCCACAAAACCCTTTCCCTCTCCTCCAGTCTTCCATCTCCCTCCCCCTCGAACTAGCAGCGCTCGGAGCAGAACCATATCTTGAACGTAGGGCTGAATGCGCTTTCCAAATTCAATTTGGCGCGCAGCAATGCCGCGCCGCGACGGAGGGAGGCAGTCGTGGAGGGAGGACAGAACTCTGACGGCAGCGAGCCTCGACACACCTCCGCCAGAGACGTGTCGGCAGAGCGATGTCCCCAAGACACGAGACAACAGACTGCTTGCGCAAATAACTCACAAATGACAAAAAGTAAACTTTTCAAAGTGATGAGAGCACATTTGAGAGAAAAACTGAACTTTTTTTTTCTTGGGAAGAGAGAAAGGTGGCAGGGGCCGCTGACGCGCCGTGTAAGTCGGGTCTATGCTACCTTTCAACATGTCAGTTTTCCCGGATAACTGCTTTCAACTCATCCCAAAATGGACGCCTCACTGTTGTGTAATTGTTCGAAATTTCCCTCTTTCCCCCTTAAGGATGGCCGCAGCGAGAGGCTGGGGGACTTCGTAAGCAGTTTATGTTAATGCAGCAGCGCCACCGGTACGGGAGGGGATGGAGAAAGACTGGAGAGCGTTGGATAGAATCCGGAGGGAGAGGGAGGGAGGGAGGGGGGCGGCCGAGAGATAGCGGCGACAGGCAAACAGGCAGCTAGGTGTCCCAATTCGATCAGTGCGCCTCATTTGGAGGGTGCTGGCGCGCTCTGGGCGAAACGTGGCCATACTCGGCCGGAGAAGTGAAATCATCTGGAAAGAGACCGGCGGTGGGCAGCCCGGCCCGGCGCTCGCCTCTGGACGACCCTCACGGGCGGACGAGTGGGTGCACTGGGCCCCGGACCCCACCCCGCCCCGCCCCCTCCCCCCTCCCGCCTTAGGGACTCGGTCCAGCGGTCGCGCTGCACTCAGTGGCATGGCTTTATGCGTCCCATCTTCCCTCTTTCCGTCTTCTTTGTCTCGTCCCGGTTGTATTGGCTGGCCGGCCAATCTGCGCCCGAAACGAGAGAGGAGAGCAGAGGAAGAGGAAAAGGGATCGTCGGATGACCGCTGCAAAGGAATGGCGGCTGCGCTGCGCGGGCCGCTCTTCGGAGCAACTCGGCTAGCAGGGACATTTAGCCAGCGTCGTGCCGAGATCATTTCAACTGCTGTTATACTTTACCGTCATGCCATACATGTAAAGTGTGAGAATCTCAAAATGTCCACAAAAGAATAACCATGACATCATACGAACTCCCTGCATTCAGTGTTTTTAATTTGCTTTCGGTTCAGTCTTTTGATTGTATTGGTGTTTGTCTGTGTGTTGCAGGGCCGCCAGCTGAACCATAACATATCAGGCGGCGTTATCATCGCCAACCAGAGCTTGGTGCTGCAGGGCGTGTCGCGGGCGTCGGCCGGCAACTACACGTGCGTCGGTTTCAACCAGGAGGGCGAGGGCGTCAGCAACTCGTTCTACCTTAATGTCATGTGTAAGTAAACGGCCTGTTCTATCCGAAAAACGTCTCGAAAAGAGTTGTCCCCGACGTAGCGCGTTCCCGATTTTTCATAAAAATTCAACCTTACTATTTGTCCAAAAAGTAAGAAGTCAGAGGACGTATACTGAGTTTGTTTATCCTTGGTAATTTTTCCTCCATCAACGCAAGAGCACATTTTTGTGGGCTCCTCGAGGACTGTGAATCTAAATAATAAAAAATAACGAGAGAGAGAGAGAGAGAGAGAGAGAGAGAGAGAGAGAGAGAGAGAGATAAAGAATGTGAGCGTGCGCAAACACACGGGGCGCGCGATGTGCTGCGGGGACACGGCGGACACGGGGCCAAGTGTGTGAGAGATAACCAGAACCAGTCGGGCGCAGCGGAGCACCGGCATCTCCAAATAATTTGTTTTATTACAACACGCTACGCCCGGCCTCGAGCCCGGCCGGGCCGCCCATTACTAGCAGGGTGGAGCCGCCCGCGCATGGCGGGGCGGGGCGGGGCGGGGCGAGCCAGATTACAATGGTGCCGGGCCGTGTCATTGCGGGGAGTAGTGGGCGGGTGCGAGGCGCGACGCGGCGCGGCGCGACGCGGCGTGAACATTCGTCCACTGCTGCCTTTGTTTTGTGTACTGTACCGGGTGTTGCAGAGAAAGCGTTACAGCAAGCGTTACCCGCTCCAGCCGTAAGGCCCCTCAGGCAGATCCGGAAAACTGTGACTGATTCTCTGAAACAGCCGGCACGCATGGGTACGAATAGGGGTCAAGACTAACCCCCCCCCCCGCGCGCCGTATGCATGATGGAGGCACAACACGGCGCGGCGAGGAACACAGTATTCCGCTCACCGTAAACACCTGTTAGGCGCGGAGCCGCTGGCGTGGGCCTCTATGTTGGCGGCCGTACAGAGCGGACCCGCAGTGTAACATTGACTCCGGCTGGTGCTTTGGCATGCAAGGGGGATCGACGCGTATGTCCAACAGCATCCTATCCTATGTGCTGCGCCGCTCCAAGACAGTCCTATCTGATTCGCTGTCCGGACCGGCTACCCTCTGTGCTTTTTCAATGCTCCCTTCAGCGTTGCCTTCACTGGTAAAACTAAGGCGTAGCCTTACGCCCCGTTTTCAAGCGTACTGAGATTACGCTTGAAATCAAGCGTAATGGGTCTATCCGCTCCTATTCGCCCTATGTAAATGTATGGGAGAATTTCTTTCGTACGCTTGATTTCAAGCGTAACGCCTTCAAGCGTAACTGTATGCTTCATTCAAGCGTACAGTTACGCCTTAGTTTTACCAGTGTTCTTTTCATTATGAACTCCTTTATGGTGGTTGTAGGCAAATTGTAAAATTTGTTACATTTGTTCTTTGATCTTATAGGACCACAAGCAAGAGAAAAAAAAAGGGGGGGGGGGGAGATCGCTGCTGCTGAAATTAGATGTGAAAACTTAGTACCACGGCTGAACACTGAAAACAGCGGAAAAATAAATAACATATGGTAGCTCGAAAAAAGCAGCGTAGCTTAAAAATCAGCTGTGCCCGAGGCTTCGCCTATACAGCAAACAATAAAAAATTATACACCTGCCATTTCTTTTTGCTCAGGCGCGAATAATTTTTTTGCGTGCACACGGCAATTTTTACTTTTTCTTTACCACTAATAAGCTGTAACATTTTATTAAAAGATGGAAGTGATCCATAGAGCGTCAAAAAAAAAAAAAAAAAAAAAAAAAAAAAAAAACAGACATGATCTTTTCCAACAGCTTGTAAGTTGGGATTGTCCATTCTGGAGTGGTTCAGCAGATAGGAGAGTCTTTTGGAGAGGCGAAGCAGATACGATGTTGTTGCACAGAGCATTCAAGATGGCCTTTGTTTGGTGTAGATTGCGCGGTGATACAAGATTTTCTTTTCTTTTCAATCATACATGACTTCTTGTACACTGATAAACAAAGTGTTCAACCTTTCAACACTTTAAAAAGTTCAAATACCATTTATACACTGAAAAGTGTTCAACAGAGCTGTTGTGCACTTAAAAGTGTTCAAGTCCTCAGTTGACTTCCCCGGTACAGTGCGCCCAACCTTCGAAAAGGTGCAGCTACACCGGTAAAACAAATGTTTAGTTTCTATACATTACGGTGTATAGTTGGCAATTCTATACATGACATGATGTATAGCAGGAACTATACATGACAAGATGTTTAACACCTATACACTTCTTAAATGTATAGAGGTTAAACATTTTGCGATGTATAGAAGTATACACTTGGGCGAGGCTTCACATGGAAAAGCATAGGGATACCACGCTGCGCCAAGTGTACAGCCAACTGAACACTTGCAAAGTGTTTAGAAAAGAAACATCTGCTAATGTACAGTTTGAACTAAACATGATATAGTGTTTAAATAATAAACATTAGCAGTTTAACAACATTTGATGTTTAGAACTAGACATTTGTTGTACCAGTGTAGGTAGTTGAGCACTTTTAAGTGCACAACTATCGAGTTGAATACTTTTAAGTGCACAACAACTCTGCTGAACACTTTTAAGAGTTTTAATGGTATTTTGACACTTGAAAGAGTTGAAGGGTTGACCACTTTGTTTATTAGTGCATACACGCCGAGGGAGAAAGAACTCGGATTTTTTTGTAAATCTCGTAATTCAGAAAAATCAGGAAAATTTAGAAAAGTCATGTAAGATTCAAGCAAAGGTTCAGGAAAATTAAATTAAAATTCTCGAAAATTTTCTAAATGTTTACAATAAAATTCAGAGTAGTTTTCCCTCGATACACGCTGTCGGGAAAACCTCTCCTTTATTTTTCTTTGTCCTCATTACAGACCGAACAGGGTGGCATGGTGACCAGAGCGGTCAGGGCGGTGACTGGTGGGCTAATAAGGGATGCCGAGGATGCGTTGGGCGGACTGAAGTGCGGGGCGGCGCTGAGGCTGTGCTGGCATGTGCCCTGCCCGGCTCAACTAGCGGTAGGCGAGGCTGTGGGCGGGGCGGGGTGGGGCGGGGCGGCCGGGTGTGGTGTCGTGTCGCGCGGCCCGATCGCCCGGGAGGTAGGCAGCACACCGCCCCGGGGTGTTGCGGGTCTGCCTACGCTGCAGGCGCTCCGACCCGCCCGACCCAAATAAGTGCTGAGGCTCAGGCCCTGCAAAATGATCCCTCCGCCCTGCGCTAAAATTTTACGTGCCTTGCGGCCTACACATTTTAGCTGATGCGAGGCGAGGGCGGCGGGGTCCGCACTCACGCTGCTCCGCAACACGTCGTGATAACCGTCATGATCCCCTTGTTCCAGTCGCGCCCACCTGCGAGCCGAACCAGACCCGGGTGCACGGCGTGGCCAAGCAGGAGAAGGCCAACATCTCCTGTGCCGTCGACGCCAACCCGGGCGACGTGGAGTTCCGCTGGACGTTCAACAACTCGGCGGAGAGCGTGGAGGTGGAGACGTCGCACATCACGCGGCACGGCACCGTCTCGACCGTCAGCTACACGCCCATGACGGAGCTGGACTACGGCACGCTGCTCTGCTACGCCAAGAACCGCATCGGCAGCCAGCGGGTGCCCTGCGTCTACCACATCATCGCTGCCGGTGAGCAAGCTCATTTCTTTATACTTTAGTAACGAAATGTTGTTGTGTGGCGCTCGCGAGCCGCATCGATTCCCTCAAAGAATGCTCGGCACTACTCCGTCCGTACACCCCACTTCCCCTTCCTCTTCCTCTTTGCAGAGGGCTCTCTTAGCTCCAGGCACGCCGGTTTGTCACGCGTAGCGACAATTTAATGGTTTAGCGTGCTCTCATGAATAATACAGAAGTGTAGTTGGCGACTAGCAGCCCAGCCCTCCCCGCCCCTCCCGAGGCTTGGCGACACTCGCTGCGATCGGTCGTCCATTTGTCCGGTACAGCGCAGTTTCCCAAACCCTCGGAGGTACCCGACCAGCACACGCCCGCGCACCACGCACCAGAGCAGCGGGTGGCCTCCCGGCGGTCGCCGTGCCCCGTGCTTCGCGTTGGTCCCTTTGATAGACTCTCTCTCCCGTCTTGAACACTGTGAGCACCTGCAGATACCTCCACCCCTCCGCCAATCGGGCCCCCTTCCACCCCCAAGCAGCACTCCTCAGGCCTGGCTACCCTTGGCATGCAGTGGTTCATGTGCCTCCTGCCGTATGAAAACAATATCGCGGCCCCGAGCAGTGCAGGAAAAAGTTGGATCGCCCCGCCCCGCCCGGTCACGGCCCCGCCTGCACGGCTGCTCCTCCTCTACCGCGACGGGGCGCGGAGGCCGAGGCCGCCATTTTTCATCAAATATAGCATTTTGCCGCCTCTAACCCGTCTATGGTGGTCCGCTTAGTGGTCCTGCCGGTACGTGAGGACCCCCGGGGTCAGGGGGGGGCGGTAAAGGGGGAGCCAGCAGGCGCTTACTGCTTGTCTTCGAAGCGCCGTAAACCGCATCTGCGCCCCCCTCCCGCCACCGGCCCCGCGTGTGGTCAGCCCGTTACCCCTTCTACCACCACCACCAGCCTCAACTCCTCCCCCCGCGCCTAACACCCCTTAATATTTGACCTCACCTCTTTGACGCAATCGATATTTCGGGGGCGGTGTGGGGGTGCAGGTGGGGTGCGTCAGCCCCGCTCACGCATCTGCGCGCACACGGCCGCCTCCTGTGCATACAGTATGTCTCCGTGACCCTCGGCCCCGGCCTCGGCCCCAGCCGATACAGGCCGAGCCGCCCCGCCCCGCACCAGCTGCGCCTCGTTTCAAGAGACTTGCAAAACTCTCTGGGTGCCCCGCCCGGCCCCGCCCGGCCCCGCCCGGCCCCGCCCGGCCCCGCCCGGCACCGCCCCGCCCGGCCCCGCCCGGCCCCGCCCGGCCTCGCCCGGCACCACGTCATACGCGCGGGGGTTTGGCGCCGCGACCCGCCCCACCCCGCCCCTCCCCTCCCGGCTCCACGCTGCGCCCGCGAGAGTGAGTGCTGCTCTGTGAAATGGGAAGAGTCGTGAAAGTCAAGTTCTCAGGTTGTAAGTTGGAACGATATGTGAGGGGGAGGGAGGAGCAGGAAGTGGAGGGGAGGGGCGTGAGGGTCGCGGGGCGGGGCGGGGCGGGGCGGGGCGGGGCGGGGCGGGGCGGGCGAGAAGCGTCTAGTAGAGTTAGCGGCGCCGCGCCGCCGCCGCACCGTGCAAGACCAAGACAGAGGCCTTTACCTTCAATCCATCCTGTCACTTATACGCGGCGAGCGGGCGGGCCGGGCCGAGTGCTCCGCGTGCTCCGCTGCTCCGCTCGACGCGGTGCTGAGCCGAGGGGGAGAGAGTTTGGGGCGCCAGAGCGGGGTTCCGCTAACCGCCTCCCCCATCCACCCCTTCCATTACCGAATCGAGCCCCTTCCCCCAACCCCTCCCCCTCCCCTTCTCCTCACATCCCCCCAAGCGTATCCCCCACCATTTCCTTTCGCATCCGGAGAGCGCTCGTCGGAGTGCGAACCACGCCGCGCCACGCGGCACCACGCCTCGCCACGCCACAGCGCGGGCGGGTCGGGCAGGGCCGCGCCGCGCCGGGCCGGGCCGAGTGCGAAATGCCAGAGCTCTGCAGTTTATAGCCGCCGCAAAAGCAGCGCCACGGCGCGCCACTCCGCGCCGCACGCGAGCGAGCGAGCAGAGCATAAGCGGCGCATGAGCGGAGCGAGCACGGCCGGGTAAATGAGCCTCCCGTCCCGGTGGCGTGGCGTTGCGTGGCGTGCCGGGGAGGCGTGCCCCCGACAGGAAACGAATTTCTTCAGATTAACCCGGCATATTAAACACCACCTACCCTCGCTCCCACCCCCTACATCCTTGCCTCACGCTGCTGTCCGACTATTCCCAACAACAAGAAGAAGAACAACAACAACAACAACAACAACAATAACAACAACAACAACAACAACACGCGCCCACACACCTACTCTCCCTCACACACTAACAAACATACACTCACCGAGACAGATACTCGCAGAGTAGCATATATGCGGCCGGCAATTCAGCATATTTGCAGGGCGTCGTAACGTAACGAAAATAGTTTTGGTCATATTCACACTTTTTCGTCAATATATCATGAACGGCGCGGGCTACCTTGACAAGCGGCGGTTCATTAGAGAGCTACGATTGCACTATGACTTCGTTGCCTTATGACTCACTGTGATCAAAAGAGTCCTTGTACCCTAAAATAATTTTTGTTTTTCGGGCAATGGAAATAACGTTATTCCCCGTCCCAAAAACACGAAAATTATTTTAGGGCACAAGGACCAATAGCCTACTATCACTTTGAGTCATAAGGTAACGAAATTGAAGTGCAACCGTAGCTCAACCGCCGCCTGTCAAGATAGCCCGCGCCCCGCGCCGATCCTGAAATATTGCCGAAAAATAAGTGTAAAACTGGCCAAAACTATTTTCGTTACGTTACGACACCCTGCATATTCGGCTATGAAGTCATCGGCTCTGTCAGTCTGCTCTCTGGCCCGCCCCGCACGGGTGTCTGGGTCTCTCTCTCCCTCTCTCTGTCTCTCTATCTCTCTCTCTCTCTCCGGAGCCCCGCGGCCATTGACAGTCGGGGCAGCCGATGCGCGCCGCGCCCGACGTCAGTTTAGCGGTGTACCGCACACACTCCTCTCCTCTCCCTCTCTCTCTCTCTCTCCAGCCCCTGCTCCCCGCACAGCCCTCTTGTACCAAGAGCGCGGCGCGCTGTGCGTATAACACACGCCGCCAGCTCACTATTAAAACGGGAAAACACAATTTATAGCGGGGATGTAGATTAGAAGCCGCAGCCGTGCGATGCAACAACACAACACGCCCCTGTTCCCTCACGGTGGCGGGGCGCGGCGGGGCGTGGCGGGGCGTGGCGGGGTGTGGCGGCGTGGGGCGGGCGCGCGGGCGGAGGGCGTCCGGTCGGATGATCTGGGGGTGCGCCCAGACCGGCGCCCAGGCCAGGCGGCCCGGGCGGGGGAAGCCTGGTGGAATTAAAAACGGAGCGGGCAAATAAGAGTTGGCAAAGAAATGAAGAAAGCAAGGCGGGTGCGGGGCGGGGCTCGGTTGCGGGAGCCTGTGCGGGCGCCCCGCTCCCCGCCCCGCTCAGGCCCACCCCACCCCTCCCGTCCCGTTACTTGTACCGATTGTAACAGAGAACACGTAGCAGTTGTGCGTGTCGGCCCGCTCGGTCTCGCCGCAAGGCGCAGAGGAGGCCCCATAACGCAGTTGGCGGGCCGCCGGGCCGCAGCTACGCTGTGACGTGTTTTCTTGTCACAAGGGGTGCGAGTGTAAGGTACACAGGGAACTTACTGCGCCATTGCCGCCATCGCTCCTCCGCTTTCGCCTGACGACCTCAATGCGCACTTCTACCCCCCTCCCCCCCCCCTCTCCCTCGCGCGCTCCTCCAGTTTCCTCTCGCAATATCGCGCCAAACGCGTAGCCGTCCGTCCCGCCCTGCCCTGCGCTGCCCCGCGCCCCACTAGCAGCTCCCCGCGGCTAGGCTTCCCACACGGAGCCCGTCTGCTGTCCGCCTCTGTGAAATAATGGCGTGAAATAGATCAGCGTGTCGCGGCGGTGATGTTCCTCAGCGACACACGCCCCGCCCCCGCGCCCCGCGGCCGCTAGAGGGAGAGGTGGCAGCACGCGAGCAAAGCAAAAGTGGTGTGAGACTCAACCAGAAGGGAGTGTGTTTCGACAGAAGAATAGCGGACGCAATGGGAAAACTAAAGAGACATGCGTCACACATGCAGATGTGTCGCCTGGAGGTCACATGTCGCATCATCTGGTGTGACCGCAGCCACGTGTACGGTGCGACCTCCCACGTGCAAAGCCGTACACCCTGGAGCTGGCGTCCTATTTTATGTTGCGACGAAAACTGACCACACAAATAGAAGTCACATTAGTTTTTCCGGAGTAGAACAAAGGCAACGATCCACGTGAGCGCTGCTGGGCATGAGGACGATCCGCTCCGCTCAGCCAATCAGGACGGTTTTGTTCTGTCCGTTATTCGTCGTTTTCTGTTAGTCGAAACACGATGCACTTTAAAACTGCCCATGCGATTTGCTACACTGTCGAATGCGAGGGTTTCCTCACTCGCCAACTCTTTGTAGACTTGCCCGAGCCCAACTCGCGTTCAGCTCTCAAAAACTCGCACTCAACTCACGAAAACTCGCTTCAACTCGCGTTCAACTCGCAAAAAACTCGCGTCAACTCGCGAAAATGTTGCATTCAACTCGCGAAAAATGGCGTTCAACTAGCGAAAATGAATCAACTTGCCAACTCGTTGTACACCTATTTTGGAAGTGGGGGACCCCTTGATTAAATGCGACATTCACACTTTGGACGGCCGACGGACTTCTGTAGTGTTGAAAGTTTCTGTTCCTTGCACGCTGTTAAATATGTCGTCGTTCTTTTACGGCATATTTGTGGTTAGGTTTGTTTTCAATATGGGTTGTCAAAAAATTGCTGTAAATTGCGTCGATATTTTTAACACTGTACGTAAACGGAACAGCAAAAGTGTAGTAATACAGGGCGGGGAGCGGGACGGGGAGCCGGACGCCCGCAGGCTCCAATGGCTTTACTGACTTTTAATTCTCGACATTTTGCATATCATCTGTTAAAAAGTATTTCTTTTTCGTCCCGTATCCCCGTTTCATTGGTCTACTGAATGTGTCCGGGTTTACGTGTTCTGCGCGCATCTGACTCGTGAAACTGACCCCCGGCACTCGCGGGCGGCTTGCACTGGACCGGCTGGGCTGGGCAGGGGTGCTCCGACAATGTCTGAGTGACACAGGCGAGCAAACTGGCCTGTTGCTTGCATGCTGCGCGAGTACATCGCCCCGGGCGGGGTAGGCTGGGGCGGGGTGGGCAGGCGGGGCGGGGGCGGGAGGGGTAAAAATGATGAGACACTATCTCACAGCGGCGAGCCGTATGCGCTGTGCTCCTCCCCTCAGTCGGGCCAGGCAGAGGCGTATTCAGAATATTTATAGCACATGAAACCCTTGGTGACTTTGGAGGGAGCGAGCGAGGCGGGGGGGGAGGCCGTCTCCGGGCTCCTCAGCCGTTTGTCGTCAAAGGAAGCCCTCTCCTCTCGGCGCCCGCTGCTGCGCGCTGCGCTGCGCCCCTGAGTGTTACACCAGCCCAGCCCGGCCTGACTGCGGGTGCGAATGTCTCTGCGACTCGCCGCCATCGTTGTGGAAGGTGCTGGGCTGTGGGGTAGGGTGATTCCGCACAGTGGTTTAGTCGCTCTGTCCTTGTCGCACTCACGTCGCACGGCCACAAAGGAGTAAGAGAGAGGACACACCTGAACGCTGTTCGGAATCACCCTGCAGGGCGCGCTGCACTGGTAAAACAAATGTGCAACTTTTGCACACTTACGTGTCGAATAATGTGCACTCTTAATTTCACCGTAAGCTACAGTCAAACCTGCAGGACTGTAACTTACGGTGAACCTGCGCTCGCCGCCTTGCTCGTGACAACCTCAGCGTATGACAGCCGCGCCAGCGCGCCACCTGACCAGCAGACTTGTTCCGCAGGCCTTGCTACACGAGTGCGACAGAGACAGTGACCACGTCTCTCTCTGTCGCACTCGCAGGGGGAAGGCCTACCCCCTACCCCGTCCGCACCCTGCGGAATCAGTCAACAGTGAGTACCGCAAGGGAAAGAGTGGCAAGTGCGACATTCCACGAAACACTCCGCGCGAGGTGGTACGGTACGCCCTGCGCGGCGGCGCCGGGGTGCGCGGGCGCCGGCGGGCGCGCTCTCGGTGCCTCTGGAGATTATTTGGTCCCAGGAAAGCGGTGCGCCTCACTTTGCGTCACGCTCACTAAGCAAAACAACCGTTGAGTAATTTATCGTTCACACGGCCTCGTTTTTCTCCCGATAGGTTACGCAGGGCGGGGCGCGGGGCGTTGCTGAGTGGGGTAGGGTGGCGTGGTGTGGGGTGGTGTGGGGCTAGGGCGGGGCGGGGCGAGGCGGGGCGAGGGCGCGGCGGTTAGTGCAATTAGGTGGACTGTGCAGCCGCAGAGCGGGCGGGGCGGGCAGAGCACGCCTTACCGCTCTGATCACCATCGGCCCCCGCCCCGCCCCGCGCCCCGCCTCGGCGGCACATTACCGCCTGGGTCACGTCGCGCCGCAGTCCGTCTGAGCGGCATCAGTCGCTAACTACCGCAGTCCCTTACCCCGCGTGCCACCCCGCCCCGCCCCGCCCCGCCCCGCCACGCCCCGCCCCGCCCGCACAGTTAAGTGGGGCACTACTAAGAGGACAATAACGTCTGTCCGGCGATAAATGCGGACGAGTAAAGTCTCCGCGCGGAATGTTTTGTCGGAGGCGGTGGCGCCCGGCCCGGCGGCGCGCTGGCCCGGCTCATCCTCCCCGCCCTCAACCACAGTTTCTTCACCTCGCGGCCGGGCTATGGGCTGGGCTGGGCTGGCGACCGGACCGCACAGGACCGGACCCAGAACCCGACCCAAAATCCAACCCGAGCGGACCCTTTGGGCAGCCGCCGAGCCAGGGACAGGAGCGAGACCCCCAGGGGGGGGTGGGGG
Source organism: Frankliniella fusca (assembly GCA_029379305.1). Lineage (NCBI taxonomy): Eukaryota > Metazoa > Arthropoda > Insecta > Thysanoptera > Thripidae > Frankliniella > Frankliniella fusca. Next base: position 163,493 of record JAHWGI010000294.1, on the reverse strand, counting down.
GGGGGGAGGGGTAGGGACTTGAAAGTTTCGAGTAGCGAAGGGTGCGTGGCGTGTCGCGTGGTGTGGGTGGGGCGGGCGGGCGGGCGGTGGCGTGCTCGGCTAGCCGTCTGCTCCGCAAAGACCACGGCCCCGCCCTGCCCCGCCCTGCCCCGGGCGGGGCCCAGCTGGACTCGCCCTGGCCCTCGGGCTGCTCGGCCCTCGGCTGGGCCCTTGGCTCGACCCTGGCCGTGTGCCGATGTGCGCTGCCTTGCGGCCCCTTGCTCCTAGCGCCCCCCGTTTAAAAATGTGCAGCCCCGGATTCAGCCCTTGTGGCGGGGCCATTTCCGGGCTTGTCCGACGGGCAGACCGAAAACACACCCGTAATGTTACAAAAAACGCCAACTTCTGGGTGTGCCCGAAAGCAGCATTCGGTCCGATACCGGGTTTTTCATGAGTGGGTTTGTCCGAAAAGAGTCCGTGTACAGTCTTGTAAAGTCTGCACAGCAAAAAAGAAAAACTGAATGTTTATCTAGCTTTAAAGATTGTGAAGTCAATTATTAACGTTTTTAAGGGTTACGCATACGTCAAAGAAATTACTAGGACAAGCTAGTAGGGTGTCCGAACCGAGGCGAAGCTGAATCCGCTTTCTGTTTTGCCCTAGCTCTAACCGTTTACGAGATTGCAGGAAAAAGATCTCAAATTTGAATTTAAAAAAAATGGCACTACTAAAATTTACTAAAGAGGCCACATACCGAATTTCAAGTCGAAATTCCCTAAACTACTCATTTTATGAGCATTTAGATTTGCATGGATGATGACGCATCCACGGAAGAAGTACTTCGATCGATGCCTAGCGCTCGAGTGTAACCCGAGGCGGGCTCAACGCGGGCAAACCGAACAGAATCACGGGCTGATTTCGGTTTTCGTCCGGCCGGCCGATTCACGGGCTAGTTTCGGTTTGTCGAAGCCCGAGGCCGGGGTGATAGCGGGCAAACCGGGGAGGCTTCGGACTAGTTCCGGGCTGCCCGGGGCCTCCCGGGCGTCTTTCGGGCTAGTTTCGTCCACTTTTCGGGCAAATCTTTTTTAAACGGGCCTTGCCCCGCCCCGCCCCGCCCCTGGCTCCTGGCCTACCTCATGGCCCTCCTCGTGGCCGCTGCCGTTGAGCTACTTGTGCGGCGCTGGCTTCTCCAGTTTCCACCGCAGGGATAGACCGCGCCTCTGAGCGACTGCTCGAAGGAGCAGCGGCGAACAGCTTTTCTGACACGCCACGCGCCACGCCGTGGCGCTGGCGCCCGCCCCGCCCCGCCCCACCCCATATCCCGCACGCCCCTGCTCCCGGCACCTGCCAAGCGCTTCTCGCGGCTTGTTTCTTTTTCCTCATGCCGATCGGTGCAAGGAAAAAAAGAGACAAAAACGAGTTCTGCGTGAGATCATCTACTGGGGAAATATACGCGGATTTACTATCGTATCACCAATATCAAAAAGAAAGTTGCACCTTAAGATTGGACTGGATTCTTGTTGCCCCCCCCCCCCTCTCTTTCCTCCCCGAAAGCACCGTCCGTCTGCGTTCCTGATATGATCCTTCCGACGACGTCTCCTATCTGCGACTAAAGTCGGGGAGAAAGGTTATTACTCGCCTGAATCCACCTCCAAAAGGAACGGAGGAGGAGGGCGAAGAGAGGGGGAGGAGAGGAGGAGGGAGGGGCAAAGGAGGGGGAATAGGGAGGAGGTGGTAGACACTGTCGAGAAAATGGAAACATTAAAAAAATAAAAACATAAAAAGTGGCGTTGGAAGCAAGGGAACTGAGGTAATAGAAAAGGGCAGTTAATCCATCATTTCATGAGGACTATGCCTTCGTCCGGCTTGAAAACTTTTCAAACTACAGCAGCGTGGGGGCACGGGGTGGCAGCGAAAGTATCAATATAACTTTTATCTTGCATCCAGATCCAATTACGCGCGCCGAGTCTGCGCGTGGCGCGGCAGCACGGCGGCGCGGCACACGGGGCGGGCACCGTGCCGCCCTGCGCGCCCCAACCCATCCAGAGCCGCTCCACAAAGTCCGGTCAAAAAGCGTGCCCCCCCCCCTCCCCGGCGCCCCGCCGGAGCGCGCTGGCGGCCGGACGCCAAATCAAATTTGTTCCTCTGAAAATTCCTCTCCCTTTTCTTCTCTGCACTGAAATAACCTCCGCCCCTGCAGGCCCCCGCCTGTCTGCGCCCCGTGATAATAGAAGACGAACGAGAATTACTGTTGCGGTGTGAGGCGAGGCCGTGGGCTGGGCCCGGTGTGGGGCCGGGCGCTGGCCGCTGGCCGCTGGCATCAGCAGGGTCGCCTGTGCGGGCGGGGCGGGGCGGGGCGCGGCAGCCCTGCGCCAGGCCCACGGCTCGGATCGGCCGAGCTGATATCTTTGGCCCCGGCCTTCTCAACGAGGTCATAAACCCAGTGCCTTATTGCCGACCGGCCTGCATCCTTCCCTCTCGGCCTCCCTTTCTCCCCGTGTGCGCTGTGGGCTCGCTCTCTGCTCCACCCTCCACCTGGTCGCGGCGAACACCCGTTCACCCCTCGGCCTCGGCCCGGGCGGCCTCTGCGCTCCCTCCTACCCTGCGCACTCCCCGCCGCCCGGCCCCGGCCCCGGCCTCTCTACCGCGCCCGCCCGCCTGTCCCGACAGACGGAGGCAGTGCAGTGTAACGTAACTCAGCTGCATGCTGGGCCGGGCTGGGCTGGGCGCCGCCAGCCGCCACCGCGTCTCCACTGCCTTGCCATTCTGTTCGCGTTTACCTCCCCTCTGTTCTATGCGGCCGCGCTATTCCGTGAAGAAAAAAAAAACGAAAGAAAGGAAAGGAACAGATGATTTTCTGCTCTCGATTTTTCTCTTCGTGTTTCTTTATCTAATTCTCTGGATGTGAGGCGCGGCGGGGAGGAGCCGAGGTTTTCGCCCTGTGTGTCTGTGTGAGTAGGGGCGACGTGTGGAGTAGGGGAGTGCGCGCACGCGCGCACGCGCCCCGGCGGCGTCTGCTGGCGTTGTTTGCCAAAGACTTAGCAACAAGTTTTCGACCGTCTTTGGGAAATGCCCTGCCTCCCCCTCCCCCTGGCGCTGGTCGAGGCGAGGTCGTGGCACGCTCGCACGCTCGGCCTCGGCCGCGCGGCCCGCCGGCCCGTCCCCATGCACGGTACCCCTGCCCTGCCGCCTGCCGGGCCTGCCGCTCGCGGTCATTAAATTACGCTCTGGTGCTGCAGTCTCCTCACGCTGAGGCGTCGCGACGCCCGGGGCCCGGGCCGTTAGCCCCTCGCGGACTCGTTCTGTATGCAGGAAACTAACCAGCGGCGTAGTCTTTCGGCCTCTACGCTGCTAGCTCGATGCCACGCTTTAATTTTATTCCAGAGAGAGAGAGAGAGAGAGAGAGAGAGAGAGAGAGAGAGAGAGAGAGAGAGAGAGGGGGGGGGGAGGGAGTAGAGAAGACCACTGCCGTGGATTTAAACTTGCAACGAACCTATTTTTGACGAGCTGGACCTCTACAGAAGAAAAATTTGGGACTGTTCCGAGCTTCCGTCCGTTTCCTAGTTTCTGTTTTTATTTCGCGATCCTTGAATTTTGGAGGGAGGGATGGGAGGAAGGGAAACTCCACAAGAAATTATGAGAGATAAATTAACTTCATCGACAATAACCAAAAAGCTTCTTTTTTCCAACCCCACCCCGCGCCCGGTCCTTTTCTTTTTTCTGTCTCTTGAACTTGTTTGCTAGCGTCTGGCTGCGCTAACCTACACGGCCGCACTTTTTTCACGGCACTCGCCTCGGTGAACATTAATTCCCGGCAAAGTAGAAGAGGAGGGGCGCCTGCCGGCGGCTGCTGTGGACTGGGCTAGGCAGGGTGTCATCAGGGAGAAGCCACCCCGCCCTGCCCCGCCCTGCCCCGCCCTGCCCACTCAGCTTGCCTTGCCCGCGGCCAAGTCTTGCGCCAACGCGACCCAGCCCAGCCCAGCAGGACAGAGTCGTCAACAACTTCGTCAAGTGCGACAACCAGGGAGACATGTTAGGTGGGTGGGTGTGCTGGTGCTGCTTCAGCGCAGGCCGCCGCCATTAAGCGCCCTCGAGCCTCGAGCTGGACCACATGGAGAGAGAGACCTGCTGACCGCTGAAATGAGTGATGGTGCCGGCCAGAGCAGCGAGCCGAAAGAGCCCAGCGCACCGCGAGGTGGGGTGAGGTGGGGCGGGGTGGGGCGGGGTGGGGCGGGGTGGGGCGGGGTGGCCGGGTCAGACCAGCAGGGTGCTTATTTAAGTTCAAACTGAAACACTACATGCGCGCCCCTCGCCGCCATTTTCTTTTCACCCATTTTCTCATTCTGCTCTTTATTTCACACCATTTCCCGCCCATCCACTACCCCCACCTCCCGCCCTCGCCCTCCTATCCTACATCTTAAAGATCCGGCCTAAATCCCCGGAGATAGGTCGTTCGACACGGCAGCCCCGCCCTGCCCCTCCCCCATGACAATGACCCAGGCCCTGCAGGCCCTGCAGGCCCAGAGGACGTACCCTTCAGATGCTCTTTGAGCATCTCCGCCGGACCGCCCAGGACCATTCTCCTCCTCCCGTCTCTCTGCTGTAGAATTGGGGCACAACAGTAATGCTTTTATTTCGCTGCCTTCAAAAGTCAACACTGTATTTACACAGTAGTGGGAATGGCGATGCTGCGCTGGGCTAACTAACTCATTCTGACTTTTTTTGTTTTTTCCTCTCCCTGGAATATGGATTTTTCTCTCATGCGAGATAACTAGCTGGCACACATTGGAACAGTACTCAGAGGCAGTGGTCCGAACAAGCGTCTCCTCGCGGACAGCGCGGGTAAATCTGTCGCCCTCTCTGATCCAGGATAATTGCACCGTCCTGCCGGGGGCGCCTCGACGCGAACTCGTCCCTGTCTCTGTGTCGGCGCGCGAGTGAGTGAGAGTGTGTGTGGGGGGGGGAGAGAGAGAGAGAGAGGGAGGGGGGAGAGAGGGAGCGGGCGTGTGCAAGTGTGTGTGTGTGTGTGTGTGAGTGCGGGCGTGTTTGGGCAGAGGGATATATAGAGTGGGAGCGAGATAACACGCAGCCCAACCGAGCGGCCTGGCCCGCCCCGCCCCGCCCCGCCCCGCCCCGCCCCGCCCCGGCCCCGCGCGCCGCGGCGGCAGCCCCTGTGTAACGAGACACGCGACAGGTGAGGTGCGGGCCTACATACGCGCGCGCTCACACACACACACACACACACACACACACACACACGACCCTGTGCGCATAAAGAGAACGAGAGGGGGCGGGGCGGGGCGGGGCGGCACGCCGGAGCGGGAGCGCTCTTAATTGCGTGGGATCCGTGCACTGCTGTTTGCTGCCGCCTATTCGCTCTACCGCCCTCCTGCCTAACTCACAAACGCGCAACTCTCCCCCCACCCCCCCACACACACACATACTGTCGCACATAGCGCCACCACACGTGACGTGTGTCCGTCAGGCCCATGGCTGCTGCTGCTGGCTCTATATACGCACCGCCAGCGCACGGGTCCCGCAGCAAGTCCCTGATCAAATCAAGTGCACACAGCAGGCCAGACAAAAATGTGCGCCTTTGACTCTGCCCAGCCCCCCCCCCACCCCCCACCCCCCCGCGGCCTGCCATCTGCGGCCGTCCACAACTGTGTAACTGGTGTCGGTGAGTGCGCTGCCGTCACATTCGGCGTAACTCTGGCGCGGGGGGAAAAAAGAAATGTGTGACTTGTCCGCGTGCTGGCGGCGTGCTGGCGGCGTGCTGGCGGCGTGCTGGCGGCGTGCTCGCGACGTGCTCTTTGCGGCCTGGTGATGAGCCTCCTATGCTGTCTCTGCCCGCAGGCCGGCCCGACAGCGTCATCAACTGCTCGGTGGCCAACACGTCCATGACGTCCTTCTCGGTGCGCTGCTTCGAGGGCTTCAACGGCGGGCTGCCCCAGTCGTTCCTGCTGGAGGTGCGCGACCCCGTGAGCCAGGCCCTGCGCGCCAACGTCACCTCGAGCTGGCCCGCCTTCCAGGTGGACCGGCTGGAGGCGGGCGCCTCGTACCAGGCGTGCGTGTACTCCGTCAACAGCAAGGGCCGCTCGGACCCCGTCATCCTGCAGGCGTCCACCGTGCGGCCGGCGGAGAAGCAGCTGCATCCCGACAAGGGTGAGTAGTACCGAGTACGGAGCAGAGGGGTCCCTCACTGTACTCGCCCTGAAACAAAATCAGGAAAAGGTCACAAAACAGCAGAAAAACAATCTAGAAAAAAATCACTGTAAATATTTGTTAAAAAAAAAAAAACGAGAAACAAATTTACAGGTTTCGCTGTTAAGTCTACTAACAGATTTTTCCTAAATGTTTTGTAGATTTAGAAGAAAAATCCCGAAGCAACAGATAAATTTTTTAAAGTTTCGGAATTCTTTTGGAAAGTTACGGATCTTTTTTAAGTTATAGAGTCTTTGTGTAAATGAACACGAATAAAAAGTAAACTCACAGTCAGGTCATTTAACAAAATTCACTGATATTTCCTGTTAATTTACGAAATGGCTTTTTACGGTGCAGAAGAAAATTAAAAAAAAAAAAAAAAAAAAAAAAATCAACTGAAAAATCAGAAAAGTTGGTGTTCGCTTGAGTTTCTATTGAAGGACCCCTCGCAACCCCCCCCCCCCTCGCGCCCGGCATCCTACTCGCGACTTGGCTGGCGTGCGCCTCGCGGCCTGCGTGCCGTATTATGCTGTTACTAACAGTTTACGCCAAGCGATCGTGACTAGTGACGTTCCGCGAATGGTTTAGGCAGAAATCTTTTGTGTGTTTTTCGTTTTGGTCTTGTATGTAGAACGGAAAATATGCCGCCCTGCCGCCCTCATCATTTCGAGCAATCAGAACGTATTTGGTTGTGGTTATGTTGTTTTTTTGCTACCGATCAGAGCTCACGAATTGTCTTGCGCCAATACAACGCCGCTGGTGTCGTGTGTTTGCACAGCTCTATGATTGTGAAACAATTCGCTGGCGCTGATCACGAAGTACGGTCCGAGCTCGAAAATCATTTCCTGTTATTTAATTTGGTGCGCTGGCCCCGTCTCTCTCTCTCTCTCTTCCTCCCCTTCTGTGTTGGTCGGATATCGCGCGGTGGTCACATACGGAAGGTAATAACACTACTCCCCGGCCGCACTGCCGTCCCTCGCAGCACAACCGTGTGCTGTGCTGTGTTCCGCAGTGCCATACGTTTTCAAACAAGCGGCAACGAACGAACGTGCGTTTAGCAGCGAGCAAGGCGGCCCCACCGCGCCCGCCTGGCCTACCCCGGCCCTGGCCCCGGCCAGACTGTGTATTGCACGTTATGCCCCGCAACCCTTTGCGCCCGCCACCTACCAATTCACGCCTGGCCCAGGCCTGGGGGCTGCCCTGCCCAGCCCTGCCCGTGTGGTCCCCGCTCTTTGTTCCTTCTCTCTCCCTCTCTCCGCCTCTTCTCCCCTCTCTGGCTAGCTCCCTCCTTCCTCCCCGTCCCCCTCTCGCCCGCTCTTCCCACTCTCCCCACCTTTACGCCGCCGGCATGGCCGCGCCCACAGCACCCCGCGTCCACCAAATTGCTATCAGGGGTGGAGTGAAAATTGCGCACGACGCTACACGTTAGGAATAGGGGAGGAGGAGGTCCTGAATGTGAAATGAAGTGGGAAGAGCACAGCAAACATTTTCCGGGAAGTTCCCGGTTGATTCGGGAAAGCACATTTCTACGTGCTTTTTCCCACCCAATCCATTCACGTTATCATGTTTGCAAATTGGTGGAAACGTACCTCCTTGATTCAACTGGGGACTTCCTGGATTATTTTTTTTTTTTATGTTTTTTTTTCTTTTTTTGACGTGAGGGAGAGAGGGTGTGGCCGTGCAGGGAACGAGGAGTGGAGATGGCTGGGCGACGGGGGTGGGATACTGTTCGCGGGAGGGGAAGGGGTAGCTCTGGGTGGAATCGGCACCGTCCTTGGTCGCGAGAGGAGTGGGTTCTCGGTGCAGTGTGAGAGGGCCCGCCCGCCAGCCCCACCCCACGCTGCCGGGCCCGCTGCCCCTGACCATCCCATCACACTGACACATCACTTCCACGGCGGGTCAGGCAGTGGATGGAGAGGGGCGTGATGCGATGTGCGTCTCGACCTTTTTGTTGCAACTTTAAGACAGATGACTTAGAAGAACGTGTGGCGGGGTAGGGCGGAGTAGTGGCTGGGGGGGAGAGGGGGGTAGGAGGGAGGGGGGAGCGCTTAGTGAGTGCAGCGGACACCCCAGGGAACCCAAGGGCCGAATCACCTGCCTGCACCCGAGGCACCAAGTTGTACTCGCGGAATGGTTCTGGTCCGCAGCTAAGCGCTCGCCGTGGAAAGTTTCATCCATTTTCCTAGCATGCACGGAAAATGTTGAGGGTACGTTTTATAGGGTACAATTTTTCGAGCTGTACGGTATACCGTACAGCTCAGCTCGTTGTACGCTGTTCTCGGGCAGCTCATCGCAGCGACGCGGGTGGTCGGCCACTGTGTGCTAGAGCGTCGTGGCGTGGCGTAGTGCTGGAGTGGCGTGGCGTAGTGCTGGAGTGGTGTCGCGTAGTGCTGAGGTGGCGTCGCGTAGCGTCTCTACCTGCTGCCGCCTCTCTGCTCCCCCCCCCCTCCCCCCCTTTTCCCTCCTCTTATAGTCGAACACCTAGGCCTTGACCCGCTATAATGAGAGACCATAAAACTGCGTTGGCGACTCTACCCTATTCCTTCTCTCTGGTCCGAGTCGCTCACCACTTGTCATACCCTCGTCAACGCCGACCGCGCGGTACCTGGTAAAAGGACCCACCCCCGCATGCCAACCTATTGTTTCCCCGGAAGGATCGTGTCATTGACTTGGCCTTCCTCAGCGCAGGCCGGCAGCCGACTGATTCAGAAGATCGCTCTCATCCCTCCCTCCTTGTTGCACCTACAGCGGTGCCCTATGCTGACCATGGCAGTGTTCCGTGAGTACGACGAGGACAGAGGTATAAAAGCGATCTTCGGAATCGCTCGGCAGTGGGAGCCTCCAACACAACGTCGCCCTCAGAAGGGGCGGGGGTGGGAGGGGAGGGAGGAGCAGGATGGGAAGGTGGAGCGGGGAGACGTGGAGGGGGCCGAAGACAGGGCGAGGCAGGGCGGGGTGGAGGGGGGCAGCATTGCAGAGACACCAGGCAGTGTTTGTAATGTGATGGGTCGAAGAACAGTCTAATGGCACGATGGCTCCGTAGCTCAGTAGGTTCCGACCGAAGCGTGAGCGCTGAGTTTGGTATGGCTGGGGATCGAATCCCGGCACTGCCAAACAAAATGCGTATCTCGCGGCCAGTAGGACTGACCCGGCTACACATGAGTCTTAGAGGCGGTGGAATGATGAGGAGGGGTGGTAGGGGGAAGAAGGGAAAGGGGGAGAGAGGGAGTAAGGGATGTGGGCGGGGTGCGAGGAATGACAAGGAAAACGAGGAACGCTTAAGGAGTACTATTTTTTTTTACCTTGTGATATGCTAATAACCCGCCTCGAGTGCGTCCGGCGCTCTGCAGGCATGATCCGCGCGGCGGAAAGCGGTCGGAGACGTGCGCCGCGTAGTCCGCCAGGAGTGCGCCAGACGCACGCTCGGCGGACCGGCCGCGCGGTACGTCCTGGCGTTGTGCGCACGCACGTGCCCCGAGCGCACGTAACGCCGGTCAGGTAGGCAACCAGACGCACGCGGCGAGACACCCAGCACGCCTAGTAGGCAGGCCACACATCACACATCACTTGTACGCTTTGTGAGGGCAGCCTTGTACGCTATGCGAGGCAGATCACAAGCCTGGGTGAGTGTCAGGTTTACGACTTGTTTATACCGCATGCGGTAACGGTGACCGATTAGCCTTGACAGCTGGCCGTTGACGAGGGTTGCCCATTAACGCGACCTGAGGCGAGCTGTACGCTATCCCAGGACAGCTCGCCTTCCGACGCAGGGCCCTAGGGTATAGCGTTTGTTAAATGGAGACCCCCGGACAATTTCGTACCCTAAATCCTAAGAGTGTGCACTCACGTGTAACCCAGTCTGCCTCGACAAGCAAGCACGGGGTCGGCGTCGGGGAATAAGCCGTACGGTAGCGGTCCCCTCCCCTCCCCGACCCGCGGGGACTTCTGATTTGCCAGGGCCGATGCTGGGCTTAACGGCGGGGGGTCGGAGCCGCGCTTCGACTGCACCCCGCCCCACCCCGCCCGCCCCGCCCCGCCGCTCTCGTCACGCGCGCACCCTGGAGGACAGAACGGGCCGCCACGGGCCACCCGCTTCGCATACCAACGAGGACTGGCGGGAAGTGCAGTGTCACCAAAGTGTCCGCACGCTGCACGCCGTGATCGAACCCGCGGCGCGCTGTGCACTGTGTCCCCGCCCCACCCCACCCCGCCGGGGCCCAGACCAGCGCATCCCGCTTGCGGCCACCCGCGCCCGCCTGCCCCGGCCCCGGCCCCCGCAGCCCGCAGGGTACTTCAGTCACCGTCGTCAGGGCGCGTTGGCGGGGTGGGGAAGGAAGGCAGTCGTTCTACCACCAGACCACGCTCGTGAGGAATTCCTCGAAAGGCTTTGGTGATTGCTCCACCAAGGCCAGGCGAGGCGGCGAGGCTGAGGCTGGGGCAGATCATGGCTGGCAGACGGCGGCGTAGAGTGAGTGGGGTGGCGTGGGGCGGGGCGGGGCGGGGCGGGGCGGGGCGGGGCGGGGCGGGGCGCCGAGCGCGCGGCAGCAGGCTGAGCTCGGATGCTCAGGTCAGGTCGCTGCTGCTGCTGGATTCGGTTCGTTGCTCCAGAAGAGATTGGGTCGAGATCGAAGTCTCAGCCCCCAGCGTGCTAACGCCCTAGAGTACCGTCACTAGCGCGCCTCGTGTGCCGCCGGAGCGGAGCGGAGCGTGGAGCAGGGGGAGGCACCGTCAGCCCAGGCACACACTGCGCCCCTCGCTCTGCCCCGGGCTCAGGCCCCAGCCCCACCCCAGGCCCGAAGCCTCACGCCTCTCGCCCGTAACGTGCAGAATTGTTCCTCTGATACAAGTAAACTGGAGCGGAGATAGCTCAGCACCACGGGTACCACGGTTCGGAATGGGGTGGGGACTTTTTTAAAGGGTGCCACAAGGACGTGTCCTGATAATGATAAAGCTTTATTGATTGGCAACTTAAAAGTACGCTCAAGTAGTTGCTAGGGAAACTGGTAGGCAAAGTGACGGCCAGCCGTGATATGTCCCGCTCTCGGATCCCGCTTCCGCCCCCTCGCTCCGTGCCCTGCGGTGCCCTGGCTTCTGGCATTGCCGGTTCAGATCGATATAGATCGACGACGCGCCATCCGCTGGCCTGAACTGAGCACAGCTCGGAGGCCCCGCGCCCCGCGCCCGCGGTCCACCTTGCCCCCGCGACTTTCTTATAGCAAATGAACCGGAATTAACGCGATGGTCGGACGCAACAACGCAAGAAAATCGCCCGGGTAGATCGGGCGTGGTGGGCGTTGGGCGTTGCCCACCGGAGTTTTAGAATTGTTGAAAAGCCGCATTGTTAAGTAGCGGTCTACGTATTTCTACGACTCATGCAATTCTCCAAGTTTTGCTGATAAAACTCTAAGACTCATGTAACTTTTTATTTGTAGATCTTCAAACGTCACGATAGTCATGTCCTCTTTGCGTGGCCTCGGAAAATAGAGATTGCGAACCGCGACGTCTCGACGAGGATGGGATCGGGGTCCATGAACATTACGGATCGAACTTGATTGCTTCCTCCCCCTGGGCCCTGGGGTCCTGCGGGGTATGCACTCTCAGGTGTGCCACAAGATGCCCCTCGTGCGTGTACCTCCCGAGTGAGGGCCGCCTCCACCCCTCCCAGCCCTGCACACCCTCTGGCACTGGCCGCCCCCCGGGTACGCCCGCCACGCCCCGCCACGCCCCACCCTGCCACGCCCAATGAGACATTCTGATGCGCAGCCCGTGTTCGCACAATGGCTCCAATCTGGTGCATGGCGGCTGGGCCCAACGTCCTGGCCCCGACTGGTCCCGACCCAAACACGCCCGGCCCCGCCCGGCCCCGCCCGGCCCCGCCCGGCCCCGCCCCGCCACGTCTCGGCTAAGGCTTTGGGGCTCAACCGCACACGCGCCCCGCCCCCGCCGCTGTTGGCGGAAAATAGCAAATCCTAGCTCGATGCCGCCGGTGAAAACCAAACCAGGTCAAGGAGCAGTTTTGGAGCCGGGGCGTGATTCAGCCCCCGCCCCGCCCGCCGCCCCGACACACGCCGAGCGCCGAGCCTCACCTCCTCTGGGTTTTATCCAGCAACAAGTCGTTTTATTTTGATCGCGTCGGTCGGCTGCGCCGCCCCAGCCTTGTCCTTGTCCCCAGGCGCGACGCGACGCGGTGAGGGCGGCGCCGAGAGGTTAAAGCGGCGCATCACCCTGGCGCCAGGCGCCAGCCCTGCCGCACCTCGCACCGCCACACCCATCACGCATTTAAAAGGGCTGTCGTGGAGTCGTATCAGCTGCCTCCGCTCCACAACCAACGCTCATATGTGATGTGACCCACTTTTCGAGAAGACAGGCGGAACTCGAAAAATATGGCGCGCTCAGCGGCTGCTGGTGTTGCTGGGTGCGGCGAGGCGGGGAGGGGGAGGGAAGGGTAACGGTATCGCTAACTCCGTTCTATTGCCCCCGCGTTTGGCGATGCAGAGCTAGTAACTACTTACTTCGAGGAGGAAGTTTTATTCGGGCGGATCTGAGGTGGGGTGTATAGACTGTGGTGTGCAGGGCGCGGGCTGGAGTCCCCCCCCCCCCCTCCGCACCAATTAGTGTCCCCGCGCCGCCCTCGCGAGGGGATTGTCAGCGCAGCGCGGTGCGGCCTGGGCCAGCAGGGTGGCTCAGGACGGCCTCGCCCCGGTCGCAGCGTCGTCGCTGTCTGTCTGGCAGGCGGCGCCCCGCCCCACCCCGCCCCACCCCACCCCACCTCGCCCCGCCCCGCCCGGCCGCGGCAGCGAGACCACATCGTTAGCCCGCACCGCTCACGCTGTAATTATCGCGAGGGCCGGCGCGGCGTCTCCCGCGCCGCCGGCTGCCGGCTTCACACTTCGCAGTTCAATGACCGAAGGCAGCTGCGGTTCCTTCCCTGGCGGGTCTTGTCCTCCGGGAAGTACGTCCGCTACCCTGAGGCATTCGACGAACCACGGGACCACGGGAGCTCGACGCCTGCAACACCCGCGCTAGGCAATCCCGCAGAACATGCATGCACTGTGGGCCTGTTGTTGCCTACCTGTCCGGCGCTCCGAGACCCTGTACGGAGTGAACTTTGCAGTTTTGTGACAGCTGATATCGGTTGTACTTTCAGGAATTGAATGGTCCTCTAGGCCCACCAGGGAACGCCGTAAAATAGCCAGGAAATATCTGAATTTTGTCAAACGACCTGACTGTGAGTTTACTTTTTATTCGTGTTAATTTACAAAAGGACCCTATAACTTTACAAAAATATTCCGTAACTTTCCAAAAGATATCCGTAACTTGACAAATTTTATCTGTTGTTTCGCGATTTTTCTTGTTTATCTACAAAACGTTTCAGGAAACCACATGAAAAATCTGTATACCGACTTAACAGCGAAACCTGTAAATTTGTTTCTCGTTTTGTTTTTTTGCGACAAATATTTACAGGGAATGTTTCCGAAGTAAAGGTCGGCACACGACATCGCTTGCTGATATCTGATACGCCCGCAGGCGAGCCCCGGTCGGCGTTCCGCCTGACGCCGCTGACGAGCACGCTGGTGGGCGGCGTCCTGGCGCTGCTCGTGGTCGCGGCCGTGGTGTGCGTGTCCGTGCGCCTGCGGTGCTGCGCCGCGGCGGACAAGCGCCGGCCGCGCGCCAAGGAGGCCCCCGAGCAGGACGACAAGGGCTCGCTGCCCGGCGCCGGCTCGCCGCACTCGGCCAAGCTGGGCGACTCGAGCGGCGGCGACGGCAACACCGACTCGGACGAGAAGAACCCGGACATCATTCCGCAGGCCGGCGCCACGAGTGAGTACCGCCCGGGCACCGCGCAGCTCCCTGAGGGCGGGGAAGCAGGAGGGTGCTGGCCACTGTAAACACTCTCAGACTGGAAATGGACTATTTTCACTATAAAGTGAAATAATATCCATAGGTGTATGATGAAATTTGTCTTCAAAGTATTTTATTTTTTTTGGTTGACAGAGGTCATTTTCTAGTGAGAAAAAAGTCGGAGTTATGTAGAAAAATGTCATCTAAATGGAGAAAAATGTTTATTCTATGATGGTACAGTTTTCTTTATTTTAAAACAAGAAAACCGTATTACCCTAAAATAAACATTTAAGTCCATACATTGCGTCATTTTAATATCCAGATCTTGACGTTTTTGTCTTTAGCTAAATATGTCTGTAAACGAATATCTACCGGGTGTCCCAGAGAACACACGGCAGTGTTGCGGGATTGCATACTCGTCAGAGCTGCAGGGGCTTTGGCGCCCTACGGCCGGAGTGGGTAGGCAGACCCGCAACACTGCCGTGTGTTTTCTGGGACACCCGGTATGATCTGTAGACAAATGTCATAGTCCTTACACAGTACAGTGAAAAAATTCAGTTAGAGATCTGAGCATGAAGATGATAACTGTCATTTACTGGCATCTGACAAATATCATCTTGATAAATTTGTTAAAGTAAGCGTACATACTCTTTGTCATTTGATAATGACGGTTCATTCTTCTAATTTTTACATTTTTAAAAAATATAATAACGTTGCGGTTAAAACATGGATGTTTCGTCAAATATTTGATGAAACTGTTGTCTCTTGTAGACAGTTTCCTTGTCATTCCGAAAAATATGAAAATGTTCTTAACAATCATGTAGTCACTAACACAGTTAATTTACGGCATAAACTTTTTGTCACAAAATTTGTTGTAAAATGACAGAAACGTCTTACAGTGTAGGGTATGAGAGTGGCCGCAGGCAGGGGGCTCTTGCGAGCCCTAGCGAGCGCCACCTACGGCGCCGCCACCACCACAATCGCAGCAGCTGCAGCTGAGCCGCGGGGCGGGGTGGGGTGGGGCGAGGTGGGGTGGGGCGAGGTGGGGCTGGAGGCGCGGGGCAGGGAGACAGAGCGTTGAGTATGGGGCCGTGTCAACGGCCTCGGCGTGGCGCGCCCCGGGGCACGGACCGGCACGGCCGATACCTAGGTTGCCGTTGCCGCAGAGGGGCCGCCTCACCCCGCCTCGCCCCGCCCCGCCCCGCCCCACCCCGCCCCGCCCCACCACGGTGCGCCTGCCACGCCCGCTGCTTACACACCTGTCCTGGGCAGGCTTGGTCCGGGCGCCCCTCCACACACATGTAGAGAGGCGAGGACACGCCCCCGTCTATTTACACCCCGGGCTGTAAATCACCCCTTTGTTTTGTGTGAGTGTGTGTCTTTATATTTTGTTTTACAGGGCAAGCCTCTCTCTATATGGGATGGGATATAGGATACGTTTACTTTCCGCCGAGTTTGCTCTCTGTTTTAATATCGCCCGGTGTAACGCCGCTCTCTGCTCTCCCTGGTGCCCGCAGACGCCGACTCGGCCGACCACTCGGACCTGGTGCGGCGCCGGCAGCACGTGTCCACCATCGAGACGAGCGGGGTGACCTCGCCGTCGCGCACGCTGCTGCAGGGCGTCCAGCAGGGCTACCCGGGCTACTGCACGCTGCGCAACGGCATGCCCCCCGCCATGCAGGGCGCCATGCAGGGCGCCATGCCGCTGCAGGACCTGGGCGGCCACCCCAAGCCCAAGATGGTGAGTAACACATCTGTGCAGTGCACGCCTAATCTTAACTCAGTCAATAGCCGTGGTCGATCTTGTATTCGCTCTCGTGGACAATCAATCGGGGGACGGCCATTTCACGTGGGGCGAGAGAAAAACCTTAGGATAACCATCGCTGAAATAAAGAGAAAAGTAAATTTATTGTTGCAGTATTCTTTTCTTTAGCACCGACTGCTGTTCTCAATAATTGGTTCCGCCACGCTCCGTTATTGACAGGACGGACAGTGAAGGAGGCCAAAGTGTATACTTTGTGCCGCTTGTTTCTGGCCCTATTGATAGTAAGACCCGCAATATTTCAGTAGCCGCTATAAAAGGAGGTCTCCCTCCCTCCCCCCGCCCCACGCCCACCGCCCTGTCGAATAGTCCGGCCCGGCCCGTCCCGGCCGCGCGCCCCGCCCCGCCCCCTGCCCTGGCAGCATTGGAAGTGTATAGGAAGCTAAGCTCTCGATAACTTTACGGCGCGGCTCAAGCAGCACCAGAAGGGCTGTGAAAAGGATAGGTGCCGACGTTGCGGCGGGTGTATCGGCTTTGGGGAGGCGGGGAGCTGTGGAGAGCGGGCCGGAGTGGAGTGGATGCTCTTCCAGCCGCGCCTCTATGGGAGCACTCGGCACTTGCAGCGAGAACACACGCAGAGTGAGCTTCAAGTCGAGTCTCAGGCAGTGATAGACGCGCTGCACGACTGCCTTCACCCCCTTCTCCTCTCCCCCGCCACCGGCCTTTCGGTCCCCTTGGCTCTGCAGCAGCTAACGATGTCATTCCCAGAACCATTTGCGTAACGAGGCGCAAACAGCGGGTTATTATCACCAACTAGTGTTATGCATGGAATCGGAGCCTCATTGGTTGCCTACCTGGCGGGCGTTAACGATCCCCGGGCTGTGCCGGGCCTGGCCGGCCCCGGCTGGGCTCTCCCCTCCCCTTTCCCTAAAGCCTCCGAGCGCAGTTAGCCGAGGCCGGATTGGGGGAGAGTGGGGGTGGGGGGGGGGCAGCCTCTCACACCTGCCAGCCGCCCCCGCTGCGGTGCTGGACACACCCTCGCGCCGACCCCATCCGCACAATGTGCCCTGATTTATTGAGAGGCGTTTAACACCTGTTACAGGCCGATGTAGTGGGAGCCGGACCAGCCCGGCGCGGCCCGGCCCGGCCAGGCCCAGGTCGGAGGTAGAGAGTGGTCGGGGGTGGGGGTGGGGGTGGGGCTCGGGCTGGCGCGGGAGCCGGCGTGGCGTCGAGGACAAATGGGAGCAGGGAAAATAACAAATGGTGGTTTTGAAATGGGCGAGGGGAGGGGAGGGACGGCGGGGGTGGAGGTGGACAAACATGCTTTTAGCCGTTAATGGGTAAGATGATAAGGAGGGTCCCGAGTGGTCCCGAGCCGAGCCCAGCCCAGCGTGTTGCTGGCCTGTACTGGCCGTCAAGCGTCCCGGCCGTGCGCCGTGCGCCGCGCCGCGGCCATGAGGGAAGGTCGCCGCCCCGCCCCGCCACGCCCCGCCCCGCCACACCCCGCCCCGCCCCGCCCTGCCCCGCCCCGCCCCGCCCTGCTCCGCCCTGCCCCGCCCCGCCACGCCCCGCCCCGCCCCGCCCCGCCCCGCGCGCCAGTGGACAATTTCTGTGCAGGGCGGAGTCTGTGCAAATTTGTTTGGGCTGCCGTGGACGGGCCCATGCCATGGCCCCCTTCCCTACCCCGTCCAGCCACAGCCGCACCGAGCCCCGTCCTGTGCCGTGCCGCGGTCGCAGTGTATAGGACCGTTGGGGGTTTGTAGGGTGAGATGACCGTTCGCACGGGGTGGGGTGGGGTTAGGTGGGGTGGGGTGGGGCGGGGCGGGGCGGGCGGGAGGAGTCAGCGCGCCTGAGCCGGCCGGAGAGATGTATTGTATGAGTATTTGTGCAGCGTCCGGATATTCAGCCATGAAATAATGACCCGGGCCGGGGCCCTAAGCGGGGGCTGGGGGCAGAGGAGATAGGAGCAGGGCAGAAGGGCCGCAGAGGAAGGGTCCGGGCCGGGCCGGGCGCTGTCAGGGGAGGGCGCCAAGGGGGCAGGGCAGAGGGCGGGGCCGGGCGAGGCGCCGCGGGGTGGGCCGCTCATCCGGACCAAACGCCAGGCAAGGCGAAGCAGGCCACGACCATGGCTTCATTATCCTAGACAAGTTCCGTGCGTGGCGGGGGTGGGCCGGGGAGACGCGGCATGGGGGCGTTTACGCTACCTCATTATCCTCGCGCTCCTTCCGTAATGCCATTACGCATCTCCGACAAAAAGGGCGTGGCGCTGCGTGGCGGCCGGGCCGGGGTACAGGGGCAGCACTGCATGGCCAGACCCATACGGGCCAACGAGCGAGCGGAGCAGAGAGCAGCGCACTGTGATTGCCATCTCCGCTCCGTCTACGGATGTACCACGCCTTGTTATGGGCGGGCGGGCCTGTAACATCTCTTTTTAGTCTGTTATACGGTTATCTTTAAGCCCGCATCGGCCATCTCTCGCGAGTAGTTTGGGAGGAGTCGGAGGTGCGCGGTGTGGGGTGGAAACAGGACGCACATTCACAGAGGTTCCTTCATTCGAAACTCCAGTGGGCATTCGTTAACATTTTTATTTTTGTAGACCAGTTAGTTTTTTTTTCGGGGGGTGGGGTGGGGGCTTGTGATAAATCAGGGGGCAGCAACGCTAATGGCTAGGCTGGAGGCTATGCGCGATCCCAGTGCAGTGTCAATCGGTTGCCCCTAATTCTCCAAACCCGCCACTTATTGTAACTCCGATTTCTCAAAGCAAATCTAAAGCAAAGTTGTTTTTCTGGGTAAAATGCTACATTTGTTCATCATGAGACTCCTAGTTTCACAGACAGAGGCTATTGACAAGGGTCTAAAATTAAAATTCAAAAATGGCGAGAAAACTGCTGAAAATGGACAACTTTCACTGCCCACTATTGATTAATGGTTCAGCAAGTGTGTGCCATATAGCTTATTACACAAAATGAACATTTATTTTATAGAACTCAAACCGAGAGGCAGAAGAAAAGCAACCGTTATTAAGCATTAGGGGCCCCCATTTTCCGTGTTTTACTTGGTCTCGCGCATAGCCCCCAAACTAAATCATTGGCGCTGCAGCCCCCTTGATGAATATAAGGGAGATTTTTTTAAATTTAAACGCCAATTGATTTTATCTTTTGGGTGCGTTGTGTTACAGAAGCCTGTGGACATGTCTGCGTACTCGGCCGGCGGCGGATGCCCGACCCTGCCCCGCGGCGGCCACTGGTCGTCGTACGGCGTCCGCATGATGCAGGGCTACCCGGCGCCCGGCGGCGGCCCCAACGGCGGCAGCGGCCCGGCCGGCCCCGGCCCCGGCCCCGGCGGCCACGCGGGCACTGGGACCCTCCTGCTGAGGCACCCGCACCACCAGCAGGGCTCGTACATGGGCCACCCCGGCCACGGCCACGGGCTCGCCGGCCTCGGCCACGGCCCCGGACACACGCAGACGCTGCCCAGGCATCACGGCGGCATCCACCACCCGCTGGGCGGGCTGCACAACATGCAGCTCCAGGGCGTGGTCGGCAACAGCCTCGGCGCGCCGCACCCGCCGCACGGCCTCCACGCCGTGCCCGTGCCCCAGCAGCCGCAGCCGCACGGGGCGGCGCCGTCCTCGGACGAGGACCAGCCCGGCGTGGACACGCCCCTCATGGTGTCCAAGCGGGAGAGCACCGTCTGACAAATGACCTCCCTGTAAGCCCCGCTAGCGCCGCTCAGCCCGCTAGCGCCAGGCACAGGGAGGATCTCGTCATGACGACAAGGACTTTTGTAAATTTTATTGTGACTGCCACACTTCTCTGTACATACTTTTTTAAAAGTTGTATATTTAAATTAAATATGTTGTGATGTTACTCTTGGTGAGGAGACTGTTTTGAGGGACGAGTAAGGTGAACGGTACCGGCCCGGCCGGCTCTGTCAGTTCTGACGTGTTGACTTGACAGTCTTATGAGCGCAATCCTACCAGCTGGTTTGTTCGTGTGCATCCTTGAGTTGCACTAAGTGCATCGTTTGGTCAAGACTGCAGTCAGTCATTTGTTTATAAATTTTGAAAGGGTCCGACCTCGTCTAGAATTTTTTATAAGGACTTGAAATAGGAATGTTGACACTGGTGGGGTGCAGCTTCCCTTCAATTGTACACTGCTCTTGTTTGTGCGATGAATGTTAAATATTGTATCATTGAGGAGGAACAAACTACAACCAGAATTCCATGGCGTGGTAGAATGATCCTGAACTA
Source organism: Frankliniella fusca (assembly GCA_029379305.1). Lineage (NCBI taxonomy): Eukaryota > Metazoa > Arthropoda > Insecta > Thysanoptera > Thripidae > Frankliniella > Frankliniella fusca. The sequence continues at coordinate 143,456 of JAHWGI010000294.1, read as the reverse complement.
CCACGGGTCGTATGCTTTTGCAAAATTAGTTAAGTAAGTGCATCCTCGGAACAGATTGGGAATACATACCATATCTTGGAATGTACGCGTGTTGGAGTGATTTATTCTTTGATCTCTTACCTGCTGATAATTGTTTTAAAATTCATCGTTTCAGCCTTTCTTTTTTTATATTTAATTGAAGACAACACGATATTTAAAACTTTCTCCAAGGAGAGAAAAATTCATCCAGTAAGGGATGTCAAAAGAGTTGTGATAGTACATCTGAGGTTAGATGAAAATAATTTTGGTGGGCAAGAAACAACTGAAGAGTTAGTAAGTTCAATTCTCAATAATTCAAAACTATCTCTGAATTGTAATAATGGCATCTTTAAAAAAAATTAACAAATTTATGGCAATAAATTAAGGAGATGTTTGGCTAGATGTATACTGAAAATGAGGGACCTCTACAGCATTTTTCAGTAATTTTATTGTGACTTACTTACTACTTTCGTGATGCTAATTTGAGTGTTACTTCATTGCCACTGCGTCCACAGTAATTTTAAATTGAGATTTGTTCATATTGTGACCTAAAAGATGCTCAGAAAAAGAAAAAAAAAACTATTTGAGCCTCCTCAGATTCCTTTCAGTCAAGCCATTCATAGGTCTGATTTATGCAATCTCTGTGTTTTTGTAATCCAGAAACATGAGAAAATTTTGCTGTTTGTGGGTGAGGTGGAGGTTTGACTCATCTATTCCTTAAATACATGTATATAAATGCAGGTAACTAAAGAGCTGTTACAGAATTTATAACATTGTAATTAAAAGAATATAATTTTAACGAAGTGTACCTTAGGTTTCTAAAAGCAAAACTTTTTATTCTATTTCTTTGTATTTATGTATATAAGAGATATTTTTCAATAAAAAGGAAACAATTAAAACATTACAAGCGTGGTTTCATCTCATCTGTCATTTCTTGTCAAACCGGTTTGGGACCAACGGACTTGAATCATGTTAAATGTTCCCAGAGAAAGGTATCCTGCAAAATTGTTCCAAATATATTTTCCTCATTCTTTACACACTAACTTCTAAAAGCCACTGTGTTCCGAACGAGTATTGTGCTCACAACTGTAACGGCGTAATAGGGTTGATCTCTGAATGTACAATACATACACACAAACCAATGTGATATTTAGAAAGGCCATAAATACGCTGAGTAGAAAGACTACAAGTATGTTTTTGTACTCATTTTTTGAAATTTTGAGAAAATAACGATCTAAGGTTAAAGGTCGTAGATAATGACACCCAATATACAAATCACGTAATATCCGAACTCACCAAATAAATTTTAAACTCACATACGTATTTATAAACAAGTTCCACTAAACAATTATTCAAGTTTATCAAAAACATATGATGAAAATCCAGTTTCAAAGTAAGAGTGTAGGGATCTGCATCAGTGGCTGTTGTCATAATAACACGCACTCATACGTATGTTTCTATTATCTTGCCAAAATTTTAAGAGGATACTTAACGGAATTCACACTAGTTTTAATCTAAGTCTGGCCCATCCGTGAGGTGTAATTTACAAACCTAATTTTGTCTCCTAAATACCACTTACATTATAAACTGGTGCATTCAGTTAAAAGTCCTCACAAAGATGCATTTTTCACAATGGAGGCTCTGTTTAGCTTGCCTATGCACATTTGGTTTTTCGACCGTTTTAACAGGAGTTCAGCAGGAGTGAGGAGGGAACATCACAAAAGTTGGCTATGTCCTTTGAATACCTACTTTTTCTTTTTGAAATCCCGATTGATGGAAGAAGACGACTTTGCCACCTTGAGTGGTGAAAGAAGAAGAAGAACTCTACACCTTAGGAGCCTGATATTATGAGCATTCGCCCCAAAACCGAAGCAGAACCCATAGAACACGCACGCACGGATGTATGCGCGCGCGCTCCTGGAGTGGATAGCTTCCAAAACTACTCAAGAGGTGGGTGGGTTGCCTTCCGTCACGGCGCTGTAGCTCCACCGCAACCCACGGCGGCTTAGCACTAGGCCCGTGCCGTGAGGCCCGCTTGGACCGCTCGGCTCGGCTGGGCTCTGGGGATGTGTCTATTCGCAGGTACTACCTGTGGCGCAGGTAATACCTGCGAATAACGTTGGAGACTCAACATATGTTATTCGCAGGTAAACATACATCACCCTTTGAAACTGATATTCTGACACATCTTTTCAGTTTTCTCTGGTGAGATGTACCATCTGCCAAAAGCGCGAAGGAGAGGAGTAAAGGACCCACGTCCTCTGGCCACACAGGTTACGCCCCAGCCCACACGGCCTGCCGGCCTGCCCACCCGGCCCGCTCTGCAGCAGTGGCGTTTTCCGGCCACCGTCACACGCTCATAAATTCTCGATATGAATGGCCTGGCCCGTGCTTTCGAAGGTTTGGGAAAATTGCGCTGCTAGGAGTAAGCCAGGGGAGTAATGGGTTGTGCTCGACGCGGGGCCGGGGCGGCCGGGGCCGGACGGGTGGGCCGCGGTCGCTGTGTAGCCACTCACTGCCACGGCCAGGACGCCACGCCACTTCACTTCACTTCACTTATGAACCTGGTCTCAAAAGACCTACGGTCTTCGTGTCGGCCTTCGGACCGCACTACTTGCGTGTACTCCGAGCGTAAGAACAGTCGGGCCCCAACCTTCTGTTCGTACGGGCGGTTAGTCCAGGCATAACGCGGTTGACTGCTGCGACATACCTCGATTACTGCTGGGCTGGGTCGTCCCGCGCTGCCTCTCTCGCCGCCTCTCGCGCCGCTTCCCGCGCTGCCTTCCTCGCCTTCGCCTGGGCACGGCGCTCTACTTACGGTTCCGCGAAGTCCAGCTGCCGGGCTGTGGACGATCGGTACTCTGCACGGTCTTGCGCTGCCTCTCTCCAGTTGGCGATCCCCAGGGCGGCAGCGCCCTTCCTCACTTGATCTCGGAGACGGGGGCGAGGGGCGCCCCGGGGCCGGCTCCGCTTGGTGTGCGGCGACGTGTCCAGCATGGCGCACGTGCCCGGGGGGGCCGACCCCCTGGCCAGGTGTCCGTGGTATTGTAGGCGCCTCTGATGGTGGATGTATACAGGCGGGCCTTCGTGGTGTGAGAGAATAGCTGCTGCTCTTCAGTTGTGGCGCCAGCGAGAAGTAGGCTCGTTTCCCGGCCAGCACACGCTGACGTATCTCCTTATCGAGGTGGTTTTCCTCACCGTCGAGCCAAGGTTCTTGAAGGTGGGCGAGCGCTGGAAAGTTTGTGGTCGATTCTGCAAGCTGTCGCCATGCATCGGGTCGCGTGGCCTCCTGGGCACCACCATTTACTCGGTCTTCGGTGACATCAGGCCGAAGCGCGCCGCGTTCCGCTCTATCTCTCCGCAGAAGTCCGCCGGCTCGTCCTTGGGTGTTGCAGCCACGGCGAGGAGTTGGCCTAGCCTAAACAGAACAGACCTGGAATGGCAGAGTTACCCCCTTATGGCGGAGAGCCCCTGAACATGTCTTCAGGTTGACATCGAAGAGAGTCGCCTGGGGGCCTTTCGTTGGAGGGACTTCCCTGTTGTTTGTTGCAGCGAGAGAGGGCTGAAATATAAGACCTTTAAGCCTGAAATAAAAGTCCGCGGCGGCCGGTCGGAAGGGCGGGACAGCGTGACCACCGCCTGACCCTGGGGAGGGCTGATAAGCGGTCCTCTGTTCCTCCCCCCTTCCCGGTACCCGCTGGATCATTAGTGCACTTGTAGAGAATAAAATGCCACGGCTGTAAGGAAAGCTTTAGTTTTGGGGTTAAAATGCAGTGAGCGAGGGAGGCGGGGACCGTGCCGGCTGGAGCGAGGGAGGCACGGGCGGGCTCTGCAGGGCACAGCCTGTGGTGGCCCCCCCGCCCCCTCCCCCGCCCCCATGCCCAGGCCCCGCCGACCGGCGTACACTGTTATGTTGCGGTGATGTGGATGCTGCGTGCTGAAGGACCTGTCAGGGCAGCAACAATGTGGCATATCTGTGACCGGTAAGCTCGCGACTGTGACCTGTGAGAGCAAGGTGAGGACATAAAGCGGGTTGGCGGGCGAGGGTCAGTTGCACTCGTCTTACGGCATCTGGCCCGGCGCGATGTCCGGCGGGTGCTTGCCTGTCGTGCCTCGCAGGGGTAGGGCGCTGGGGAGGCCTACGGTCTGCCTCCGCCCCTCCGTGGCTGCTCCACTCTAGGCGACTGCAGAGCTGTGTAGGGGCGGCGGGGACGAGGAGGGGGGGGGGGGAGCGTGGTCTGTGACTGCGTAGAAAAATAAAACAAACAGGCGGCCTGTATCCAGCCGGGCGGTAGGTGGGGGGAGGGGGGGCGGCATGGATGCATGCATGGTGCGGGGGGAGGAGGCTGCGTCTGGCGTGGCTTGGGGACGCCGCTCCGTCTCGGGTGTGGCTAGGAGGGAATGCCAAAACGTTAAAACTCGGTACTCACGGGTAGTCGGCTGCTCATACAAAGTGCATTGGTATCCTACACTACACACGGCTTTACTGCTGGTTGCTCTGCCACTGCACACATTGCTAGCACTGAATGTTGGGCGTAAATTGCACTAACACTGCATACATTACTTGCACTGATCCCTGCCTGGACACTTCACTGACACTGCACTCCGACTCTGAAATGCACTAAGGTGGCCCATGGCTGCAAGCCGCTCCGCTCTGACGCCGTAGGCCCTCGCCGCCCGGCACCGTAAAATCTCCGGCCCGGCCTGGCGGGCGACGAGGCCCCAAACGCCGCCCGGCCCCACAGCTGCGCACTCTGCAGCACTTGAGAGGGGAGGCCACGCCGCTCCAGCGAGGAAATCACACAAAATCACTGATATCTTTTGCACCGCTACACCAATCGCACTGAAACTTCACACACGCACTCGCGTTCACAATGCGCACCCGTGGGTACCACACACTATCGGGAAAACTGCGTTTGAACCACCAAAGCCTGAGGAGAGACACGGAGCGATACAGAACACGTCCGAACCCTCCGCCGCCCCCACCACTCTCACGCCACGCCACGCCCTTCACGAAACAATAATTTCCGCACTGCATTAGGCGCCTGCCGCTTACAACTGGGTAACGCATGCTGTCTAAGGAATGGTTTCAACGCGGAAAGCTTGATGTGCGACGTTTTCTTTTCTGTTTATACAGTTGAATGCACTGCCATTTCAAGCAAAAATTCAAAGAAAAGCCGTTATTTAGATCACTTTTCTTTTCTGCACATTTGGCAAGCAACCACTAATTTTCAGTACCGAGTTTGAAAATCATGTGTAGTTTTATCGGATTATGTAATTGTCCAGCTCCACTGCAAGTGTCTCGTGAATGTGTGCTACTTTGCTACAGATTCTGGAAGCAAGGGTCTACCACTTCCATAATCCTCGTAAACCCCTCGAGATGATTATTGATAATCACATAAACATAATCATGTAAAATTTCCAAATAATGTAAAATTTCGACAAATATGGAGAATTAACATCAAATTTGACCAAAAGTTGCGTGATTACTGGACAATAATCAGTAAATATGTTAAAGATAAACTCAAATAATCATTGATAATCACCATAATCGTGACTGATTATAATCCTCGTTCCCGAATTTTTCAAAGTGGTAGACCCTTGTCTGGAAGAAACCAAACATGCCTGACATCCTTGTTCAAACTAACATATCTGGGAGACGGACATATATACAGACATAGGGCGGCCACCACACCCCGGCTCATTTTTTCGGATTGGCAGACCCGCAACAACAAGTATTATAAAGTTGCTATCGTTGGTATGAGAGAAAAAGTAAAAGTTGTTATGAGTTGCTAAAAGTTTAAGGAACATGGAGCATATTTTACTTTTTCTCCACTACCAATATTAGCAAATTTATGATAAATAGAGAGAGTTTGTTGTTGCGGGTCTGCCTATCCGAAAACATGGGCCGGAGTGCGTGTGCCACCCTGTATGTCTGTATATATATGTGTCCGTTCCTCTCTCTCTCTCTCTCTCTCTCTCTCTCTCTCTCTCTCTCTCTCTCTCTCTCTCTCAGTTGGTGTTGGTGACACAACAGGAGGCGAGGAACAAACTGAGAGATTAAATTCCTCTCCGGGGCGCACCTCGTAAAGGAGGGGCGTGGGCTGAGCGCGTAACGCGGTGGGACTGCGGCCCGGCACGGTATTACACCGCGAGGTAAGGCTGGAGAGGGGGGGGGGGGGTAATGCTGACGCGAAAAGGTTTTAAGACGCACCGAGCGGCGAGGCGCGAACGAGAAGACAGCGAGTTCAAGGGCAGCAAAGGGACTCACACGAGCAGCAGGGGTCCGTAACTTGTTAAAAGTTAGAGGATCACAGTTAATTTAAAGTTAAAGTTATGACGTATACCTTTTAACAATCAGCATACTGCATTGAAAGTTAAATATCAGCAGATAATATTTAATGCCAAATTTTAATGAAAAATTTACGTGCCCTAAAATTTGATGTTGGAGTTCGACCCAGTGGATCATAAAGTACACTCTTATTCTCTTACGAAGAACCTCTCTTCGTAAAGTACAAAGGATTTGAAATCTTTGTAATACGAACAAATTCTTTGTATTACGAAGACTTTTCGGTTTGTAATATGAAACCTTGTTTGTATTACAAATCGCTTCGTGTTCGTATTATGAAGAAAAGTAGTTTGTAATATGGCGGTTCCAAATCCTTTGTACGTTACAAACCGAGTTCTTCGTAATATGAAGACTGCTCTTTGTAAGGAATTTACAGTGTAGACAACTAGAACTTTTATTACAGTTTTGATTACTGAGTTTTTACTTAATATCCTTAAAATAACGACATTATTAGTCCTCACAAGCTAATATTTGTCGCGTTAAAAGGTACATTAAGTTACGGATCCCTGGCCGAGCAGGCCGCTTCTGCCTTCCTTCTGCAAGTTCCGGGTGGGCGGGCGAACGCTCATGTAGTTGCCTACCCGACCGACGACAGGGGTAAGCAGGAGGTGGGCAGGCCAGGCCTGTTGCACTTTACGCGATGTTACACATAGGGCGCTCACTAATGCAACCAGTGATGAACCATGAACAAGAAAATTTTCCTTTTCTGATCGCGTATCCATTCCTTTGAGGGAAAACATCGTAGGTTTACGGGGAAATTTTCCACAAAGTGTAGTCGTATGATTACAATTACAAAACGTAAAATTACAAGCTCTATTTATCGACTCGAAATTAAATTGCGAACAAGAATGGTTTGTCGTAAATTTACAACGTTTTTCGTAAGTCGTAATTTACACAATATATCGTAAATCTAAAAAGATATGTTTCAGAGTTCAGGAACCTTCGATTAATATTAAAAATCGTCGGAAGTAGCAAAGACGAGAGTTCTTGAAATTGTTCCCACATTAGCAATGTCTCATCGAATTCATTTGATATACGTGCAGCAAAGCATTATAAACGCCGACGAACTCGTCGAGGAACATAATCAGGCAGAGCACTGTGAGCCAAGCCTATGCTCTGCTGCGCCTAGCTGGCAGGCTGCTGTCTACTCGCGCTAATACAGTCTACGTTTTGTCGGTTTTTGTTGCTATTTTAAATCCTACTCATTAAACTTCTCCTCTTGTAGCCGAGCCCTCTACCCGCCCGACTCGGCCAAGCCTGCTTGAGCCCGGTCCCACGTTTCGTCTTCATCCTCATCACCTTCTCTGACGAATGAAGAATACTTTAAGCGCCCTGGTCCATTTCTAGAAAACAAGCCGAGGTGGCGTCCGGGTCTACCGCGTGAATGCCTGCTCCGTGAGCACCGCCCCTCTTCTGATATACGCACTGCTTTCACACGTAGCCACAGCAAAGCTGACGAAAACGAAAAGCTAGCAAACACCAGGGAGAGGCTAGGGAGGGAGAGAGAAAGGGCGGCGGGGGAGTAAGTCATTTCAGGGGAAATGTTTAATACAACTTTAATTAAAGTAAATCTTTGCGACTCCACGTGGCGTCGGCAATCCTGTCTGTCTGTGAGGTGCCGGGCGTGGAGGGGTGGGGCGAGCCCCTCCCCCGCGTACGTCCTCGTTGTCTTATGTCGCGGGACCGGTGCTGAGCTCTGGTACACAGCACAACGGCTTACTGGTCGAGTCAAAAGTGTCCACGACCTTTTTCACTCTTTTATGATAATCCCATAAAGCAAGATTTACTAAGTTGAGCAAAAATCAAAATACATTTGATCTTTTGGTCAAAATTTGCAAAAGCTCGTACTTGACCTTTGTATCGGATAGCGCGCCAATATTTCCGTTTGTGTTGGACTGATAGGAGACTGTCGGCCCTGTCCGTTGTGATCACCACTCTGCTCCAAGTACAGAGTGTGTTCCCTGGGGGAGGGGAGGGGAGGGCTGCACGAACCATCCCGGCAGAGATTTTCGCCCCTCATGCTGAGGTTTGTATTGGGCGGTGGGGGCGTGAGGCCGGGGATGGGGGTCATTGAAAAAGAGCTCGTTTCTGATCCTGAGCCCCGAGGCCCGGGGGGACAGCGGCAGCTGGCGGGGCTGGCCTGTTCCCCTGGACAGAGCTGCGCCAGAGATGAGCTCGCCGACTCCTCCCGCTGGGCCGGGCAGTGGCACCGGCACCCCGCTCTGCTCTGCACGGGGGAGATACTGAAGCCACATTGTCTGGGTGTTGTGACCTCAAGTTGTGCCTCGTGATCGAGCTCGTGCTCCCAACAGCACTGCACTGCGGGAGGTGTCGCTCCCTCAAGCACGTCGGGGGATACCACTGGCCGCTGCTCAGAGGTGCGAGGGATTAATAAGCGTCGAAATGTGGCGACTATAAGAGGATGCATTGATGGGAGAAGCTAATCTCAGGAGTAGGCAGCGGGCCGCGCACCGCGGATCCCACCAAAGCACGCCCCAAACACCAGCTGCCCCGCCCGGCCCCGCCCCGCCCCGCCCCGCCCCGCCCCGCCCCGCCCCGCCCCACCCCGCCCCCATCCCGCTCCGCACCGCACCTCCCCTCGGCCCTCTCGAGGCGACTCGACACACAAGCCCATCCGCAAATTGGATTACCTTTCAGAAATGGATCGGAAAGGAAAGATGTGTGGCCCCAGGCTGTCTATCCCCGCCCGCCCCGCCCGCGGCCCGGCCCGGCCCGGCCCGATGCTGCTGGGACGCTGTACTGCTGAGTCCTCGCCAGGCGCGAGGCACGACCCCAGGTCAGGTCGTCAGGTCGAGCCCTCAAAATGGTTTCCTCTCTACATACAATGCAAAGTACGGTCTGTACGCACTCTTAAAAGCTGATAGTGATTTTCACTGCAGCACTGATAACAAACGTGTTCAACTGGCGAGCACATTAAAGTGTTCAACACTACGTTGCACACTTTCAGCAGGTGTTTGACTTAAAGTTTGCTTACTAAAAAGTGTTTCACAGTAGATTTAAAACACTTAAAAGTGTTTAACTAGAGGGTTAAGCGTGCAGGTTTGGAGACCGTAAAGTGTTCAAATTTACTGTTCAACACACTGTTAAATTAAGTGTTTAAACCTATCACACTTAAAAGTGTCCAATTGTCATTTAAACACTTGCAAGTGTGCAACTCAATTTTGTGCACTTTCAAGTGTGCAAAGCGATATTTGTGCACTTGTAAGTGTTTAAATGCTTAAATGCACACTTCCACAGTCCGCAGCCTTGTACACCCTAGGCCAAGAAAGTGTGCAAATGAGGATTTAAACACTTACAAGTGCACAATATCGCTTGGTACACTTGAAAGTGCACAAAATTGAGTTGCACACTTGCAAGTGTTTAAATGACAATTGCACACTTATAAGAGTGAAAGGTTTAAACACATAATTTAACAGTGCACTTTAATTATGCAAATTTCCAGTCAATACATGAAAGTGTGCAACGTAGTGCTAAACACTCCAATATGCAAGCCAGTTCAACACTTTTTTTATCAGTGAGCTTTAGCTTACGGTGATTTGCACTGCAGACCACAGTGAATTGCCCTGTCGCTTACAGTAAAAAACCACCGTATACTCTGCATAAGCTTTTAACAGTGCGGCTGCGGCATTTTTCAGAGCGGAAATCAAACTGCTCATCTCATCGTCGGTCCGTACGATTGGGCATGCGCTCCCTTCGAGACATCTTCGCGAGTTCGGTTCGTCGGTTACAATGTCGATACCACACCGACACCAAACGCGACAAATGGGAGGTACGCGGTGCGGTGAGAGGGTGCGGTGAGAGGGTGCGGCCGGGTGCGGCCCGGCGGCAGGGGATGGCGCCGCGGGTGGCAGCGGGGTGTGAGCGCGGGGAGTGGCGGGGCGAGAGGAGGCTTTACAGGAGGAGCCTTGGGAGAGGCTGTGTTGTCGTCTCGCTCTCCACGTCAACACAATTTGTCCTCAAGAACACAGAGAGAGGGAGAGGTAAGGAGAGCAGGGGAGGGGTGAGAGTGGGAGCGGGCGGGACAGAGAGGGACAGCGCGGCGAGGAGCAGAGAGCAGGGCGAGCAGGGCGGGAGCAGGGTCCAGGCGTCTATTAGGGCCGGAATGAGTTTGGATTCCGTAGTGCGTGCGCGGGACTGGTCGTGGCAAGCGCAGACTGGAGGAGGAGGAAGTGCAGACCAGACGGCGAGAGACAAAGAATAAGGCAGCAAGCACGGGCCTTTGATATGGCCTGGCCAAAAGCCATTCTTTTTTTTTATTATTTTTTTTATTTTTAAAGAAAGGTGCTGAACGAAGAATTCTCTCTCAAGCTTATCATAGTCCCGCTGGGACCGTCCTCCGCTACATGAGTGTATGAGAGTTATTCGTCGACGTTTTCGATCTTCGAGGTCCCACCGCAAAAGCAGAGTACTGCAGCAGATGCAGTGTGACCTGTGACCGCGGCACAGTCGAACCCAATAATTTGGCTGAAATACGGAGAATGCAATTAATAACGCTGTTGCAGCGATTTTCGTCGACTGTTACTGTTGGGACTTCGAGGCAAGAGAGACTCTGCACGAAGAGCGCAGAGCGGATAGGGTAGAGAGGGCGGCTGGGTAGTGTACAATCGATACCCTCGGAGCCATGAATACTACAGTAGTTTGGAAGTAGGAGGACAGGGACGAGGTAGCCAGGGAACGGTAATGGCTAGAGCCTGGCTATAACTCAAGCAAAGGGATGAAAAAGATCGGGTGAAATCAGAAAGGATGTGCAAGAGCAGAGTATTTCCGCCGGCCGCAGTAGGAGAGCAAAATTAGTTGTGTCGCTGTGCGCGGGCATACAGAATTATTTTTTCACCAAATAAGCGAGCTGTAAAGCCTTGTTTTTTTTTCGGTGTGCTGCGACAAGGATAGCGCTGGGGAAAAAAAGAAGAAAACGCAAAGGCGTACGCGTTCACACACCGAGTGAGAAAGTCGGGCTGCGTCGTGGCGAGCAGGAACGTACCGGGCCGGGCTGGCTGCTGACACGGCGCGGCCCGGTGGGCGGAACAATTGTCGTCATTTAGGATGCCCGGGCCGGGCCGGGCCGGCCCCGCCAGGGACGCACTCCCTCCCACACCCCGGCCCGGCCACGCCCGGCCGACTCAACCCAACCACTGAGAAAATAAGGAAGCGTGCAGGTGTTGAGTTGGGGGAGAGAGCCAGAGCCGGGGCGGGAGAACTGTGGAGCCCACGTGCGACACCTGAGGAGCAGGGCGACACGAACTCCTCGCCGTCCCGACGTCGCCTAACGCAGGCTGGATATGCTGAGCACGAAACGTTTGGAGCGCGGTACCCGAAATAAAAGCAACCAAAGGAAACAAGAGACAATAGGAACACAAGAGAAATTGTGTGATAAGTATGCGACTTGCTCTTTATTACATAATTATGTGCCACAGTGCTAAAGGGCCCCGCGCCCTCCCCCGGCCATGTTCGGGCCACCGCTCGGGGCATAAAAGTGCGCGAGCCGACTCGGGGACATAAAATGAAGTCTAGTAACATTTGTTTAGAGTTCTGAAAATAATGCAATTAGAAGTAAAAAAAACAACAACAACAATAAGATCATTGTTGAAATTCAGACCAAAGATTTCTTGTTCAGATTAAATACAAGTTTCATGACAATAGGTATTGTGCTATCTGAGATTGAAAACTCCACTAACAAGCTAGGTTAGGGACTAGGAATGAAATAATGCAAAATTTCTTAAGTATTCTCAAAAAGATACAATTAAAAACTTGAAAAATTGTAACGCTGACGCGTAAAACGGTCCTCTAGGTTCTAAAACTTGCTACAGAATAAGAAAGAACCTAAGTCAGAACTATTTGTGAGAATCAGATCACGATAATTTTATCCGCCAAACATACATCACAAAAAATGTTGCCCAGTGGTCCAGCTGTCAACAACACCGCCTGGACGAGCACTAAATGCAGTCACCAGCCAAAAATAAGTGGGTGCTTGTTTTACATTTGCCATAAGCTTACCATAAAATATGCATTTGTCCACACAAAATAGCGCCCAACGGGCTAGCTATCAACAACGCCTCGTTTTCCAATTGAAAATGAAAGGAATAAACATTATTACGTTTTACTAAAAACGTTTTAGAAAGGAATCAATAATTTCCTTGGATAGACGAGAAAAATAAATAAAAGCATTCAGTGAAAACATGGGCTTGGAGTGCAAAAATATAAGATGGTGATTGTTACTCCCCCGCCGGCTCGACTCGGCCTGCCGGCTCGGCTTGTCACTGTCATAGAAACACATGATGCAAATTTATTTTATGCAAAAGCGTATCGACAGTTTAACATGAGACCTATCTCAAAAAGATTCAATTTTTCGTTGTACTTTTCGTTGTGGTGTGAATTTGCACGACAGGATCAGCTGCGGCCATTAGGGGCCATCGTCAAGAATAATAAATAAAGAAATAAATGTAAAAATAAATGAATAAATAAAAAACTTACGGGTGTGAGCAATAGGCACCCCAATAAACGGGGGCCTAAAAAACTCACGGGCGTGAGCAATAGGCACCCCTATAAGGGCCTAAAGAAGTTCATTGCAACTGAGACGAGTACTAGCACTTTAAAGTGGCATGAGTTTTATATTTGTACGAGGGGGCGACCACTCCCCTTTAATGTGTAGACATGATACCCGGAATGATTGATTCCCAATGATTCCCTCGGCGAATTATAACCGATTCCAGGTGTTGCCCTCTTTGTTGTGATGGTTTTCATTGATTTCCCTTAATTTCTATCATGAAGATTCCTAGGCTTGTGTACACATGATTCCCAAAATGGTCGTTCCCTCTGTATGTATTCTGTGTTCCGAGATGAAAGTGAAAACATCTGGAGCATTAGCTTGCACTGACACTGTTAATAATACCGTAGGGAGTTACAGTACGCCTACGGTCTGTACCGTAATTTTGGTGAACGGTCAGACCGTAGCTTATTATTACGGTACAGACTATTTCACTGTGGATAGAATGTGCCCCTTTGAACTTCCCCAACATATTTGCAGGCTACGGTGAGTACCGTAAGATTCAGACCGTAGTCGAAAATTACGGTCCGGGACCAGGTAACAAATTAACGGCGCGTACCGTTGGTATTTGCAGTGGTATTTCCTCACAGTGGAGAACAATACTCGTTCTTTCCACTACCGAGTACGAGCAGGTAGGTGGTAAAGAGCGAGTAAAAAATATGTTGGAACCGAGAGTATAGAAATGGTAGCACGAAACAAAGGATATGTCGGGTAGTAAAATATTTTTCTCTGAGTACGTACCCGAACAAGACGAGTACAAGCGTGTGTATAAGGCATTTGATAAATCGCCGTGCTTCAGTGATGGGTGAGGTGGACCGCTTGAAGAAAGTGGAGGCAGGGGGGGGGGGGGGCTGGGGGGAGGAAGGAAGGAAGGAAGCTGGGGTCGACTGTGGCAGTGTTAGCCTTTGCAAGAACAGAAACACCCCGAGCCGAGCCGAGCCAGACAGGTTTCGAGTTTGCCGATAGCGGTTAGAGACTTTGGAGCAGGAAGGAATTGACAGTGATGGATGGGGAGGGTGCCGTTGCCGGGGGGCGGGGGCAGCGGACGCGGCGGGGGCGGCGGCGGGGGTGTGGCCCTGCAGCCTGCAGCCCTTCGAGGACGTATGAATGCAAGAGAGAGGCGCAGCGGTACAGCACCAGGGTGGAGGAGGGAGGAGGCAGGAGGCGGGACTCTACCGGGCCGGCAACGACACCGCCTTGCATGGGAAGTGCGGCGCTGCGCGAGGGGCGGGAAATTGAAAAGATTTACGCCTTGCTGCGCCCCGCCCCGCCCCGCCCCACCACGCCCCTAGCCAGCCGTACCCCACCCAGCCCCACCCCGCTAGCCGGTCGGCCCGTGCCCCCACTCGTTTGTGAGTTTCAGAATCATCATCGTCGTCCCTTCCTCTTGTCCTCCATCCGAGCCACCCTGCTCCTGATGCTGCAGCGCTCCAGCCCCGCTCCCCCCTCCCCCTGCTCCTCCCGTTCAGCAGCGGAACCCCACCCCACCCCGCCCCGCTCGTGGAACCCTCACAACCCATGTTTATGCTATGATAATTGCCTTTGTTTGGCCACTGGAATAGGGGTAGGCGGGTGGGTGGTTCAGGCCAGACCGCGGGGGAGGTGACGATGGGATGGGACGGACCCCAGCTCTAGAAGGAGAGGGCAGTAAGTGAGTGAGTGAGAGAGAGAGAGAGAGAGAGAGAGAGAGAGAGAGAGAGAGAGAGAGAGAGAGAGAGAGAGAGAGAGAGAGGACAGGTGCAGTGAATGGGAGTGAGCGAGAAGAGCTCACGAGAAGGTAACTAAAAATTCAAAACTATACGCTGACGACGAATAACTTTCCCAGAAAACTGCGAGAGGGCTGCACCGTGAACGTGAGTCGAAATGAAGCAACGTGTAGCTCAAGAAACCAAATGGTATCGCAGCAGCGTGCCTGTGACAAACAACGCCGAGCAGCTCATGACTCGTCTCGTGCCACGGTCACTGGTCTTCAAGAAATGTGATGTCACATTCTTGAGAATGTTACTTGTGTGGCGTTTGTTAAGGGGGAAGGGAGGGGGGTAAAGTGAAAAAAAACGATTAATATTTTTTTTTGGACTCTTTAGACCTTGGTACAACTGTTACTGTCTGACCATTTTTGGCCCCACAACACCCTTCAATCGACGTGGGAATTTTTTATTCGATGTTCGGCAAAACTGAGAATTTTCCCAAAATGAACATATTTACCGTTAAATTGACCTATTTGGTCCATGCCCGCTACAAAAGTTTGAGTACCAACGTAAAAACTCGCCAGCAGGCTCCACCGGAGCGGAGGGAAAGGCAGAGGCAGAGAGTGAGATTGGAAGGGGTAGGGGGTTGGGGTGGGGGCAAACTGTTCTGTAAACTTTGAAGCTGTTTTTTCTCAGAACCTTTTTTTTTTAGCTTGCGCGCATGATATCTCAGGCTACGTTAGAGATAAAAAAAATTTTGGCGGCTTAAAATGATCACTCATGTATTGGTTAGGACTTATAAACGCGAATTGTCCAAAAGAAATTTGCGTGTTTAGTAATGGTCAATGAAATGTCAGAAAACGGTATGAAACCCGTCATGAATCTTCATTTGTTGATAAAAAGAAAATCACAGAATGGATTTCTTTAAGATCTGCCGCTCATAAGTTCTTCATTTTGACCTTCTTTAAGTGTGAAATTTTTTTTACAGATTTTTGCAGGGTTGTTACAAGATCTAGATTTTCAGTTTTACTGACTTGTCCCTGACTTTTCCCTGACCAAAATACCGATTTTTACTGACTTTTTTAGATCGTTAAACATGCATTATTACGCAATGAAAGGAGGAAAAATTGAGACTACCATGGATCTTGTCCACAGGCACGGGGTAAAAACGCAAGAGGCGGTCGGTGAGCAAAAGTTTACTGAATCTCATTTTATTTTTCCTGACTTTCCCTGAATTTCCCTGACCACTTTTAGAATTCCTGACTTTCCCTGACTTTTCCTGACTTTACTGACTTGTAACAACCCTGTTTTGGAAACAAAATTGGCTGAGAAACCAAGCGCGCAAGAATTTTAGCCCAAATGTCGACTAAACTTTAAAAAATTAGCTAAAACAGAAAAATGTCACTATAGAAATGCCCAAAGAAGCAGAAAAGTGAGGGGGATTCATTGGTTAGGCTCAAAGTTCCTAATTCCGGACACGTACTCTAATTTCGGACAAAACTGCGTCTTTTGCTTTAAATGCTCAGAAATCAGATACTTTTTTAGCTAATGTCACCTTCATGGGTATCAATCGATTGGGAAAAGAGCCCTCTTTGATAAGAGACAGGTTGGGTGTTGATCAGACTTCGTTTCATTGCACAGCGCGCGCTCAAAGTTAGATAAACACTAAAAACGAATGACTAGAAAAAAATCTTCGTCAACTTTACGTTGTCAGCACGGAGGTGCCGAGAGGGGCGCGAGTCTGGATTTTTTATATGTTATAGTGCAATAGTTTCTTAGTCTATTTACTTTTTTAGATTTTCTATGCGAAGCGCCGTTTGGTTTCTGTAAAAAGATTACATAGTGTCTGCAATTCCGGACACTTTTTCTTATGGGAAAAATACATGGGGTTTCTTAAAGTTTGTCCTACAAAAATTTTATATCGATGTTATTTGTTGGAAATTTAACTTCAAACACAATTTTTTTTTATGGTGTGCAACGATATCTATGCTGGTTTATGAGCATTGACGTGGTAAACATAGCGTTTCTGGTTTTCTCTTTTTAGACCATAGAACCTTAACGAGTTCCGATATCGTTGCGGACCTTAAAACAAATTTAGTTTAAAATTTAATTTCCAACAAAAAAGATTTTATGGAAAAACGTGTACTTTGAAAATTGCAGCTTTGGCAGCAATTAGGAACTTTTTGTCCGAAATTGGAAACACATGTATTTTAATTTCGGACACTGCTTTTTGAGCTCGTGCTCAGAGAAGAATTGAGATAAAAAGTCTTGCGACACGTGACCAGGTAGGTCCTGGGGGCTAGTTTCTTCATTTCCTGGAGCGCCTTTCACATCTCTCGCATATCAGAGGTTATTTAGAAAATACGTCAAATTTCGTTGATATATCCAAACATGTTATACAGTATTTATTAGGCTGATGTCTTTGCTTCTTGTTTTTTTTTTTTTTTTTTTTTTTTTTTTTGGTTTGTCAGTGTACGATAAGAAACTGTAGTTTGATCTGATGGTGAACTGTAGATCCCTCTATCCGGGTCGTTATGCGCACAGGAAAATACAGATGGCCCGGTGTGGCCTTTGTTCAGCTGGCTCTGGATTCTTATTTTGCCAGTGATGAGCTGTGCTCCCGCGAGCTACAACAGGGACAGCGCTGGGACCGCACTACACACTTAGGCCAGGCTCGGCTCGACTCGGCAGGGCCAGGGGGCATGGGGCGGGTCAGGTCCGGCCGGATAGCGGGGGCGAGGGCCAGCGTGCCATATTTTACCATACAGAGCGCGGGTCGGCACGACTCCGGGTAGTATCGGCCAGCCGTACCGTTTGTCTTGTCTGCTCTTCCTGCCACGAATGCGTGGCGTGGCGTGGCGCGGCCAGGCGCCTTCATCAGCCGGGGTGCGGTGGGGTGTGGAGCGGTGCAGGGGGAGGGTACGCAGCGGGCCACGGGCGCCACGGGCCGAGAGGGGGATGCGGATGGAGAAGTCCATGGCGAGGTGGAGTCAAACGAAGATACATAAGCAGTGCAGGCCAGAGGGGACTGCGGGCGGGCAGCGGGTGGGTATCGGGCGGGTAGCGGGCGGGTAGCGGGCGGGTAGCGGGCGGGTAGCGGGCGGGTAGCGGGCGGGTAGCGGGCGGGCAGCGGGCGGGCAGCGAGCGGGATGGGACATACTGCGTCCACGCCTTGCCTTCCGTTCCGCACTGTTAAAGAGCAAATTTATTTAAAAGCGACAGGACCTGACATCGACCATCTCGGATTCTGACGATATTTGGTGGGCAGGTTGCGTACCTCGGTGGGAGTCTCCAACCAAAATTTTAGATCGAAAAAAAATTTATTGACTGAGCTGTAGGCAAATAACGTTTATTTACCCTTCATTTTGGGTATTTTGGATGACGTCCAGGTTTTTAGTCCGAGGTGGTTAAAATTTGGTTTTTCCATGTAAAATTGGCCAAGGAACAAGAATATGGCCACAGATTCGACCCATCGGTCGTGCACGACGAATAAAGTCGATATTTTGGCCAAAAAACGTCTAAATTTGCTACAAAATACCCAAATCTTGGGTATGTGAACTTTTTTTCGGAATTTTGACATTTCCTTGACACCTCCTAGTAGAAAAAGAGCCAAGGAAGCCAATGAGCTTTAGCTCATATTTTTAGGACAAACCGTTCAGGAGCCACAGCGCTGCAAATTTGGGCCTATCTTGTGGGATCTTAACAAAGCAGGTTTTGGGCGTCCTGGGCGGTCCTGGGCGGTCCTGGGGCATGCAGATCTGCTCCCTGCCTCCGGCAATAGTAGCGCGGCGCGAAAGAAGGCGGAAAACCGAGGGGGGAACAAATCTGGATTTTTGTACACCTTGTTATTTAGAAAAATTCAAAAAAATCAGAAAAAATCAGGAAAATTCTGAAAAATTCAGAAAAATTCAGAGAAATTCAGGGAGCAGATCTGCATGCTCCAGGATGCCCAAAACCGGCTTCGTTAAGATCCCACAAGATAGACCCAACTTTGCAGCGCTGTGGCTCCTGAACGGTTTGTCCTAAAAATATGAGCTAAAGCTCATTGGCGTCCTTGGCTCTTTTTCTACTAGGAGGTGTCAAGGAAATGTCAAAATTCCGAAAAAAAAGTTCAAATACCCAAGATTTGGGTATTTTGTAGCAAATTTAGACGTTTTTTGACCAAAATATCGACTTTATTCGTCGTGCACGACCGATGGGTCGAGTCTGTGGCCATATTCTTGTTCCTTGGCCAATTTTACATGGAAAAATCAAATTTTAACCACCTCGGACTAAAAACCTGGACGTTATCCAAAATACCCAAAATGAAGGGTAAAAAAACGTTACTTGCCTACAGCTCAGTCAATAAATTTTTTTTCGATCTAAAATTTTGGTTGGAGACTCCCACCTAGGTACGCAACCTGCCCACCAAATATCGTCAGAATCCGAGATGGTCGATGTCAGGTCCTGTCGCTTTTAAATAAATTTGCTCAAAAATTTTGTTGTAAATTAACAGGAAAAGTACTGTTAAGTTTGTTAGCAGTAAATCCTGTTTCAAAACAGGAAAAACTGTAAATTTACAAGGATGGGAAAATTCTCAGAATCATTTTTATCGTCGAAATGCATTGACTTCTTTTTGCACCTAAATCTCTTTTCTGTAATATTACAAAATTGTTGTTTTTCGAACAGTAGGGGCTGTTAACAAAATTAACAGCGTATTTCCTGTAAAGCACCAGCATACACAGACTCATTAACTGTTCTTTGAGAGTGCTGCTGAAATAATCCATATGTAGTAAGTTTTTAACTGATAAAAGAAGAGCTGTTCAGAAACAGGATTCCCGTAAAACAAATAATAGTCGTCAGGCAACAACTTTTTCTAACAGTGCGGTCACGCCCTTAGACAGTGTTGGTCGCGTGGCAGGGCTGGCGCTGAAGACGTGATCCGTCGTAGTATATGACATGGAAATTCTATTTGCGTCTTATAGTCTTTCATCACTTGAAGTTTTGTTTGTAATTTTCGTCGCTGATACTTCATGGGGTGGATTGGATGCCGTATCAACGATATAATCCCCCCCCCCACCTTTATTGCGTTATTTCACAGTGGGGCGAGGGAGGGGGGATCAGCCTGGGCCGGCAGGTAGCTGCCCCGCCCCGCCCCGCCCCGCCCGGCCCGGCCCCCGCCCGGCCCCCGCGCACCCCTGTCCTTATTGCGTTACGGTAGTTCTCTAATCCCATTTGGTCCAGCGAGCCCGCCACTGCTTCGCGAGGCACGCGAGCGACGTGGGGGAGCGTGGCTGCCACGGGTCCGCCCGGTCACGCGCGACCACGCCGCTCTCAGCGCCGCGGGCAGGCCCTGCCGTGCCCTGCCGTGCCCTGCCGTGCCGTGCCGCGCGCTCACGGATTGCCCGCCCCCGCCCACCGCTAGACATCCTCTGCCCCCCCAGAGGAGAGAGGAGGGCCCGCACCCGTGCACGCCTCAGCGCGGAGGCCCACCTCCACCTCCAAACGTCTCGCTACGCTCAACAACGCTCCGCCCGGCCCCGCCCCGCCCCGCCAGTCTCTACCTCTACCACGCCCCGCCGCCCGCCACGCACTCTGCTACTCTGAGCAGGAAAACCTCCGCTCCTGCTCGCCAAAGATCTGTTGTGTTGTTCTTGCGTGTTTCGCCCATCCCCCACTCACCCCCCGCCTATTCCTATTTCCACTTTCCGCACTCCGTTCCCACGCCCTCCCCCGCCCCACTCGCCTCCCCGCAGCACTCTGTTACCTCGGGCTCAGGACGCGCTAGGCTCTGTCAAGAATTGGCCTTATTTTAATTCTTCTCAGCTCGTCTCCATCATTAATCCTGTTTTCCGCTTCACCTCATTTTATTTTTAGGCCCCCGTTAGGGGTGCCTATTGCTTTCGCCAGAAAGTTTTTTAGGCCCCCGTTAGGGGAGCCTATTGCTTTCGCCAGAAAGTTTTTTATTATCCTGTTTGACGATGGCCCCTTATGGGCGCAGCCGATCGTGCCCAAGCGATTCGTACAAAATTATAATGAAAAATACTACGAAAAATTAGAAAATTTTTGAGATAGGTATGATGTCAAGCTGTCTATACGTTTTTGCATAAAATTAGTTTGCATCGTCAGTTTCTATGGTAATTGCGAGCCGAGCACCCTGTGCCGAGCCAAAATTGACACCCTCCAAAAGTCTCTGGCCAATAGAAATGTTCCGCGCGAAAATCCAGCCAATGAAAACGGCCGCCTGTTGCTTTGTACCTCGATATCCAAAAGTTTCACCGCAAGGAGTGGTCACGTCAGAATCGTTGCAGATTCACGCCGTGTAAAAGGGTCCACCACCAAGAGAGTTTCAAACGTGACCACTAGCTGGCCGCTGCGGCTCCTGATTGTTGGCTAGGACTGTAATTTCGCCGTGGGCGGGGCTTGTGACAATACCGCCAACCTCAGAGTAAATCCTCAATTCATGTTTTCACTGAAAGATACAAATAGGTCAACCCTTGTGTTCCGCGTAAATGCGTGGAGGCTTGCACCGTTGTTTACTAAAGGCCTGCAACATCATTTTACGTCGTTACTTAATCTAAAACTAGCAAAATATATTTTGTGTTGGTTTGAGTGGACCCCAAGGCGGCGTTGTTTATAGCTGGCCCGCTCGGCGCCATGTTTGTGTCTTAAATATGAGGCGGATAAAATTCACGATTTGGGCTCTCACAGAGCGTTTTGACCTAATATTTTTAATTCCTATTTCATATGGTGGTAAGTGTGTGGCAAATTTGAAACTAGAGCCCTTTAATTCTAGGCTGGCAGTTCGATTTGGTGGTTGTCAAGGCGCGTTGTTGACAGCTGGCCGGCTCGGCGCCATGTTCGTGTTAGAAATGCGAGACGCATAAAATTCACGATTTGCCTCTGTGTCTGCCTCTGTGTTCCTTGTGAATGTGTAGAGGCTTCCATAACTGTGTGCTAAAGGCCTGCAACATAACTTAGCGTCGTCACCAAATTAAAAACTTGCCAGACATATTCTAGGTTGGTTTGAGGTGGGACGCCGTGAGGCGCCGTGTCACCGGCCCCGCGCTGGCCCTCTCCAACCATGGCCGCCCCGGCCGGGGGCTGAGGCTCTCAGCTTGCGACTTTAAATCATTGCATAAAGTTATCAAAACGTTGACAAGTCGAACTGAATGCGTAAATATTGTTTCTGCACCAGCAGAAAACGTTTTGGTATGTTTGAATTCAATCTGGTGAACAGATTTCTTGAAATGGTGTGTATTTTCGTAAATTATTTTACTAATCCTATTTTTTTACCTACTGATTGAACCCCCTTGAAACTTTGAAAAAATATATCTGCATGTCTAAAACTGCTAATCTCACAGTCATTTCGGCTGTCTAACATATCGTTCAGCTTAAATAAATAGCCGCTAATGCTTTAGTTGAGGTCCCAGCCTAGAGACATAAAAGCGACAGGACTGGGCACTCACACCTCACACCTCCCCCAGCCGAGCCACCGGCCTTCTTTTGTTGAGGGAAGGTCCCAGCCTAGAACCTAGAAACGACAGGACTGGGCACTCACACCTCAAAAGCGCTCCGTCCTGTCGAAGGCGGCGACGCCTCCCCCAGCCGGCTGCGGATTGTCTAGCCTACGTGCCTACGTTTGCCCTGCGGCCAGGGAGTGCCAGCGAGCCAAGAGCCAAGTCGAATCGGCATTGTCGCCGGCTCGGGTGCTCGGGCGCTCGGGCGCTCGGCCCCTCTGCCCCTCTGCGTGGCGCGCAGGGGAGGAAGGAGGACCGTGGTATATTCAGTTACTTAACCAAAAAAGAAGAAGAAAAATAGCTCAATTTTTGGGACTTCTGTTTAGCGGGTGAAATTCGTGATGTGATTCTCACAAATAGTTCTGACTTAAGTTCTTTCTCATTGGCTAGTTTTAAAACCCAGGGGGCCGTTTAACGCGTTAGCGTTAGAATTTTTATTTATTCTTGACGATGGCCCCTTATGGCCGCAGCTGATCCTGTCGTGGCGATATATACCAATTTACAATGAAAAATACTTCAAAAAATTAGAAAATTTTTGAGATAGGTTTCATGCCAATTCGTCTATACGTTTTTTCATAAAATCAATTTGCATCATGTGTTTCTATGACAATGACAAGCCGAGCCGGCAGGCCGAGTCGAGCCGCCGGGGCGGTAACAATCACCACCTTATATTTCTGTACTCCAAGCCCATGTTTTCACTGAATGCTTTTATTTATTTTTCTCATCTATACAAGGAAAATATGAATTCCTTTCTAAAAAGTTTGTACGAAAACGTAATAATGTTCACTATTCAATTGTAAAACTAGGCGTTGTTGATAGCTAGCCCGTTGGGCGCTATTTTGTGGCCAAATGCACATTTTAAGGTAAGTGAAAGGAAAATGTAAGATTTGCACCCACTTTGTATGATTGGTGGCTGCATTTAGTGCTCGTCCAGGCTGTGTTGTTGACGGCTGGTCAACATTTTTTGGGACTTCTGTTTAGCGGATAAAATTCGTGATGTGATTCTCACAAATAGTTCTGACTTAAGTTCTTTCTCATTCTGTGACTAGTTTTAAAACCTAGGGGGCCGTTTAACGCGTTAGCGTTAGAATTTTTTTTATTATTTTTTTACGCGGCAGCCTGCCTCCCCCTCTGCGCGCCTTGCTGCCGCGTAACGTTTGTTTGTCCTGGCGTAATATCAAAACGGTGGCCTTGCCGGCGGCATGTATAAACCCCCGGGAGGAGGGGTGGGGGTGGAGGGGGGGAGCTGTCCCCCCGGGGCCCCGTCCTCCCCGTCTTCAGCACGCACCTCGAGGGACCCCGCCCCGCCGGCAATGCGCCGATGCCCAACTCGTCTCGATATCTCTCTTCGACATCAATCACAGCCGGCCCCCTTGGCCCCCTCTCCCAGGCTCTCCAGCGCAGACAACAAACCCGCGGTCCCGTCTCCACCGCATTCGCAAAAACGGGCTTCAACTAAGTGGTGCTCCAACATATTTTTTTCCCTTTGCTGAGATCCCTCAGCTGACACCCGAACCCGAACCCAGCCTGCAAACTTGCCGTTGAGCGCACCGTGCGGCACCGTGCGGCCACCCCCTGGTTCACGGTACGGCTCCCTCAGCCGTGTCCTCGTAGTAGGCGGTCGTCGCGCTCGCCGCGCTCGCCGCCGAAAACTCCTTGATAGTCGGGAAAAGCCCATCGCTCCCTCAACTCCGTTCCCTCCCCTCCATTCTCTTCGACACGCTTTTTTTCCGCGTCGATGGCACTTCAATAAGTGTGTCCTCTAAATGGAAATGTATCAGTCCGCCTCCAGATCCCCCCCCTCCCCTCCCCGCCCCCTGGCCGCGGAGGAATTCTTCTGCGTCACATGGCGTGCTGCAGGCCGACAACCGACCGCCAACACAAGACACCGGGGCCAACAGCAACAAGCACAAGCGGGCAGTGCACGGGCGCCTGGGAGGTAGGCAGTGCGCCTGACGCGCAGTGCAGTGGGTGGCCTATATAGAACCTCGCAGGCGGCTGCCGCCAAACAGGCTACCGGTGGGATGGGATCCCGACTGGATCCTGAATGGACGCCGGAGCAGGGAAAAAAAAACGTGAACTCGTGCGGACTGGGGGAGGGGGGAGGGGGAGCGGGAGGGGAAGGGGTTGGGGGCTGCAGAGGACGGATATCGCTCACTCGGTTCGATAGGTGCGGCGCCGTTTGCGAGTCAGGCCCGGGGGCTGAGCGGGGTGGGGCGGGGGTGCGGCCCAGCCCCAGGCCAGAGCCCGCGTGGTTATTATAGTGAGCTTGATGGCGTCTTCAAAATTTAAGGGGGTCGGCCACCGACAGACCCCAGCCAGCGAGTGTTGCTATGCTGCCCTGTCATCCCCTGTCCCTGTCCCCACTTTTCCTCCCCCCCCCCTCTCTCTCTCTCTCTCTCTCTCTCTCTCTCTCTCTCTCTCTCTCTCTCTCTCTCTCCCTCTCCCTCTCTCCCTCCGCTGTCTTTTTTTCTTCCCATTTTCTCGCAGGGTGTGATTATACGCGCCTTACCCAGTTTTGAGCGAAAATTGAAAAATGATTTATTCTCACTATCCGCAAATGAATAACGATCTGTCTTGCGCAGACCTATAGGTGTTGTGTTGTCCAACGCAAAACGTGTCTGGCATAATTTGTGCATGAATCCACTAACTAAAGTGCGAGTAGACGAATTTTCTACTTTAAATATTGGGGCAGATCTTTGCTTTGTTCAGAACTATAAGTTTGGATGAGAGATGAGTAACGCTATTAAAAATCCCGTTACATATTACGGAAGTGCAAAGAGAGACGCCGTGATTTTTTTATAGGGCCGCCTGTTTTTTCTAAAATGCGGTAGAAATCCGTAGTGGAAAGTTACGGGCATTTCCTTACCTATACTTAAATGCAAAGCGTCAAAGGCGAGGGGGAATGCACATTGAAAAATCTTGTACAGACTACTCGGTATTACACGGTATTACAGCTGTATTACGCAAAACATTTGATCAATGAAGGGCATATTTTCGGGTTTTTCGGTATTACATTACGGGTATTACACCGTAATACATGGATCAGGTGTACAGTGTATTACGGAAGTGAATTCCCCCTCGGTCAAAGGTGCTCCGGGGGTCCTTAAACACAAAATAAGGGATTTGGGTGTACAGGACGTTCCGTAATTTCAAAGTACGGGAAGGTCCGTATTTTTCTGGTACGGTCGTCCCGTAAATTTAAAAACGGTTAAAAACCGGCTAACAAATTTCCGGGCCATCCCGTCAAAATTCCCGTTGTAATTTTTGACAGTGAAATGCAGAGAGGATTGATACTTTCCTTTAAATTTTTCTTTAGAAGTTCGTATCAAGACTTTGATAGGACATTCACTGTAAAAAAAAAATATCATCTTGAATTAACAGCAAATCTCTGTTAATTTTTTCAATGACTCCTTGTTGTCGTAGAACAACAAAGTTGTTCGGGAACAACAAAAGTTGTTCGGGAACAACAAAAGTTGTTCGGGAACAACAAAAGTTGTTCGGGGACAACAAAAGTTGTTCGGGAACAACAAAAGTTAGAGTTGTTCAGGGACAACAAAAGTTGTTCAGAAACAATTAAAATTGTTGAAAAGGAAAAGTTGTTTAGGAACATCATTTCTGTTTTGCAACAAACATTTATGTTTTTCAACAAACATTGCTGTTTTGCAACAACTTGTATTTTCCTCGGACAATATTGTTGTTTGTTTCCAACATCGTCATCAGTAAGAGAGTTGCTTTACAACAAATGTTTTTCACAGTGTGAATGAAGAACGGCTTGTCGCGGTCGACTCACTGCAGGCACAAATGACCAAGCTAGACTGCACGCCCCCGCGGCCGCTCCTGGAGGGCAAGTAGCACGGTGGAGTCCACGTCAGCAAACGCAGATTTCAGATTAGAAGTAACATCTTGTCAAAAATTAAAATCCACTTCCGAAGCAGGTCAAATTTGTGGGCTCTGCCTTCCTCCTGCGTAAACTGTAGTTTAAGATCGGTGGATCTAGCCTTGTCATGCATTAAGCTCCACTCATCAACTAGGTCAAAAATATGGAGGGGGCTGTGATACACTCTCTCACTCTCTCCCTCTCTCTCTCTCTCACTCTCTCTTTTACCCTCTGTCTCTCTTTCTCCCCTCTGTCTCTGTCACTCCCCCTCTCGCCGAGGGCGGGAGGCGCGCTATGGATGCGCGTCGGTACTGATGGGGTAGAAGCCTAATGAACTAGAGCGGCCGTGGCAGCGCGCGGGTGGGAGAGGAGGGCGGAGCGGGGCAGCAGCAACTCCCTTAACAATGTCTTCTTTTCAAAGTGGGAAAGTTGCCCCATGATTCCATTGTTAGTTTCGCGCTGCGATAGGCCGGGAAGCACAGAGCGGGAAGAGGGAGGGGAGGAGGGAGCAGGGAGGAGAGGGACTTGAGCTCGCACGACACACAACCGGCCCAAAATGAAAACAGGGAGCAGCGTCCCACCCCGTCCCAGCCCCAGCCAGTAGCAGCAGCCGAGGAGGGACTAGACTGACGTACAGTGGCAGGGGCAGCGGCGGGGGGGAGCACGGGACACGGGGCCCCGGGCCCGGGAGCGTCCACTCAGGCCAGTGGAGAGGGAATTCGGAAGCGGATTGCGTTCGCGACAGCTTTCCTGGAAATGCCGCGGGACCCCCGTCGAACGGCTGGGCTGCGGCGGCTGTCGGGTCGCGCTCGGCCGGGCCGAGCGGGTCCAGGGAGCCGAGAGGGGAGGGGGAGAGAGAGTCCTGAAGGACGAGGCTGGGCGGGGCGGGTCGCATCAGCCCGCCATATCGATGGCGATTTGACTTTAGGATGAAAATGGATGAGTATCCGTGGGAGTGGCGGATTGTGCGGCCGGCCGTGCGGGCCGTACGCGGCGCAGTCGGGCCTGAACGGGCCAGGGTCATCGTGGGACCCAGCACCTGCACACAGGGGCGGCGGGGCGGGGCGGCGGGTGAGGCGGGGCGGGGCGGGGCGGGGCGGGACAGGTGGGGCGCGGCGGGCTCGGGCTCGGCTGGGCCGGGCCATTGGGCCCAATCCCCTCAACCCTTCATGACTGCATACTGGCCGGCACTAAACTTTCAGGGTCAATTATAAAAGCATTTACAATTCATGACAATTAAAACGAGTTAGCGATGAATTACGGGCTTGCGCTGCTTGCGCACTACAGTAAACCAAACTCACGTACAGTAGCGAGGGGAATGGCCGGGGCAGGGCAGTGGACGACGCTGGCTTGCCTCCGAGGTGACAGGGCGGCTGTGACGGGCGGGACACGCACTGTGAGAAAATACCGCGGTAAATACCTTCGGTACGCTCCGTTAATTTGTTGTTAACTGATCCCGGACCGTAATTTTCCACTACGGTCTGAATCTAACGGTGTACGGTGCACACCTTAGCCTGCAAATATGTTGGGGAAGTTCAATAGGGCACATTCTAGAGACAATGAAATACAGCCCGTACCGTGATAATAAAAACTACGGTCTGACCGCACACGAAAACTACGGTACAGACCGTAGGTGTACCGTAACTATACCTACGGTATTTTTAACAGTGGGGACACGGCCCTCATGGTCAGTGAGGCTGATTTCTCACTTTGGAACGGGTTCACTGCCTCGCGACTCACGGACTCATTGTTCTACGAGGACCGTGTGCACGCAGCACGCCTCGCCCTCGGCCCGTCGCGCCACATCGCATCACGTCGAACGCTTGACTGACGAGCGGAGGACAGCCCTACGCTACTTATAAGACCGATCCCACATTCTCTTGCGATGTCGGTCGCCGACCCCGAACTCTCGGAGCAAAAATGGTCGCTTTATGTCTGGCTCGCAATGTCGTCAGGCTTCAACATGGGGGTCGGGCGTGGCGCGGCGTGGCGGGAAGGCGCGCCTCCCCCTCCCAGGCGGGGCCGGGCGCGGGAGCCGAGGAGGGTCCTAACTATTTGCTGTGTGCCAGGCAGGAGCCGAACCGTCCGTCCCGCACTGCACCCAGCAGGGCCGACCCGAAGTGACTTAATTTCAACACCGGCGTGGCGCGCGATGTCTCTCCGCGCCAATCACACACAGACAGACAGCGCCTCGCCTCGCCTCACTACCTGCCCACAACCAATTAGACCCCCGACATGTGCGCCGCGTCCCACGGCGCAGTGCGGCAGCAGCGCTGCGGCCCGAGGCGACCCGGCGACAACTTGTGTAGGGTCATGGCCTCAGCCGCGGGGCGGGGTGGAGCCGGGCGCAGCTGCATGTCTTATTGCACAACGAACAAGCAGGGCAGTCATTAAGTCCACAACGGCAAGACGAGAACTGCTGGGAGGGCGACACGAGGAAAATAATTTACGTGCTGTGTTAACGAGAATTCATTATCAGGAGTACGTGGCAAAGTCAACGTTGTGCGGCACGTGATAATGCCGCAGAGTGAGGCTCACAGGCTGGTGTGCTGACGATCGGAGACAACACATGGTGATTCGCGGGACGCGCACGTTACAGAGATGGTCTGAGTTCATTCCCCTCGCATCACGTGACGACTCACCCTCCCCGCCCCGCCGCCACCGCGCCGCCACCGCGCCGCCACCCTCCGCCCCGCACACCGAAATACCCGCCGCGTGAGTAGAAGTTCACAGCCCGGCGATCACACAGCCAGCGCGGAGGGGCGCAATAACCACGCGTTGTGAGGCTGTGTCATAGCTCAAGGCCACGCCCCGCCGAGAAGAGGCGGGAGGGCGCGGGACAGGCGCGGGGTGAGAGGGGGCTCCAGGCTCCAGTCAGCCCCTCCTCTAACTCCAACTCCAGCCCCAGCTCCAGCTCCAGCCCCAGCTCCAGCTCCAGCTCCAGTCCCAGCTCCAGCTCCAGCTCCAGCCCCTGCTCTAGCCCCAGCTCCAGCCCCCACTCCAGCTCCAGCCCCAGCTCCAACTCCAGCCCCTGCTCTAGCCCCAGCTCCAGCCCCAGCTCCAGCCCCCACTCCAGCTCCAACTCCAGCTCCAACTCCAGCCCCTGCTCTAGCCCCAGCTCCAGGACCAGCTCCAGCCCCAGCTCCAACTCCAGCATCCGCTCCAGCCCCATCATACGCTCCAGCCGCAGCCCCAGCTCCAGCCCCAGCCCCAGCCTCGAGCCAAGCACCACCCCGCTGAGCGCGGGGGCAGGACCCGGGGCACAACCAGCAGAGCAGACTGGTCTGTGTAGCGCGACAGGGAAGCGAACTGGGGGAGAGGAGGGGAGGGGTGATGAGGCAGATGAGGACGCGGTGGATGAGGATGAGGGGGAGCAGCGGTGTAGCGGGGCCGCCGGTGCGGTGCGGCTTTGTGAAGAGCCTAGCCATTCTTTAATCCTCCACATACTCTCAGGCCGCAGGCCGGGCAGGCCGGGCCCGCCAGGCCCGCCAGGCCGCTGCATTGTTGGTGTGCTCCGCGCGGCTCCGCGCCACCTCTTTGTCTGGCGCACTAATATGGCGCGTGGATTTGCTGGGCAGGAGCGGAGCGCCGCGCCCGGGTGGTGGATGCTGCTGCTGCTGCGTGGCCTAGATGTCCTGAGACCCCCTTCCCCCCCCCCTCTCTCTCTCTCTCTCTCTCTCTCTCTCTTGCTCTCTCTCCAGCCCCGCCCGGCTCTTTTACTCTTCTTCTCCTTATAACCGCGTGGCGGAGATGAGGAGCGAAAGAAATTCCAGTGCGGCGAAATGTGCTTTGTGTCGGGGGCTGGGGAGGGTGGGATATAGGGGGTGGGGGTGGCGCACACAGCGATCTCTTTCGGCGAGGAGAGTTTGGCGGCAGACAGAACGAAAGGGAGGGAGGGGCGGGGGAGAGGGGTAGGAGTGGAGCGAAATGGGAAGTGACCCGCCTCAAAGGTATGTTCGTGTGCCCTGACAGCAGGCAGCCGACAGGACAGGGCAGGCTGACGGGGCGGGGCGGGACGCCTGCCTAGAGCTCTGTATGTGGGCCTGGTTTACACGCTTGTGCAGCGAGGAACGCTCCTCCGTCCTTGTCGCACCCATCAGGCACCGTCCTACAGAACGCGGGGCACCCCCATGAGTGCGACAAAGAGAGAGAAATACAAGTGCGATCCTTGGAGTCGGGCGGGTGCGAGCGCGTCACACCACACGCCGGCTAGATATTGCGAGGGCCGGGCCGGGCCGGGCCGCCGGGGCGCTGTGATGGTGAGCGACGCGAAGCCGGTACAAGGGCGCGGGGGCGGGGCGGGGGGTGGAGCGGGGGCGGGCACGGGGGCGGGGGCACGTGTGTGGCGTCGCGCGGACCAGCGTGCTTGCGTTTTGGCGGGAAGAGGCCAAAGGGGATGGCAGCAGCAGAGGGGGTTGTTGGAGGCGGCTGAGGGGGGCGGGGAGCGTCAGGACAGCCTACGCTTTGTCCGCGGCGCACAAAGACGGCAATGAAGGCATTGTGGAGGGGCAGGGCACGGCGAGGGGGTACGGGCAGGGCACGGCAGGGTACAGCAGGGCAGGGGAACGGCAAGGGGTACGAGCACGGCAGGGCAGGGCAGGGCAGGGCAGGGCAGGGCAGGGCAGGGCAGGGCGGGGCGGGGCGGGGCACGGCAGGGCAGGGCAAGGGTGGGCAGGGCGGGGCGGAGTGGGGCGGGGCGGGGCGGGGCGGGGCGGGGCGGGGCAGTTCACGGCAGCTGATTACCGCGCGATAGTATCACACTCGAGGTCGGGGGTTCACGCTCGCACGGCTCTGCCCTGTCCTGCCCGGCCTACTCTGAGCTTGAACGCTCTGTGCATCCAGCCAGCCTGGCTGGGATCCACTGGCCGTAAGCACAGACAGAGTAACGCAGATCTCAGGCTGCCGACGCCCGCCCGTGAGGACTTTGTCGTAGATCCGGCGGAAGCGGTATTAAGTTATTTTGAGTAAATTTATTTAAGAACGACCAGGATTGTACATCACCATCTCCGATCTGGATGATAGTTTTTTGGTGGATACCTTACTTATTAAAACTACGAACACCATATTTGGTTTGGGCGAAAAAAAATTTGTTTGGGAGTTATGGGCAACTTTGTTGATTTTGGTCGTTTTTGCACACATTTTGGATATTTTGGATTACGGCCGCACTTTTCATCCTAGGTCGGTGTCCTGCGGATATTCTGGGGGAGAATTTCATAAGAAACGAGAATATGGCCTCAGAATTGCTTTACGACACCTAGTTTTCGTGATATTGCGTAAAATGTCTCAAAATTTTCAAAAAAATGCAAATTTTGGGGGGGAAACGGGAAAATGATAATTTTTGTTGTATATTCTAAAAAATTCCGATGGAAAAAGACCCGCTGAATTTAATGAGCACCCGCCCAGATTTTTAGGACGAACCGTTTGGAAGCTGTGGAACTTTAAAGTTTGGTAATTTTTCATTTTTTCTGAAAAACTATGTTTTTTAGCAAGTTATTCCACCTCATAACAATAGGATGAGCACTATGGTAAAACAAATGTATAGTTCTAAACATCAAATGATGTTTAACTGCTAATGTTTAATACTTAAACACTATATCATGTTTAGTTCAAACTATACATCAGCAGGTGTTTATTTTCTAAACACTTTGCAAGTGTTCAGTTGGCTATACACTTGGCGCAGCGTGGTATCCCTATGCTTTTCCATGTGAATCCTCGCCCAAGTGTATACTTCTATACATCACAAAATGTTTAACCTTTAAACATTTGTGAAGTGTATAGGTGTTAAACATCTTGTCATCACTGAAAATGGAGGAGTCGCCTTTTTCGATCTTTGAAGAGCGACTTTTCTGTACCAAATTTGGATTCTCCTGGGAGAGTGACATGGATGAACATCACTCTATTAGAGTCACTTTGATGACTCTTTTTGAGTCAAATCATCAAATGTCACTCTTTTGGAGCGATTTAAAAAATTCCAGAAAAGACTCGATTTGAGTCGTTTTAGCGAAAGTCACTTTTACTGAGCGATGAAAAAATACTCCGCTCATTACGGGCGAGAAATGTGACTAGTACATTTCCAGTGATGTTTAGTTCCTGCTATACATCATGTCATGTATAGAATTGCCAACTATACACCATGATGTATAGAAACTAAACATTTGTTTTACCAGTGAGGATTTTACATAAGTTTCTTGTTCAGGGTAACTAAAAGACCCTACAGAAAGAATATGAGCACTCTGGCACAAATAGTAGGAAAGTTAGCGGAGAAAAGTTGTTAAATGCTTTGTTGCAGGTCTAACTATTTTACCAAGCATCTCATGGGTATGAGCTACATCTCAATGAATAGACCTTTTTTCCTGATTCAGAATATGGTATCTCATGCCTCATTGCAGCTCATAAAAGTTTTGCCACTAGATACCAACTTTATTTGCAAATCTTATCGGCACAGTTTGTGTTAAATGGAAAACGGAAAAAGGATTCAGAGTGCCCTTGGTATGAGTAAACTTTTATCAATAAGCAAATAGCGATTGCTTTCTTTCTTTCTAGATGGTTCGAATTTCATTCAAGAAAACAACTAAAATTTGTCTCTGGCTATTTAAATCTGGCTGAGGACGATACATTTGTTTGTTTATTTTTGAGGCGACAAAAAAGGTTAACCGCGGTTTTAAGTGTGCGACCACAAAAAGTCACGGATTTGTTGCCCTTTAAGAAAACAGTGTTGTTGAGGTTTTGATGATGGCGCGAGGCTGAGCGGGGCCCTGGTGGTCCGGATGTAGGTCAGGAGGGGGCGCCTCCCCCGGGGCGCGGGGAGCGAGGCTGACCCGCGCTCTACACTCATCAGGACCGACCGCAGCGCCGCGCCGCCGTGCTGCAGGGAAGACGAGGCGGGCGCAGGGCGGGCGCAGGGCGGGCGCAGGGCGGGTGCAGGGCGGGTGCAGGGCGGGCGCAGGGCGGGCGCAGGGCGGGCGCAGGGCGGGCGCAGGGCGGGCGCAGGGCGCGCGCAGTCGGCGTCGGGCTAGTAGGAGAGACCAACACAATATGTCATGTCCTGAGGGCACTCGCCTGCTTTAATTTACTCGATTCATTTTACTCGGAACCACCTTCCCTCAGTTGAGTTGTGCAAACCTGGCGCGGATGAGACATCATGTCTTGACACGGAAACATGAACGAGAAACGACCGTCGCGTATAACACGACGACATGACAAATTCTCGAGTTTTATTTTCACTTATCACGCTGCCTATATAAGAATCTGCACGGAAGAATCTGGTTCCTCCAAGCACCCAGACATCCATTTTTTTTAGGTCCAAGCGAATATCAGGGCCACTCAGCAGGCAAGGCGAAGAAAGAAGAAAGAAAATCAAACTTGCCTGTAATATAATTTGTTTACGTCGCGAGGGAAGGGTGGTAACTCGTCGTCGTCCCTTTCAACCCCGTCTCGGCTCTCACCCCAATCACCCTCTCTCTCTCTCTCTCTCTCTCTCTCTCTCTCTCTCTCTCTCTCTCTCTCTCTCTCTCTCTCTCTCCCTCCCTCTCGCCCTTGGTGTTCTGTCGGACGCCGCGCCGTCCATTCACTCGCAAACGCCGAGCGAAGCGAGGCGGCGCCGAAAGCGAGGCGACACGAAGCGAGGAACCGGCCACCATCCTTCAACTTTTGCCAATCAGTGACCGATATAAAGGCGGGCGGGCCGGGGCCGCCCCCGCCCTGGTGGCCCCGCCGCCCGCCGCGCGGCGTGCCGGAGCGAGGAGAGAGCGACGGGCCGGGCGGCGCCCCGCGCTAGCGTCTCGAACAAAGACCTAATTTGAAAAACTTTTTCTTTATGGTGCTAATGCTGAGGAGGTAATTACAGGACCCTGCCATTGACACGGAGACTGAGATATGCCACACTACTGCAGACAGGCTCCTTTCGGGAAGCGGAGGTGGCCGGGGACATTTGCGATCAACGCGGTGTAACTGGCTCAGAAGCATTTTTGGATTAGCCCACGCCAAGCGCACAACGTCTCAGATATGCCCCCCTGTCTCTTTCTCGGGAAAATCGCTAGAATGATAAGATTGTAGTAAAGATTCAGAGCAAAGGCAAAGACGAGCAGGTAAGAAAATTAGGGAGGGCGGAACGGAGTGGGCGGGGCGGGCCGCGGCGCTGGGCCCGCCGGGCTAGCTCTAGCTCCTACCTTGATGCCTCACTCAGGTCCCTGACGTCACTGAGTTCCAAGAGGGATAGATAGGCCAATCAAGGGGATTGATGGGTGACCCTGCGCCCCTCCTCCCCGCCACTCCACGCCACGCCACTACACCCTCCGTCCGCCCGGCCCCGCCAGGCCCCGCCACGCCCACCGGCCCGTGGCAGTCTTTTCCCTCGGCGGGACTAGGGCCAAGGAAGGAGGGTATACAGGGCAATAGCGTGGCCTAGGGGTAGGAGGAGCAGCGGGGCGGGGAGCGAAGGGGTGATAGCGGATTAGGAGGGGGACGGGCGGTGGAGATGTGGCAGTGGTCTCGGCAGCAACGGGAGCGGATCCGGGTGGAGCGGAGCGGAGCGGCCTGGAGGTGGAATTTGATGGGATGGCAATGAGCCCCGGGGCGCCGCGCCGTTTCGTCATAATTCCCGCAAGGTATTGGCCGTGGCACGGCGATACAGTTTGCCGACCAGACTCGAAGGACAAAGGACGAAGGACGCGCGTCGTCAGCGGGGCGGTGGTCGAGGTGGGAGCGCTGGCGCCGGGTAGCCCGGCTGGAAGGGGGGACGGTGGGAGTTATCTTCCGAAAACTATGCCGGCCGACCCGTTGAATCAGTTTTCAACCGCAGGTATGGTATGCGCGACCCCTGCGCTGCCCTGCCGGCCCCGCCTGCATACCGCGGCGCCGTGCTCCGCTGAGCGCAAGGCGAGCGGGGGGCGGCGGGTCCGACCGGATGGAGGGAGGATCAGCAAATTGTTACAGAGGGCAGGGGGGCAGGGGCTCTGCGCCGCGCTGTTTGGGCGTCGTCGCGAGGAGCATCACCGGCACGACGGTGTACTACTGTACGCCACCACCGCCACCGCGCCCCGACCCTACCCCCAGTGCAGCCGGGGCGGGAGGGGCATCGCCGTGCACGCGGAACGAAGCACAGCTCCATGGACTGAGGCGCAGCCCGCCCAGCCTGCCCAGGCCTGGCCCAACATTCTCCCAACTATTATTAATCACTCGTGAGTTTGCCTGAGCGAGCCGAGCCGAGCCGAGCCACCCCGCTCGCGCCCCGCCGGTCAAGCCGCGCGCACAGCCACGCTACAGCGATCAGCGAATTGTGAATACAACTCGGAGCGTCCCCTGCTCTACCCAGCTGAGGAAGGGGGAGAGGAGAGGGCTGGTGCTGGTGGAGGTAGGGCAATTGGCCTTTTGCAAACTCTCTCTCTCTCTCTCTCTCTCTCTCTCTCTCTCTCTCTCTCTCTCTCTCTCTCTCTCTCTCTCTCTCTCTCTCTCTCACCTCCACCCGCCAAACACGAACTACCCTGCGGGTGAGGAGGGGAGGGGGTCGGCGTGCACCCCTCCTCCTCCGCCTCCTCCTCCAGGGCACATTCAATTGCCGGGGGAGGCAGCAGCGGCCCGCCCGGGCCTCACTCTGCCACGCCCCGCCACGCCCCGCCACGCCCTGCCGATCCCCGGTCCGCCACGCCAAGGCCTGATGTAAAGCCTTTGAAGGCAATTCCCTAACTGCAGGCCAGGCCAGGCCAGGCCAGCCCCGGCGCGGACCCGGACCCGGACCCGCCTCAGACGAGGCCCAGTGGCCGCTGGCTGGTCCCAGCCAAGCCGGCGCGGGGCGCTGCGAGGCGGGGTGGGGTGAGGCGCGGGGGCGTCCGTGACGCGTAGCGTGCGAGGTAGGGCGTGGGCAGAGGGGTGGCGCCTACCTCACAGGGGCGCCGGCCCACCTCCACACTCACGCGCACAAAGACAAGAAACTCAACGATAAACTCACACCTCGCCCGCAAGCAGACACACGCAAGCACACACATACACGCACACGCACACGCGCACACGCGCGTGCGCTTCGTCGAGGGTTGGCCCGACTTCATCAAACAGGAAGATCCCAACGCAGTTCTTGCGGCGAGGAAACAATTTAACATTCAATATTTTTACCCACTCACAGTTACAGTATTCTGTTCGGCAGGTTCAGTGCAGACCCCCAGGATTTGGAGGTTATGCAAAAACTGTCTAGAACTCTCAAAAGTCAGGGGGCCCCCTCCGGAGGACTTAACTTCTTCTTGTTGTATTTTTCAAATTTTTTAGACTCGTGTTTCACCGGCTTTCCAATTGGCGGTGAAAAGTACAAGAATTGTTCTCAGTGCAAGCTAATGCTTAAGATGTTTCCACTTCCACTTTCGTCTCAGAACACCTGCAGATGTGAATTTCATAACATTCTAAGGTGCGAATGCTAGTCTCGGGTTCAACCGCGGGTTCAACGATGAACTTTTTGTTTCACGTTTAGTAGAATTATTTCTAGGTGCCAGCACTACACATAATAGGGGTCTCGTTCCGGTTAATTCGCACACGGCCGAATACGTGTCGGGGTCAGCCCGTCCCAACCCCATTGGTCAGCACCCTTAGTCTTCCCAATTTTATTTTCAAAAGACAAATGAATATTTTGAAAATGCCTAAGAGAACTAAGGGCCCATAAAAAATAAGCTCATCATTAACTGTTGAAAATATTGCCTACTCTAGTAATGAAAGAGTGTACAATGTACACTGATTATTCAGTACATGGAAGCTCACTGATTAATCAGTGCACATTAGAATGCTTGCTGATTAATCAGTGTACATTGGATCTTATATAAACTGATTAATCAGCAAGAATTCCAATGTACACTGATTAATCAGTGACCATCCATGTACACTGTTTAATCAGTGTACCGGGTGTTTCTTTGAATGCGAGAGTGTTGCGGGTTTGCATACTCGCCAGCACTGCAGGGGCCATGGCGCCTTACGGGCAAATGGGGTACGCATTCAAAGAAACAACCGGTACATTGTACACTCTTTCATTATCAGAGTAGTTGCAGCCTGTGCAACATCTCAGAGCGCCTGTTAGGTAGGCAATATCGTCTATGTAGTGCGTAAGTGTACTGCGGGCTGGTCTACCCGGGGTCTCGCAGGCGCCAGCACTTGTAATATGCTTATAGCTTAGCTTACGAACCTTAGGTCTCAAAAGACCTCCGGTTTTCACGTTCGCCGTCCCTGTGAGGAGCCGACGTCGCTACTTGCCTGCCTCCCGGTCCCAAGACAGTAACAGTCCCACCTGTTCCGCTTTGTGACACAAACCCATTCAAAAATGAAACTAGTAAGTACATGGTTTCAAAATTTTGTTTAAAGACTGGTACACATGGGTGGAATCCGGGGTGGAATCACATCAAAGCTCCCAAACCTCCGCTGCGATTTAGCCTTTAGAACGGGACGAGTTGGCGAGAGGACCGAGCTCAAAAAATACCTCGGGGCATTATGACTGGTGACTAGTTGTTAGGAACGAGTTTTCCTGCCCCCCATAATTGGTGCACGATGAAAAACAGAAAAAAATGGGAAGTGATTGGATTCTCTCCACATTTTGCAATTTATTTTAACTTTCAAAGAAAATGTATTTGGGCTTTCCCATCGTTTTTCTGAGTTTACTTAACAGGCCTAGAGATTTCGAAGAGTTTTCTAGGACCGACCTGCCATTTCGCATGTGTAATCTTGTTGGCCTGTGACGCCAAGAGGTGTAGCGTGGCGTGGCGTAGCGGCCAGGATTGAGCTCCGTCGGGCAGAGCTAGAGACATAATAGACAGTTATTGCGCCGCACAAACGTGTGTACTATAAAACACTTATTTTAATAATATTTACAACACATATCCCAGCACCATACAAAACGGTATTTACAATTTTATCTGAAATGAAAGTGGTAGGTAACTCATCACTCTAAGCCGAGCTCTAAGGTCTTCTGTAAAGAACGAGTTACATATCAACAACAAAATTAATTTTGAGTTTTACTTTTCCCTTGTTTTCTTTTTTAGGAAGTGGGTAAATCTGAAAGTAGTAGTTTATTGCCTATAAACATGAGGACTTTTCTCCAGAATTATCAAGGTCATAGGGAAATAGACCTTCTGAGAGGGCCCCGAACCTTGCCCCGAACCTGGTCTAAACAGCGCGTAAATACTGAATAAAATGTACAAACTGAGTGCAGTTTCGGACTGAGCGTGATAAAATGCAGTTGCAAGTGTTTTTATTTTTTGAAATTCATCTACAATTACGTCGTTTCTGATAGTGCACACTTTTAGGCTAAGAAGATCTATTATACTTTGACATTGGACGTGTGATTTTCAGAGTAATAGTCACTTCTCACATTACCTTTAAATTTTTTGAGGGATTTATTCTGATGGTGCTATGTTTTGACTCTGTTTCATTTTTCCTTCAAAAGGTCCAGAAAGTAGTTTTACTCGGTAAAAACGATGTCTGATTTTTTGAGGAAAAGGGAAAAACTTTGAGGACCTTGGATACTTTGAGGAAAACCGCTCAGATTTTGAGGAAGTCTCCTCAAAATTTGTGGAGATTTCCAATATTTTTTGAGGGGCCTTCCTCAAAATCTGAGGGGTTTCCCTCAAATTACGGAGGTTCCTCAGAGTTTTCCCTTTTTCCTCAAAAAATCAGACATTGCTTTTACCGCGTACTAGGTGAGGTTTGCTGCTAACCGTTGAGAATCCCCAGCCGCAGCCCGCCGCAGCCCTTTCACCCGAGGCGATTCTCGGTATTGTTTTGTCCCAAAAATACTAATGAAATTAAATATCGCCACCAATCAGTCAGGCGACGGGCCGTCACGTCACGGGGCACGCTCAGCGCCGCGCATGCGCTGCAGCACCCCGGCTGGGCCCCTCACGCCTCCAGCCGCATGTATTCCGCGTTCTCGCAATCATTTGTGTACGCCAGGATGTGACGTCCGTTTTGCGTATCGAAACGAAGAGAGAGAGAGAGAGAGAGAGAGAGAGAGAGAGAGAGAGAGAGAGAGAGAGAGAGAGAGAGAGAGAGAGAGATGACAGAGGAGGGGGAGGGGGGGGGGCTAGGTGGCTCCGGGGGCGTGCTGCGTGCTGCACTCGGGGAAGCGGCGGCGGGGGGAGAGGGGAGCGGGGCGGCGAGAGGCAGGCGGCCCAAACACACAGAAACAGGGCAGAGGGGCGGGGGGAGATCTTGGGAGAGGGTGGGGCGCAGGCACAACGGCAGGCCTGTTTTATTCATGGCTGTGGGTGAACTGCGCGGCCATCGCGTCGGCTCCTCCCCAGCCTGCGAGTGACTCCGCGCCTCTCCACGCCAATCTGCGCGCCGCCCGCGCCGCCGCGAGCGAACAAAGGGCGCGGGGGCGTTCCATCAGCAGCAGGACTAGGACGGCCCGCAGGGCCAGGGCCAGGGCGCTGAAGCGCCGCCGCGCCGACCTACAAGATGTCCCCCAGCAGTGTGGTGCGGCGGGCCGGCGGGGCGGGGGCGGGGACCTCCCGTCCCGCTCCCAGGAGGACCAAAGAGTGATGAGGCCCGGCCCGGGCGTAGCGGCCTGGGCGCCTGGGCCTGCGGCCGAGCTGCACAATGGCCCCGCCCGGCCCGGGCCGAGCCTGGTCGGGTCGCCTTCGTCGCTCTGCGCCTCGCGCGACACGCTGCACGGGGCCCAGCCCAGCCGTGCCGGCCCGGCCGCGTTACAAAGGTGTCCAAAAGTTTGGAGCGCCACGCCGCTCTGTGGAACGCGATTTGATTAGTTTGGGGACGGGGGGGGGGGGGAGGGTCGGCGCCGCGCGCGAACGGGGGAGGCACCGCGCCACCGGTCTGGGTCTGAGCCAGTCCAGGCGGGGCGGGGCGGGGCGGGGCGGGGTGGCCTGCATAGCTGAGGGAGCTCTGGTACCACTTCGGGGTAGGGATGGGGGGTGGTGACGCAGTCAGCTGGTGCTGGTGCAGGCTCAGCCTGACAGAAGGACCCTCCCGGTGCGTCGCGAAAAGTCAGTCTTTGCGAAGCAAGTGGCCAGTCACGGCTTTGCTATATCATCGATGAGGAACTTGCTTTGAAAGAAGAAAACAAGGAAGATATGGTGGGGGACAGATGGAGGAGGGGGAGGAGAGGGACATGGGAGTATGAGTCAGGAAACGTCTTTGTAGGGGGAGGGGGGCACAAGCCACAATCATAGAGGAATTCACCGCAAGCGGTTCGGTGCCGCTCACTGTGAAGTGGATGGTGTCGAAAGACGCCAAATTTCTGACGTTCATGAAATACGCCTAATAATGGAGTCTTTCGACGCCGAATATTGGCGTATTTTGGCCGAAAACGCCTGCTAGTCCTCGGGGACAACTCTGAATTTTTGGTGTACGAGATTTGTGAAATTTTGGTCGAGTTTTCCCTAGAATTCTGTAAATTATAGTGAATTTTTGTGAATTTAACTGATTTTTAAATGAATTTTTTTAAAATTTTCTGAAATTTTCCTGAATGTTTTAAAATTTCTCTGAACTTTTCTGAATTACAAGGTGTACAAAAATTTCAAAATTATTTCCCCTTCGTGTTCCTCGAATACGCGGAAAGACATTCTAGGCGCAGCACCACTACATGGCACAGGTATGATAAGCATCCACTCTGGGGAGTCCTCCTAAGTCAGAAGTCCCGGACAAACCAATGGGATCGCCGGCTGAAGAGCAGTACGCAGTGGCCTCCAAAATGCGGTTGTCCTGTGCGGGGACCTCGGGACACCAATCCATGACCGCCCTCCCTCACCCCCTCCATTTTACCCCCACCCATCCGAGATCAGGGTCAGGGGATAAGTATCATTTACATGTTTAGAAAGAATGCACCTGCATGACATGTTGACAATCCCCCCCTCCTCTCTCTTCTCACCTCCAACCTCTCATTACTTATCCTTCAGAATTAAGTTTGTCCTCAAATCAACTCATATGTTTCCATAGTAAGCCAGCAGTGGCTCACTTTAAATATGATTTAAAAAGACATTGAAAGAAATGTTGTAAAAGAGGCCAGTAACTTTAAATACAATCAAGACATTTACAAAGGCTCAGGACCTTTAAATTATGAGGCGTATCTATTTTGAAATGAATGTCAGCTATTCAGAATAGAATAAAAATAACAATAGTGCCATTTCAATGATTAGATGGCTATATATTAATAAGAAGTATGCACTTCAATGTTTTAGAAAGACTGCTTTTGTGTAAACACTCTTGGCATAACTAGTATATTACGGTTTTCTACCTAAATCCTATCCACAGTATGGCCCCTAATATTTGTAAGAGTCCAATCTCATTAAAATAACCATATTTTTCATTATTTCTTTTTTCTCAATCAATAACTTTGTGGAGTGACCTTTCTTCAATCTGAATTCATGGGCATGACGGATCAATGAGTAAGTTTGGGTACACACATGATCTAGCTCAATCAGGAACCGTATCACTGGGAAATACGGAGTAGGTTGGGAACCAAATGCTACAAAATTTACTAAAGTAATTCCCAAATTCTTTTCTTTTTTCTCGTTAGGTTTAAGGGTAGTAAGATTTAAATACTCAAACCGCACTTTCATATATTATCTTCAGTTTACGCTTTAAAAGCTTATGATTCTTTTTAAGGACAAATGCCTCTTGTTGTATGTCTAAAAGGGGCACACTTCCACTAATCTAGTTCAACATCCTCACCACATGAAAGAAATCATTCAGCTGGGGTTCACTTGTGGCGGCTCAATAACATATCAATCCACTGAGGAACCAAACAAGGATTCAAAACAACTTTCAACGAGATATAAGGAAATCATGCTGCTACTAGTAATTCTAACTTGTCAGGCCATGCGGTTACCTGATTTTAATACTTAGAGCATACTGTACTGTTCACCGAACAGTTTCACAGCTTCACTGTAAACATTGTCTATATTATTAGGTTATGTCACTCACTCACCTAAGAAGAACGCGACCAAGTTGCATCGAACCTGGCTGTCATTTCAGTAGTCAGTCCGTGATGTTCATTTCACAAAAATCCAACGCATTAAAAAGTATTTAGAGGCACTACCCTTCTCACTCCTCCCTAACCCACAGACGAAAACAGACAATAACTAATCACACGAACCCACACTTCTACAAATGACGACACTTGACACTTGAAACTTCGAGCAGCGACGTACGTAACCATAAGAGCGACTTCAGACTGCATATTACGTGAAACAGACTATTAATGATTAATGTCGACAATGGAAACAGCCGAGATGTACGCCGGGCGCGCCGAGGCCGAGTTTGGCTATGGCTGAGCATGGATGGCCCTGGTGGTAGTTCGCGCAGCCGCTAGGTAGCGCTAACCTCTGAATGTCTTTTAAGCACTTTCCCGCCAACCTTCCAGAAGTGAATTTCAAATTAAACTTTTAAATATTTCAAACTCCTTTAATTTGGAAAGCACATACAGAGAAGTAAGCTGCCGCAGTCTTAGCTTCGCTAAGCTATTATGAAATATTTTGTGCGCTGTGTCATCATCTTCCTTTTCGAAGCAAGTTCCTAATTCTGTTGCAGACTTATGGAAAACCAGCTGCGTTCTCGATCTACCATAGTCATAGCAGTGCCGACGAGACCGGAACACGTTACCTCCTAGTTTCTTGTCCGCAGTTGTTAAACGGTGCTCGTAATCTGACACCGTGTTAGCCAGCCTATTGATTCCAAACACGTACCTCTGTCCGTCCTTGTCGCACCGACACTATTCTCGAAAGCAGTCGGTCTTGCGGTGATCTTTGCCGCCGGAACAGGGTTGCGCTCGTTGCGCTGGCTCGCTGCTGCACTGCTGCAAGTTGCCCGGACGGCTGACCGACGGCCGACTGACTGCTAGCTGACTGATTGACTGGCGACTGGCCCTGGCCCTCGCGGATCCGGCGCGGCGACTCCAGCTGCTGCAGCTGCGCTGCGACTGGCAGCAGTTTTGCCACAAATGTTAGGCAAAAAACCGCGCAACTCACCTCTGTGCAGATGGTGGTATCTCCGCCAGCCCACTAGGCAACTCAGCTGCACTCGAGCACAGATGTTGCCTAGACGGCAGGCGGAGATGCAGTCCCGTTACGCACAGGTGTATTGCGCGGATTTTTGCCTAACTTTCTGGGAACACTGACTGGCAGA
The DNA here is from genome assembly GCA_029379305.1 of Frankliniella fusca. Taxonomy (NCBI): domain Eukaryota; kingdom Metazoa; phylum Arthropoda; class Insecta; order Thysanoptera; family Thripidae; genus Frankliniella; species Frankliniella fusca. The sequence goes on along the minus strand of JAHWGI010000294.1, from coordinate 100,348 downwards.
GCGTGTGTGTGTGGGAGTGTGCAGAAGAGAGCAGACAGCAGACGACACTGCAGCCGCGCCGGCTGGACAGCCAGGGCCCAGGTCCAGAGGGTGTCTTCTCGTTGCAGCTACTGGACCAGCCCCCTACTCTGGATTCCCGACCAGCGATAGCCAATCAGTCTCACAGGCTCGGTCGCACGGTGCGTCTGCGTCCGGGCAGACCATCCATTAATACTTACTTGCCATTACCTATTCCATCACCGGGCCACCGGGCCGCCAGACAATACCTATTACCAAAACTATCTACCCCGCTCTGACCCGCCCCGCCCCGGCCTGCTGCCAGTCTTAGAAGTTGAGTGACCCCCACCCCCACCCCTCGCCCCCCACTCCCCTCCACCACCGCCGCCCCTCACTCTCCTCCTCCCAGTCACCACCTTTACATAATTCATAGAAGGCCCCTTATGAAATTCAATCTACGCTATAATTACTGCGTGGCGCTAGCGTGGTGCGGGGCGGGGCGGGCCGGTCTGCTAGAACTTTGACTGGACGCGGCGCAGGCCGGCGCAGGCAGCACAATGACACCAAAGCGACTAGGGTAAGCGGGGTCCCGCCGGGGCCCGGCCCGGCTCGGCCCGGCCGGAGGTGTTTTTCTAGCTTTTTCATGCAGTGCCGCACCGCGTGATTATGGGCCGAGCCGCGTGGTACAGAGGCGGTACAGCACAGCACGACGAGGCGGCACGGAACGGAACGGCAAGACACGGCACGGCGCAGCAGCAGGTAGTGCACTGGAAAAACAAATGTGCTATCTAATGCCTTCTTAGAGGCGTTAGTGAAGCAGTGCTTTTACATAGGCGCTACTGGCCTCTCAAGGTGCTATTTTCGGCTGTTTCAGTGCCATTCCAAAGGCGCTATTGCAGAAGTGCCTTTGAAAGGCATTAAATGGCACCTTTGTTTTTTCAGTGTAGGCGCGGCAGTCATCGTCCTACCCTTTGCCTACCTTCGCCTCGCGCCCCGTTGCGCGCCCGGCCCCCCCGACCCACCCACCTCGCCCCCTACGCCTTTACCAGAACGTATTCCTCAATAACATCCCATCAGGTGTACGCGCATCTTCCCCATCCCCATCCCACCCCTTGATAGGGTAGTACCCTCCCTTCTCTCCCGCATAGTCTCAACCACACACGCAGCCCCCTCCCCCAGCCTCCTTTTCGGTCCCCCGACCTCCCGTTCACCACGCCTGCCCGTGTACGTGTATGTTATGTTGTGTAATTTCATTATACCAGCATTTCTTTCTTTTTATTAGTTGTTGCGTCGCTCACCTCCCCGCCTCAATTCTCCCTTATGCTCTGCTCTGTTTTGTTTTCCCTTCTTCCTCTTCTTTTTCTTCTTCCCCACAACACTCGCACACACCCACAGGCGTGTGTACACACACGCACAGCGCACGCGTTTTCCTCGCAGGCTTCTGCAGAAGACCAACAGTGCCTCGCCCATCCCCCGCCCCGCCGCGCCTCCGCCTCCCCTCCTTACTCGCAGGCGGCTGGCAGCTGGCAGTGCGTGCGGTGCGAGGAGCACCGGGACGGGCCGGGCCGGGCCGGAGCCGCGCTCTCCAAACACACAGCGCCTGCGCCACGCCGCGCCACGCCGCGCTACGCCGCGCCACTCCCGCCAGTGTCTTCCATATTCTTATTATGTTTCCCCCGTAGCACAATTTATCGAGAGCAGAGAGCGACGCGGCAGCGCCACGGGCGGGCTCGGCTCGGCTCAGCCTGGTGCCTGCTGCTGCCACACTATGACGATATATATCCTTATTCTGCTACGTTTTGGTGAGTTTCCAAACCTTAATGTGTCGAAAATTGAGGAAACAGATGGAAATACGCCACAAGCGGGCTATCCTAGCTCCGCTGAGGATATAAGGAGTAGCGAACCTGCTCGCCACTGCAGCGTAGATCCTAGAGGACTCTACTAGGACTCTGCTGCAGCCCTCTGCCCTGCTAAGCTCCGCTGCCACCGTGCTAGTGAATCATCAGCTGTGTCTTCTGATTACTACCGACGGCGCGGGCAGCTGGCACTGGGCACCGTGAATGATGACAAGTTTCTTTGAGTTCGCTCTGGTGGCTGAGCTGCGACGGCAAAGTAGCCTGAGCAATGCGCTCCGCAGAGTACTGCGAGCTCCTACAGCCTCATTGCTTTGCGGTCCGTTTTATTGCATTATAACTCAAAGATCTCAAACGATCCGGAGTCTGGAAACAATCTCGTCGCTTCCGGGGACATCCCAGATTTAATTCTGAACTCCCCCGCCCTCTTCCCTCGACAGCGCAGTCCCGCAAGTCGCCTGGCGGGGCAGGGCGGGGCGGGGCGGGGCGGGGCCGGGCTGTTCTGACTGACCAGCGTTGGAAGTTGGTCTGTGTGTTCAGCAGCAACGACCACATTTCGAAGTCTCCCTTTCGCTGGCTCCAAAAAAATAGCCGTCTCCCCGCTCTCCTTCCTCTATCCCGGGCCAGGGAAAAAGTAATCACAAGGAGAATAATTTGAAATAGAATGGAAAAGCCGGTGCTAAAGTTTCTGACGAGACTTTTTTGAGTGCCGCGCTGGGTTGGGCTGCGCGGGCAGACGGCTCCGCTTGATTACGCGTCAAAAGTTGCGGGGGTCAATGAGAAATCAGGTATTGGATTTGGAAGGGGTTGCGTCTCCCTGCCCGGGCCCGGCCGGGGGCGCCGGGGGGCTCAGCTCAGCTCCGCACGATGGTGGAGGACGGCGAGCGCAGGTCGCGATACACCGAGGCCCAGAACGGCTGGTGCGGGCCGGCGGGGTGCTCGACGTGGCGCCGTGCCCCGGGGCCCACCCGCAGCAGCGGCCAGGACTGGGCCGCAGACGCAGAGGGGGGCACCGCCGGCCACCCCTCGATGGGCGCCAGCCTGCAACCGGAAGAGTGAGTGGCACTGTCAGTGGCCGTCACTTCACCCACCTGCCAGATTGAATCAGTATTTATTTATTTTTTTCATTTTTGTACCCTTTTGCGAAATTGCCGACCATTCTAGTCATGAGGATGAGGGTTTTGGAGGCGACCCCGTCGCCGCTGAGGTTCTGGTCTAGCTCTGGGGCGCTTGCCGACTTGCTGAGGTATCCGATGTCATCCCCGTGAGACGCACCTGAGACTCACAGCGGAGGGGGATAAAACAATGAATGGCCCTTCGAATCAACTACGCTCGTATGGGCTTGGAATCGAACGAGTCAGCATTTTCGAAATTGATGTGAGTAAACTCCCTTTTCGGTTGAGATTTCATCTTTATTGTACCTGGTGTCGTGATGCCGTACTTTTTCTTGCCGTAATTGTATGCGTCGTCCACGGCAAACTTGTACAGGTAGAGGGGTGCAGTGTCTGTCGAAACATTAGCCATGAAGCCCACGGTCCTCCATGCGCTGGCGTACAGAAACGCGTCCCCCAGAAACTGAAAAACGACCAAAGCGGGGCTGGGTGTAGACTCAATGAAACGCAACCTCGCGAAAGAACAGCAGGGCTTCGCGGGTCTCGCGAAAAATAACGGCTGGCCTTGAATTAAATGGGAGCGACGACACTATCTCCCTGTTTGTGAAGCGTAAGGGAATCTGGCGCGAATTGCTTTCCCAGGATAGAAAAGCCCCGCCCGCCCGCCCCGCTGCTCCCCGTCGAGCCGAGCCGAGCCGAGCTGAGCGCGAACATCGAGACGAGATGGTCCTCGTCAGTCTCCCTTATGGATTGGCTTTGATCGGTTTTGGATATGCCGCGTATGAAAAACGACGTGGAGATTGAAAGCAGAAGATAGACGCGAAGATATATGATCCAGCCCTTCCTGCGCGCTGTACTACGCCTCGCTGTACCTCGATGAAGGTGTCCGTGTTGTTGCCTATCGCAGCCCCGGCGGCGTACTCGTCCCTGACGAGCTGCGCCAGGCGTAGGGAGGCGTCCTGGGGCAGCGGGCCCGGCCCGGGGGTCGCCGTCAGCCCCAGGGCGCGGGCCGTGTCCTCGCCGGGCAGCACGTCGGCGGGCAGGAGGCGGGGCAGGAGCTCGTCCAGCGCCTCCGGGGACAGCGAGCTCAGGCCTGTGCGAGAGAGAGAGAGAGAGAGAGAGAGAGAGAGAGAGAGAGAGAGAGAGAGAGAGAGAGAGAGAGAGAGAGAGAGAGAGAGAGAGAGAGAGAGAGAGATGAAGTACGGGCTTCCGCGCGGCCCGCGGCGGGCCAGGGAGGGGTGGCCCGGGGCTGGGGGCGGGGGCGGGCCGGAAGGAAAGGAGGCGCTCAAAGACGCCAGGGCTGCCCTGCCGGGCCCTGCCGGGCCCTGCCGGGCCCTGCCGGGCCCTGCGCTGCCCTGCCGGCCCCTCACTCACCCCACACATTGTACGGCAGGGCGCCCTCGCGCTCGGCCAGGCCCATGAGCACCGGGAGCGGCGGCGCGCGCGCCTCGGCAGCCCCGGGCGAGCTGAGCGGCAGCAGGCGCAGCAGGCTCTCGGGGTCCTGCGGCAGCAGCCGGGGCTCGCCGCCCTTGGTCGTGCGGCGCTCCGGGGACGGCAGCGGCAGTCCCGCCCGGCGCACCCGCGGCTGCAGCAAACGGCAGGGGACACGCTAGCTCACAGGCGGACGGAGCAATAGGAGTCCGATAATACTCGCCTTTGCGCACATTCGACGCAGGTATTCGAAAGCATTTTTAAGAAAATTTCTCTAGAGCGCTAAATTTTCCTGTGTTTTCTGACTCTGTGAAAAATATTCGTAAGGGGTTACAGGAAAATTTGCCTTGATAAATGTCGTTAAGCTGTAACATGTTACAGCACTTCCAGTTTAGAGTTGCTGGATTTGCAAATCTAGGAAATTTTTCCTAGACAAACCCTGCCTACTTGGCAACATTCGGACACCACTGTGTGGCAGGTTGCCTAGTAGGCAGGGTTTGTCTAGGAAAACAATTCCTAGATTTGCAACTCTATTCCAGTTGTATTGTTACGATAATTTTTTTGACATCATGTGTCGACTTAGTTTTCTTTGACGAGTAAGAATTTGCCGTCGTAAAACTACAACTGCGTTCGTAAATTTACAACTTTGTGTCGTTATCTCAAATTACGAAAACAGTCGTAACTTAACGAGCAGCAAATTTAGGCAAAAAAAAGCGCAATACAGTTGTGTCCAGGTGGTGGTATCTCCGCCTGCCTACTTGGCAACTCCCCTGCACTGGTGCCCACACGTTGCTTAGTAGGCAGGCAGAGATACAGTCCCGTTAGGTACAGGTGTACTGCGCGGTTTTTTGTCTAACTTTCTGGCAACAACACTGTTTACGAGTATTCTTTCCTAAGTGTGAATGGATCACCGCCGCACGACACAAGCTCCGAGCTGCTCTACGCACGTGGTCGCACGCGTGCAGCAGCGCCTCGGCGCCGGCCTCCATCAGGACGCGGTGCACCTCCAGGTCGCTGGCGTTGGCCGGCGCGCCGAGGGTCTCGGCCAGGACGGCGGCGCGCTCGCGGTGTCGCTCCGTGTAGGCCCGCGGGGAGAGGGCGTGCCCGGACAGGAGCACCGCGCGGGAGAACAGCTCTGCGGCGCGGAGGGACGAGTCCACAAACAATTCACCAAAGATGAACGCCTCGCGCGCACCATCACCGGCGGAGCCACCAGGACCAGTGCCGCTGACATGTTTACCTCGGGGTTTGCGCAAGAGCGACAGGATGTGCAGCAAGCTGGCCCCGGCGGACCAGCCCAGGACGGTCGTACTGGCAGGGTCGCCGCCGAAGGACGCGATGTTGGCTTTGACCCACCGGAGAGCCGCGACGATGTCCTTGAGCCCCGCATTGCCGGGGATCCCCTCCGTGTCCATGCTGAGGAAGCCTGTCGCCGGTCCGGTCGCGGGTTACATAGTGCGCGCCGTTGAGTGGAGTACACCGCTCCCGCACGTGCTCTGCTCACCCAAGGGCCCGGTGCGGTAGTTGACCGACACGACAATGACGCGCTGGGCGACGAGGAAGTGCGGCCCGAAGTGTTCCAGGCGGCCGGAAGCGAGCAGGAGGCCCCCATCGGGCACGACGACCACCACCGGCAGGCCGCTGGCGGCCCCGGCCCCGGCCCCCTGGCAAACACAGGGACGTGCTAACGCCCAACGCACACCGCCGCCCCGCCCCGTGCAGCCCCGTCCCGTCCCGTCCCGCCCCGCCCCGCCCCGCCCCGCCCCGCCCGGCCCGGCCCTGTGCGAGGCGTGCAGCGCTGCGGACCGCTGCGGAGCGCACCAGAGCCCGCCCCTTAATTAGTGTTTGATAGAGAGGGTCTCGCTCCTGCCTGACGCTTAAAAGATGGTGCCGCCCGTAGAGGTAAGTTACTCGCCATGGTAAACGCCAACACAATAAGCCATGGTTTTTCATGTGGGGTTCTCATTTGCCGGTCTTGGGAGTACGCCGCGCTTGTTCTTCGCACTTCCGCCGAGCCGAGCGCTAAGGCAGACCGTCGTGACAGTTGCACGCGGCGGCAGGGCTCGCGGCAGGGGCCTAGGCCCGGGGGCCTGGGGAGGGACAAAGCAGAGCGGGCGGCGGAAGCCACGTCCGCTTTGCATGGCAGAGGGGCGGGGCGGGGCGGCCGGTAGGAAACATGCACCCGCGTGCTTAGGCCCCGTCAGCTTGCGGAGTGGAACGGAGACTTTCTAGCCGTCCACATTCCCCTTACCTCTGGCGCGTACACGTTGAGGTAGAGGCAGTCTTCCTGGCCTGTGACCTCCTTCGTCTCACTGTAGAGGTTGATCTGGGCGCACGCAGGTGGGTCCGTCGTGGCCTCGAGGACACCGCTCCACGGTTTGGCGGGTTTGGGGGACTTCAACAGAATAATTGCAACATCACAATAGCCAACATGACTTCGTAAAGTGTGCCATCAAACATCCACCCTCTTCCCGCTGACCTTGTAGCGCAGCGGGCCGAGGGGCGGCGCGGCGAACGGGATGCCGAGGAAGGCGGCGAAGCGCGGCGCGCCCCGCTCGGCCGGCACCCAGCGGCCGCGGACCTCGCCGGCGGCGGTCCTCACCGAGGGGCTGCTGGGCGGCTGGGCGGCGTCTCTGGGGGCAGAGCGGGCGGGTGAGTTGGAGGAGGCAGATCCGTGGAGTCCTGGCTCCGCCGCCGCCGCCCCCGCGCTGAGCACGACGGGAGGCCCAGCCCGGCCCGGTGACGACGCACATTTGCAAAGCAGATGAAGGCCCTGGCCGGGGAGGGGCGGCCGGGGGCGGCGAGGCGCACGGCTACTTGAGGGCCGGACGGGGCGGGATGGCATGGCGGGGTCGTTCTCCCCGCCACCGACTGACACACTTAGACCTGCCCGGCCCTGCCACACCCCGCTCTCCCCAACAAAACAGGAGCTCGGCTCGGCTCAGCCCCTAAAGCGGACCGGCCCCACGCTTAAGGGACGGCCCCGGGCTGCGCGCCCTGCTGTACTCACGACTCCGAGACGAGGAGGGCGATGACCAGCAGCAGCACGGCCTCCAGGCGTCCTGGGCCTGGGCCGGGGGGGACTGTCACCGCCATGCTGCGCGCGCTGCTGGCAGCTCCAGGGCACTGTGGAGGCTCAGCGCGTGCCGCCGCCCCGCCCTGCCCCGCCCCGCCCCGCCCCACCCCACCACGCCGCGGGGGGCTATCGCGGCGAGAGGCGAGGCGGCGAACGCCGACAAGGTCACGCCACACCACGCCACGCCGTGCCACTCCTCGTGGCGAGGACCGAGAACCACTCCGCGTCCCGGCGGGACCAGCTTCACCATCATCATGAGCAACTACGACATCAGGCATGACCGGGCCGGGCCGGCGCTGAATGGCAGCGGCGGTAGGGCTGCCGGCCGTGGCAGGCGGCGCCCGTACCAGTGGTTTTCAGTGTCGCCAGAAAAGTTGGCTGAACCCGGCCATCCCCACCACACAGCAGTGAGGAGCGGTCGGTATTCACGCGGTCCCTGCTCTGCCTCTGCACGGGGGTGCAGATGTTGCCTAGTAGGCAGGCTCCACGCTGCTAAGGGCTGCGCGGGCTTTGCCTACTTTCCTGGCAGGAGCACTGGTGATGGCGGTGGCTGCGGAGCTCTCCTGCGGCTCTCCACCTGAATGGCGCTGGTGGGGTGGGGTGGGGTGGGCCCCGGGGACCCTCACCGTGGCGTGGATGACAGGTGCTCGTTACACCTGATGCAGCTGCGCTGCGGTCGTCTCATCAGCCTTCCACCCTCCCCGGGTGACAGACAGACAAACGCATTGTAAGGCCGCCCCTTGCCGACCTCCATCCGCCGCCGAATCCCCTGCTGCCTCCACCACCCACACCTTTCCAGAGAGAGCCGGTCATGGAGGGGAGGGCGAAGCGAGGCGAGGGCGGTGATAAAACTCACCGGGAAACTAATGCGAGGGCACGAGCACGAGCCTGTTTATCGCATGGTAGCGGTGAGGGGGAAGAGACGCCGAGTGTAATGACGCACGGACTTGTTGTGGTGCCAGCCGGGCGGTCGCGGCCGCGGCAGCGCTGCGCCTTGTAGCATCGCTCAGAAAACACCACCTGTCTCGCCTCGGCCGCTCGGTGCGGCGCGGAGCAGCGCAACACCGCCTCTCTGCGAGGCCTGCTGCAGGAGGATCTACGGCACGGCGTGGGAGGCGTGGCGGGGCCGGGCGGGGGCGGGGCGGGGGCGGGGCGGGCCCCCCTGAATTACTTTAGAGCGCCAGAGCCGGAGCCACCGGAGCACCCCGTAGCCAGTCGGCCACAGGCAGGCTGCCACAGGCGGGGGCAGGGGGCATCGCACGACGAGGGGGAACGGCAAAGAAAGAGAGACACGGATGGGAGAGAAAGAGATGGGGAGAGGCGAGCGAGCGGGATGAGGGGGAGGGGGAGGGGAACACGAAGACAGCCCAGCCCCGGCCCAGCCCCGGCCCAGCCCGTGCGTTAGGAGCTTCAATAACAGCACATGCCGCCCGGTTTCACGAGCCCCTGACGCCCTGCCCCGCCCCGCCCCTACGCACCCCCTCCCTGTCCTTGAAAGCCAAATGGACCCCATCCAGCACCTCTCTGCCCTGCCTCCCCAACCCTCCCCCTGCCCCTCAGCGCGCGAGTCTTCAGTGGCGACACAAACGATATTAGATAGCTAAAGTAAGGGAATAAACAACACTTTATGGGGCAGCGGCGGCAGCGGGGGCCTAACGTCACCGACCCCCTCCCTTCCCTCCTCCCCCCCCCCCCCCCGTCCCCCTTCTCCAGCCCTTTCACGTACCGCCCCGTGAGCGCTATTTTCTCTGTACTACATGAACTGCAACACCGTGACTAAGGCGTTGGGGGTGGGGGGAGGGGAGGGGGGAGAGGGAGGGGGAGGAATAGAGGCTCTGTAAGAGGCTTTACGAAATGGAATACTGGCGGGGAGATAACGAGTGCCACGACTACAAGTTATGAAGTCCGAACAGGAAAAAAGGAAACACACATTGAAGAAAGGTGACTCGGTGTTGGAGGATGGCGAAACACTTCTTTCAGATGTCATCTTTTACATACACACTCTCTCCCTCTTTTGCTATTGAAATTTGTTTCATACGACATTTGAGATGTAAAAGAGCTTCATGCTGTGACATTTAAGCAGCGCCGCTGCGGCACCTCTCTCTGATATTTATCTGGACACTAAAAAACGAAATGTCTCCAGAGTTAGCTGACAATGCCGGCGCACAAACACTTACTTCACCTCCCTTCATCCTCTCTTTTCCGCCGCAACGCCAAATATTTGCCCACCTTGCTCCCGGCGCGGCGTATGGCTTCACCTGCCGTCGCCGCACGGAGTAGAGCCGCCGCGGCCGACCTCGGCCCCACAGAGCGTGGGGTAGCGCCGGCCCCCCGGCAGGCTCCGCTCCGCTCCGGTCCGGTCCGGTCCAGGGCGACGCCGCGACGCCGCGCCCAGCCGCGCCGCGTGACGCAGGAGGTGCTGAGCTCAGCTCGTTCAGTCAAATTACGCCGTAAATGGCCGTATGGCGTCGCATTAGTATTTGACGGCACGAGAGCCGCCTCGCCGCGCCGGAGCTCGGACCTGGGTGGTGACCGACCCACTCCCCGAGTGCGGGCCGGGCCGGGCCGGGCCACACAGTGACCAGTGACGTCGCCACGGGGACTAATGACGAGGTAATTGCACGTTCCCGGGGCCCAGCCTCGCCCCCTCCCCTTCCCCTCTCCTCGCTACTGCGCCAACGCCACGCCACGCCAGCCTGCCGTTGTCTAAATCTGCCTGAAAGTTTTAGCTCAGCCCCTACTCTGTCGGCCAGTCCAGGGTTTCCAGGGCGTGCAGAGCAGGTGCGGTTTAAGGGGGGGGGGCGATCGCCCCCCCCCCTCGTCGGTCACTAGATAGACGCCTGGAAAGTAGACAAATAGCGCGGCAAAACCCCTGTATGTAGGCAACCTGTGGTGCGCCGCCCCGTCCCCCTCCAGTCGGACCTTAATCCGCGCCTGGTGCAGAGTCCTGGGCGCTGCAGTACACGCGCGTGATTCTGAGAGTCTCCTCATTCCGTGCCGGTAGTCCACCCAGGAGAATTGGTAATAACGCACAACTTAGCTTTAAAGTGAATGCAGATCATTATTCCGCAGTCTGCTCCAGCGCAGCGGCAGCGGCGCGGCGTCAGCGGGACGGGGGTATTTGCGAGGGTGCGGCACGACGTCACTCAGAGGATAAGAAGCAAGGGGCGGCCAACTCCTGTATTTCTGTGTACACTTGCCTTGTATTTCTTGTATTCTTAATGTATTGTTTCGGTATTTTTCTCGTATTATTGTTGAGTATTTCTATGTATTCCTGTGTATTGTAGAGTATTTCCTTGTATTTTTAGTGTATTTCAAGAAATACGCAGGTATTTCTGTGCACAAGTTGTTTTCGAGTTGGCCACCCCTCGACAAGAAGAAGGCGGAGGCCAGGAGAATGCCTATTCCGATTCCGGCTCCGGCTGGACCCGCGAGAAGAAGTAAGGAAGGGGTGCCAGTGCCAGGTCACTTCTGGATTTTCAAATAGAAACGCTACCAAGTTTCAGAGGCGGTACGTTCTGCTCGTCCCCCGCAGACTTGTGCAGCTTCACGCGCTCCCCGCGGTCGTGTCGCTTCAAGATCGTGCTCGACCCGTCACGACGCCGCGGATCGAAATTGGAAAAGAGGCGACGGCGGGCGGCGGCGCCTGCGGTGGACTTTGCCCAGATGTCATATTGTGAGAATGGTCTCGTTCAGGTTCTGACTGCAATCCGCGACGCGGCGCGCGGCGCGCTCAGCCCGGCCCAGCTCCGCCCCGCGCCGCTCCGCCCGGCCCGGCCCGGCTCCACGCCCGGCGCACGAGCGCCTGACGGTCGGAGGGTAGGCCACCGCGCACAGCACCCGTGCCCGGCACGAGGCCCACCCGGCACCCGGCCGGCCACCAGGCATCCCCCGCCGCTGCCGCCTCGCACCTTACTGTTAGCCAGGTCTTTCCACATAGGGGATGAAAAGTTATTTGGACGGCATTCATAACAGAACCGTGCAGTGTACCGTCGGGAGTGAGCAAGACAAATAATAATAAATTGCGGCGCCTGGACGATCGAGTGTGCGCTCCTCCATGTGCTGTTTACCGCGCCAACATTGGGCCAACGTGTAAACAGCGGGCCGGGCGCTGGGCCAGATCTGGCCGAACCGTGAGGACTCTCTCCCTCTCCCTCTCTTCGCACTGCTGATATGGGAAGAGTAGAGAGAGAGAGAGAGTGAGTGAGAGTGAGAGAGAGAGAAAGAGAGACGAGCAGCCCCACTCAGCCCCATACCTGCCCAGTTGGAAACTACTCGGCAAGTCACAGTAAGACAGTCTCACACTTCTTGGTGTGAGACCAAAAAAAAAAAAAAAAAAAAAAAAAAAAAAAAATGATACGCCTTATTTTCTTATCGCTCGATTTTTGCCAAGTGTTTGGAATGTTTCTAGAGCCAGTCCTATCCGGCTTTCTTGCCTACTTGACATTAACACAAGTTTGTCCACTTCCGGCAGTAAGCCCATCCCATATCACGTGGTAGCTCGTTTGGAAGCTCTTTCGCCTAAAACATGAAAGGACAACTGGCCCAAGGGTGGAGGGCCGGAGTGTGGAGTGGGAAACACAACAAAGCAGAAAGCGCTATGAATGGGATAAATGTAATTTAACGTGATCGAAATGAATGTGGACCAGGTCTGACAGACATCTCTTGTCGAACGCAGCTGGTGATGGAATTGAATATAAATTAAGAATTTAACAGTTCAATGCATAGGTTATGGTGCTTTGTTTTGCTTGCCACTACGCTCCGCCACTCTGGGCAACTCGTCCATTCACAAGAAAGCAGTAACACTTTTCACTCGCCTCCAAAAAGTGTGGTGGGGCTCGCGGGTCTCACTCTTTGATTTCCAGAGTAGTTACCGAACCGGCCCGTTTGCCACCGGGCCGCGCTCGCCCGGGGACGACGCACCTCCGGAGTTGTAGCGGCCCGTGGCGGGGCGGGGCAGGGCGGGGCGGGGCAGGGCGGGGCGGGGCAGGGCGGGGCAGGGCGGGGCAGGGCGGGGCGGGGCGGGGCGGGGCGGGGCGGGGCGGGGCGGGGCGGGGCGGGGCGGGGCGGGGCGGGGCGGGGCGGGGCGGGGCGGGGCGGCTTCTTGCGGGCGGCATCACCTGGTCCGACAGGAACCGCCTATTCCGCCCGCCCCACCTCTCCGGACGCTCCGGACGCGGTGGCCCGGCCCGGCCCGACGGCGTTTAGTCGCCGACGCCGACTGGCGGGAAAAGGATCAGCCGGCGAGCCGAGCCGAGTGGAGTCGCTGTGCAGACTGTGGGAGCCCCAGAGCAGCGCGCGCGTGTCTCAGACCCCGTGGAGTTGTGACGAGAGACGCTTCACGCTCAGGATGCCGACGGTCTCCTGGCTGCTGGCGGCGGTGGTGTGCTCGGCGAGCGTGCTGCAGGCGCGGGCGGGGCCGGCCGGGCCCGGGCCGCTCCCTCAGTCAGGTGGGTGCAGTGCGGTGCAGTGGCTGGGCTTCGAGTCTAGTGCCGAGAGGACGACAACTCCACGTCGATGTGTACACTACACGCGAATGATTTTCGCAATGGTTCTCTTGATGTTCGGTGATTCCAAAGGATTCCCAATTATTCCCACTGATTCTCGCTGATTCCCAATTATTCCTCGTGATCCCAGATGAATCTCTTTAATTCTTGCCCATTTTGATTGAGACCCTTTCACTGTAATTTTTTTTTTTTTTTTGCCTCTTTGATTAGCGGGGAGAGGATCGCTCATGACCCCATTGATTCCCCGAGATTCCCAGCGATTCCCAGTGATTCCCGAGATTTCATGTGATTCCGCAAGATTCCGGATCTTGTTCCGGATGCAATGCCAAATGTGATTTCCACGAGGGGGAATTCACATCCGTTGGACATTGGATACCTGATCCATGTATTACGGCGTTATAACCGTTACGTAATACAAAAAAAAAAGGAAAACACAAAAATATGCCGTTCAGTGATTGAATCTTGTGCGAGGGGGCAACCACTCCCTATCCTTGTGTACACAGGATTTCTAATGATATGGGATTTCTATGGATTGCGTAAAGATTTCTCCGGATTTTGTAAAGATTTCATATGGTACATTCTGGTACATTTCACAAACATATACCAAATTCCACAAAATTATAAAAGATTTCACGAGGTTTCATGGGATTCCTCAAGGTTTCATGAGATTCCTCTGATTTCGGTGAGATTTTTTATGATATTTCTTGAGATTTCTCAGTTGGATTTCGTAGGATTTCATCGAGATTTCGGAAGATTTCATCGAGATTTCCGAGGGTTTGTACACAGAATTTCACGAGTGGTTGCTCCCTCGATCTTATGTATAGTACCGGTGTAATGCCGTGTAATACCGAGTGGTCTGTAGACGATTTTCCGATGAGAATTCCCCTCGGATTTTCGGCACGTGTCCACATGATTCCCAGGGTTGTTGCCCCCTCGCCTCGCACTGCGTGCGCACCAATGAGAGCGCCGCTGTAGCGAGTTTGAGGCTGTGTGATTGGAATGAGGGGGAATTTATTTCGCCGCTGACCGGATGAATCCCGAAATAATGTTTACATCTACTGTTGGGGGTGTGTGTGCACTCGTAGCCTCAGCGCAAGGGAGGCTGAATCCTCCCTACAAGTGTACTTTAGGTATTCTTGATGTGTCACAGAAACGATTATAGGTGTATTATCGGTGGTTTTACAGTTTCCAGGATGGGATAGAGAGTTAAATATCGTCGAAACATCATTGTAATAGACTTTGGGGTGAATTTCTCGAAAACACTGAACCGGCTCAGAGTGAAAATTTGAATGAAAGCGGTACATTCCGAGAGACAAACTCACGGCTAGAGAATACAATTGATGTAAACTAGCGACCCCCAGTACAATACAAACAGCCACTGCGGTGTAGTGCCTTGCCTTGGTGGAGTCTACCTCAACTCTTAAACTGGTAGAAACCAGTTTTACTATCAAGAGCTGATTTTCTGTTTGATTGAGGAAGAACGGCCGTCAATTAGATGTTTCTCCGGATGAGTAATAACATGGTAGCAACGCCGCCAGCGCTGCAGAGTTGTATTCTTTTTCCTCTTGCGTTTATTTTTTTTTTCAATTTTCTTTTTGGAAGTAGATAACTGTAGTATCGCGTGTCACGAGTATTTTTTTCGTATTTATAAAAAATATCAAAAAAAAAATTAAAAAATACAAGAAAAAAACGCTTTATTTGCGCGTTACGCGTTACTGTCTGGTCTTATGTTCCCACCAGTTCCCTGTTTTAGTTTTTTTTTTTTTTTTTTTTTTTTTTTTCAATTAACGAGAGGCTTCTTTTAGCAATGAATATGAAATTGCTTGACATTACAGTGGGCGCAGGATCAGTGAGTCATGGACTCGTCTTGTACCAGACGAAACCGGGTCACTACAATCAGCCCTCGTTTTTTTCTTCCCGCACCAAACCAGTCGTGCTCTGTGCTCTGTCGCTATGCAAGCAGAAACATTGCCAACTAAGGCCCTTTTTGACTTTCAGCATAAATAATTCACTACGTCACTGGAAAAAACAAACATAAGAAATAGTATACCGTATCCAAGAAATTTCTCTCCAGAAAATTGTCTTTTGTCTTGACAGTTTTTACCGGTTTTTGTGAACAGTACAGAAATTGTCCCTGGGCTCCACTGGGTCTGAGACTGCTTTCTGTGATAATATCCCGGATGGAAGGATCAGTAGATGCAACTTCACTCGAAAACTGTAACTGTAGAGCGATAGTTTTTCTACCGTCAACTGCAGTTTATCAACAGATAAACTCCCCGAATTTCGTCAAAAGACCCTGCTCTGGTGAAGAACTGCAGTCAAACTGTAGTTTATTTATGGTTTGTTAGTGTACGATAAGAAACTGTTGTTTGATCTGAAGGTGAACTGTAGATCCTTCCATCCGGAGTGCCGCATGCAGAGTTTTTGCGGACGCAGCTTGGTGGTGAAAGTTCGCAAGAAGGCAGCAGACGCTCACCGCTCCAACCGGCTCGACGGTAGTGGTGAGGAGGGGAGGGCACATAAGGCGTCGTTAAAAAGCCAAGTGCGGGTAAACCGGGATAAACTGGGGACAAGGAGGCAAATTTTATTTTGCGCGACGCTTGCTATTGCGATAAAAGTTTGAATATCGTTGAAGAATTTTTTAATGTTTACCAAATGTAAAATGAAACATCAGACGTGTCGTTGTGTTTCTTTGTGGCTTGCATGTGTTTTATTTTTCCAACGACTCTGCATCGCATTTCTTTGTGGCCGTGCGGACGCAGAGTCTGTCACACACAGTCAGAGAGTCGAGCATCAATAATGAACAGACTAAACAGCATGGATTCAGAAAAAAAAAAAAGTAGCCGTGGAGATGACGCGTTACCTCCGGAAGGACGTTGCTCTCAAGATGTTTTAAACCGCGGGTAGCACATGGAGTGGGAGAACAGCGAGGGGGCCTCAACTTACCCAAAATTTGGACACATGATTTCAAGATTTCGGATGATTTCACATGATTACACCGCTTATAATTGAAAGAAATAATTCGTAAAGTAAATACAAGCGTTTTTGGAGCTCTATGAACCCAAAATACGCACTCAAATCATTTTTTTTCGGCAATGGATAATGGATCCACATATTTTGACAATGATTTCGAAGATATCAGCGATTGTGTACACATGATTTCAGGAATTGAGGCCCCCTCGGAGAACAGACCCCGTCCCCAGGTAGCAGAACTGCGTCCTGACTGCATTTTATGTCCCATCGTAATTGTGAATTTTATTCGCTTGAGGCGCATTTTATGCGCTTCTTAGATGGAACTTAATGCAGTTGGGATGCATTTTTGCTGTTTTTGCTGCCTGGGCACTGTCGTTGGACATTTTTTTTTTGTAAGAAAATTAATGGTTTAAAAAATTATGCGCCTTAAACATTTTTTTTTTTGCAGAAACTGCAGTCGTTCCCTGTCAGCTAAACACAACTGACCTTAACCAGTGTATGGCAAGAAGTATAGAACATTTTCTACAGGCGGCTAAACATGGTAACTGATTTCCCCGTTCTCCATGAAAGATTGCAGTCAGGTAGCAGTTCTTATCATTGATAAAATGTGAACAAATCCTGTGCAGGCCTCAGCAGCGTGGGTATCGACGCGCTTGACCCGTTGGCTGTAAAGGAGCTTGAGCTGGTCAAAGGCTCCGGGAAGGTAGCCGTGACCTTCGAGTTTCATGACGTGCGCTTTAAGGGCTTCAGTAACTCCGAAGTCAACTCGGCACGGTGAGTAGTACGACGTGCTTTCACTGTGAAAAATATCCTCGTAAATTTACGACATTTTTTGTAATTTTAATTTACAAAATATGTCGTAAATTTACGACAGCCCATTCTTGCACGTCGATCAATTCCAAGTTGATAGGGAGTGCTTGTAAATTTACAATTTCAAATTGTAATTTTACGACTTTTATCATGGAAAATTTTCCCGTAAACCTTACGAGTATTTTTCAGTGTTCGTGTTCGACATACTTCTCCGCAAAAACTCGATTTCACACTGTATTCTTTTTCAATATACAAATGCAAAATAAAATCATATATTTGGTGCTTCGTATCTGAAACTCTGAGGTTTTACACAAAATGGCAGGGTGAGCGCTTGCGAACTGAACAGTTAAATAACATTATAGACAACGTTATTGAGAGCAAAACGATTCGGGCCACCCCCCCCCCCCCCCAAAAAAAAAAAAAATCCTTATGGGTGCTACTTATGGTCCCGCACCGCACCCACGAGTGGTGCTCATTTCGTTTGCCAAGCCCGTATATAACATGTTTGATTATTCTCTCGCCCGGCCCCGCCAGGCTGAACGTGTACGACAAGAAGCTGGAGGTGTCGCTGCGGGCGCCCGTCTACGAGATCGACGGCCAGTACACCTGCAGCGGCGGCGTCTACGAGCTGCCCATCTCCAGCAGCGGCCGCTTCGCCGTCACCCTCAGTACGTCAACGGCGGTCATTGCTGTCTAAAGTATTTCAACCAACAAATTGTGGAACCTTGTCCGAACATCTTTCATTTCAGCTGACGTCACTTCGGCGTGGATGTTGTACTTCTTGACCAAAACAACAAATAACGAGACCCAAGTAGCCGTCAACAGATTTATCGTTGACGTCAGTCCTTCAAACGTCGTTTATCGCTTCGATAAGAAGTTCGACGGCGAAAACAGCTTAGGTATAGGTAACTATTGTACTATGTCAAAGTAAGGATACCTTATGCGAGAAATGTGACGTCACATTCCTAAGAATGTGAATTGTGTCACGCTCGTCATACATTCGTTTAAACATGAGTCGGGGTTCAATTGTGTCATACAAAGTCGGTTCGAGTTCAAACGAATATGTGACATTATATTTTAACCAACGTGACACTATTCACATTTAAACGAATGTGACGTCACATTCTTTGAATAACAACGACACAGCTCCACTAATATATTGTATGCAAGTCGACTAGACCCGCGAAGGAGCTGTAAATGTTATAACTTAAACCTGATGAGAGCTTCGTCCTTTATCTTGTTGTAGGAGAGGCCATGGACGAGTTCATGAACGAAAACGCTCTCGAGATTTACAACGACATCAAGCCTCAGCTCATGAAAATTCTCAGCGAGCTGTTCCTGGAGCGCGCCAACCAAGTGTTCATGCGCTTCCCCGGAGCCGTGCCTTTCCTCAAGTAGAGCGAGCCCGCGGGCCTCTGCGCCCCGCCCCGCCCCGCTCTCTTCTGTGAATAAAAACGAGCCGTCAGGTCGGACCGCGACGGCCGGGCCGCGCCGTGACCCCGGGGTCAAGCTCAAGACCAGGAGCCTTGCGTTGGTATAAGGAACAGGACTCCTGTCACTCAACGCAACCCTGAAGTGTCCTGGGGAGCGGAGCGCGGCGCGCGGCGCACAGTGCCAGGGGCTGCTGGCCTGGGCGGTGTAGCCAGGAGGGGTCGACTCTTAACGGTTCGGGTGTAAGACTCAAAAGAAATTTTATGGTACCTCGAACTCGAACCGCGCCTACACTGAGGGCGATAGCGGGTAAATTGCTATGTGTTTTATGTAACACGCTCCCTGGATGTGATGCTGCTAGCGCTGGCCGCTCTGGGCTGGGACGGCAGAGACACGTGGCTTTACAACCCAAAGTGATTCCGCGCCACCCGTCCAGAAAACTGGTCCTGAACCCCAGCTCGGACCGCTGGAGCCACGTGCGACAAGTCTGTGGATCACCAAGCCCACTTAGCCGTCCCGTATTGTCTGGGATGAACTGGCAAAAAACCAAGGCCAGCGTCGCGGGAGGAAAAAAACGCGACTCCTTTCCTTCGGCGTTCCGCGTATAATTGCGGATCTGAATCAATGGTATACCTACGCCTCTCAAATTCGGACGATCAACACAGATTGTACCAACCGAAGGGTGGAATTGAAAAGTTTGTACAAACTCCAATAATTGCCTGTGATATTATGTAGTTTATAATAATAATGTAGTATCTCCTCGGAGAGCCCCCGTCGCGTCGTTAGACACTAATGTGACCCGGGCAACACGAAGAGTGGGTATTAGTTTGTCAACCTGAATGGCATCCGTTGATGGTGATGACGAGAGTTTGAATCACGACTTGGTCATTACTTCTGTCACGAAGAGCAGAACTACAGTAGTAAAAACAAGCCCGCGGAAAATGCCAGAGAAGAACACAGCTTATAGGGTTCTGAGAGATTTACTCCAAACATTTTCGGTGTACATCTAGTACATCTAGTATTAATCTATTCAACGCAATTATTAGTGTTTTAGTGTCAGGCGTAAAGCGATAATGTGATCAAATAAATACATTTTATGAAATTTTTTGAGCTTTATTTGAAAAGTTTTTCTTTCTTTTTCCTAACCTATGACACATAATCTTTACCACACTTCTCCTGCCGGTTGGACGGTGAGATGCACTATCTGGAAGAGATAAGGAAAGGCTGTGTGTGAACACTACGGCACAGCTTGCCACGCAATAAGCTTCTCGTGCCAGGCAGCCCCCGATGGGTAGGCCGCCCAACCTACCTCGACGTGCGGCGGGGTCGACAAAATGAATCGCACCATGCGCGCCAGGTCGCGAGGCTGCATTACTCGGCGCTCTAGTCTCTCCAGGTACTCCTCGTCCACCAGCGGCGTTTCGACGGTTCCGGGAGAAAGATCCTGCCGAATAATAGAAACGGTCCCTCAGTCGAAGAGGCCTGCGAATAGTTACCCTTCTGTTGCACGGCGAGTCTTCCCTACCGTCACCCGCACGCTGACGCCCTGGTTCCTGAGCTCGGCGCGCAGCGCGCGGTTGAAGCCGATCACCGCGTGCTTGGAGGCGATGTACATCGGCATGGAGAACATGTCGAGCAGCGCCCGCGACACGGACTCGGCGTGGCCCACGGTGCTGCGGCGGCGACGCGGGAAAGAAATGGGACTAGTGAGTGTCGCGAGGCGCTAAGCGGAGCTGCGCGGCTGCGCACTGGTCCTGGTGTTACATATGCATACGACCCGCGTCCTGACCGACCTGCCGATGTTAATAACGACGCCGTCGCTGACGCCGTGCTTCTTCATGCTTTCGATGGCCTCACGAGTGGCCGCGGCCAGCCCCAGCACGTTCGTGTCGAGGACCCGGGACATGACACCCTGGTCCGACTCTGGAAGACACATGATAACGTAGTGGTTTTCAGCTGACGCTTATTTCGGAATTTTCGAGAAAAATCAAAGTTGAAGAGATCAAGTGCAGCAGAAATTAAGTTGCAGAAAGGAAGTGCGAGGAAGAGGCAGTTCACACAGAGGTGCGAATAATATTTCTTTCAAAATTGGCACCATGGGTGCGAATAAATGCTATTCGCACCGAATAAAAACTTCCTGGTGTTAATATAAGTGCGCACACTATTTGCACCGCTCTAACAAATAAGAAAACGCGGAAGACAATGCACCTTACAACTATTTATTTGTAGCGACAGACGATGAAATATCCCTTTCATACCTAACGGATGACTGGAACCTAGCGAACTGGAGGAACGACAAAAACACGATTTAGAGCCTCATGGTAGGCCTCCGTCTCCACAGAGTTGCGTGGCGGGTCGGCCTACCCAGAGATCCGCAGGCGCTACCTCTGGCGTCGGTTATTGGAGAAAAATTCAGTGTGGGTGGGGGCGCCTTCAGTTGTCATGGCAGGCCTGGAGCTCGCCCTGATAGTAATCTATTCTAGTTAATTCTAGTGTGCTACGTATAAACCACGCATGAACACAACAACAGCGACGTGGAAAAAAAAACTGCAAATGCATTGTTTTTCGCTTGATTGTATTTGTTGGTGCCAATTCGGTGCCAATAGTGTATGCGCCTATATTCGCACCGGCGGTTCCAATAGCCGATGACCTCTTATCGGAACCGAATTAAAAACTTCGGTGTAAATAGCTTGCAGTTTAAAAAAAAAAAACACCACCACCAACAACAACAACAACAACAACAAATCTGTCTTCTTGAAGCTGTTATTGCCCCTTTCTTTGACTTGTCCGCGATAGTGGAAAGATACCGTATGGGCCATCACCCTTCCCTCCCCGGGGCGGGGGGACCGCCTGGTGTCACCCCGCGCCGCGCGGCCCCCATGCGACGTTCAGCTCAGAGATAAGTCCGTGTCCACGCCCGTGCTGGTGTGGATGAGACCCGCCCGCTCTGGTCTCGTGAGTCCACGCCAGCAGAGGCGTGGCTCCACACCTCGGCAGGGTAGAATCCACCCGCACCAGCGCATCTTGGACATGGACTCTTCCTTGAACTGAATGTAGGACGGGCCGGGGCCTCGACTAGGACCCTGCGGCCTGCAGTCCTCAAACCCACCTCCGAGTGTCCTCATGGGCGCGACCCCCGCGTTGTTGACGATGGCCGCCACGGCCCCCAGCTCTCTGTCGATCGTCTGGAAGGTCCGCTTCAGGTCGCCCTCCTGGGTGATGTCCGCCTGCATGGGGTGCACCGACCCGGACCCGCTGGCATGGCTGCCCTGGAGGCGCGCCGTGAGCGCCTGGCAGGACAGGTAGGAGAGGAGGCGCAGGGCGTGGGCTTCAGCTGACGAACAGGATCGTCGAGAACTCCGGGCAAAGTGTTGCTAAATGTCTTACCTGAAGCTTTTCCCAATTGGTGTCGATAGCAGCTACTTTCAGACCGGAGAGGCAGAGGTCCTCAGTGATGGCGGAGCCGAGCCCCCCCGCGGCCCCCGTGACCACGGCCACTCGGCCCGCGAGCCTGGACAAGTCCATCTGCTCCATGACCCGCGCGGAGTGAGGCGTCGCCTGGGCGGCGCTCTCGCCGCCGCAGCTCGGTGCTCGGTCTGGTGACAGGCGGGTGTGTGGGGAAAACGAGATAAGCAGTACAGCAGGCTGATCCCGCAGCGGGCGCGAGGGGGTCTTCTCCCTCGTGCGGAGGGTGTTTCTCTCTTCTCCTGTCCTTGTTACACTCACGGAGAGAGAGGGGGAGAGATGCTGAAACAGCTTGCAGGAGAAGTCCGAACAGGCGCGCCCAAAGATGACAGAGAGTAGTTGGAAGAAGTACCGCGAATTATGAAAGTGCAGTCTCAGAAGACCACCATAAGTTTGTGTAATCGAAGTGAAGCACTGAGTTGTTTTTTCAGCCCCTCATGAATGAACAAAAGGTAGGGTGAAGAACAAGTTAAAAACTATCGATATAAATTTGTATATTATTTCCATTTGTCCAAACATGATATTATACAGCTGGAGCAACAGTAGGAAGACAGCACTATAAACTTGAAGCCAATTCAATATTGCATTTTTGCTGTTTGAAACGCCAAATTACGCACAGAAATTTGGCTTAATCTACATGTATGAAATAAATGTCATAACTACTTTGACAATGTATTAAAGTGGAACTAGAGTTACAAAAATTTCACAATATTCCATACAGTATTGCAAAAAAATTATTATAAAAGTTTTTACAGAATTCTATTGCTAAATATTTCATAGCACTTCAAATTTTAACTACATAAGTATGCCTGAGCAATACAAGCCCTATATGAATAAAACTCACACGTGAAGAATAGTTGTGACATTGAACAGGATTCTCTCCAACAACTTAAGCTTTGAAATATGTCGCAGTACCTTCCATCATCAAAAGATCAATTCATATTAAGTTTTACAGCAAAGTAGCAGTGGTAACAGAGCAGTCTTTCTGTCATGGTGTGCATTCATTAGAACCTTTCACATTTTTTCTTTTTGATGCAGGCAGTGGTGCAGTTCTGAAGAAACTATGTTAAAGACCAGATCCATAGATTTAGTACTGTATTTGAATCTAATTTGTTTATAATAAAATCATATTAATAACTTTGAGAAAAAAAAGTAAAACTTGTTTATTTTACCAGAATGAGCAAAGGGATTTACTTTTCAAATAATAGGAACAAACCCAGAATGTGTAAAAGTTTGTTCATAGTGGTTATGACAATCCATAAACATAGTTAGTTGTGCTGAACGTAATTCAAACTTTAAAGTTCCTAAAGCAAAGAGGAGTTTGGATAAGAAAAAAATCTATAAAATAAAAAGAGACAAAAAACATAACAAAGACGTGATATGATCCATTATACTCTTTCAAGAATACTGAAAAACTACCCTGAGATAACAACATCAACAAAACTTCAATGATTAATAATATAACCAGAGTAGATTGCTATGCAGGATAGCAATCTTACACATGAACAATATAATAATGTACTAACAGCACTCACAATAAGTTTCGGTGAAAATATTTATCCACTCATACATGGTTGCAAAATGAAAAATTTACAGAGTAATGTAAGTTAACTGTCATGGGAATGCCTCCTCACATTGTGCTGTATACAGCATACTCATCATATCACACTTCAGCCTAGCTCTTCGCTGCTCACTCAGGCGCTTCATACTAGCAGCCATCGATAAACAAAAATAAAGATCTTCATCCAGGGGTTTGTGGGCAAGTTCCTCAAGGAGTGACATCTCCACTCCTTCTCCCTTGTAGATTCGACTGCTACTGCTGCTGCTGGCAGCACTAGTATTGGTGCTTCCGTTGTAGTACGATGAACCTTCAGCAGAAACATTAAGGGCTGAAAAGAAGGGAAAGCTGAATAAATTTTATTGCAGGGCACGTTAGAAATATTTGATTTGATCTACACAATTTGGGGGATCAATGAGCATGATGAATAAAAAGTGAAGCAATCAAAAAAACAAATTAAAAGGCCTATTTTTTTAATTTTTTTTTTTCATTATTGACATGGAACTCTGGAATTTGACTTTCTCCTTTTTTCTCAATGAAATATACTAACATCTTTGTTGCATACTGCAGCTGGATTGAACGGTATTGTGATTATTAACAGATGAACTGACAGAGCCATAATTGATAGCACTACGGCTACCATTAGCTGCTATTAAGTTGATAGATACAGGTGCTGTTAAGCCAGTGTAAGTAAGACATGAAGGAGATGGGTTGGCTTGAATTATGTATGCCTTATGTGGCATTATAGCTGAAGAACTACCTGACGCTAGCATCGACAATGCAGCGTCTTGGGGAGGATGAGCGTTTGCATGAACACTACGGCGCCTTCTACTTCGTTTTGAGCTTGAGGCAGCTGCAGGGCTGGAATCAAAGAAAATAATGTTAAAGGACATAATTAGTTTTTTTTACGAATGTACAGATTGAAATTTATGCTTACTCTCTGGCGGTCATAAAAGGAATTACAAATTCCATTTTCTTGTGGTATCTCCAAGTTTTCCGACAAATTGCACCATTAATTGTCAATTTTCCATCCTGACGTTTGAGGGCATCACGGAGTGAATCCCGGAGTCGCTTCCAATGGTGTTTGGCTTCTTTAACTGGAAATTCGAGCCAAAGAACAAGAAATGAGAATGTAAAGAACAATAACACCCTTGCTATTCAAGTATTCTGGGGAGACATATTTCTTAATCAAACATCCAAAAAGAAAAAAGTTGAGGTTATGGAAGCTGCATTTGTTGTTTGATCCTAAGTGCTTTAAAAGATAGTACTTACTACTAATTCCAAGGTCCTCACTTATGCGAGCCCAAATTCTTGCTCTGATCTCTTTGTCTGAGTACTTTTCGTTGTTAAAATCGTACAGAATGGGATACTTTTTCACTTCATTGATGAGGAGTACGTTAACACTTTCCTCTGGATCCCCTCCCAGTAAACTATCGTCGATATTTCCTAGTACTTGTTGCGGAGTGATGAATTCAGCAGTTTTCCCTTCGAAATTCATTGTTTTTTTACATTGAAAAGTAGATCATTTCTACACATGTAAACAAATAACAACACACAACACAACACTATTCGTCTGCTCTCATCGTGAAAACAGAAAACATTTGCTGTTGCTGTCAACTATGGCATAGGACATGCATAGGCTCTCAATAGGAATATTACACAAAGTATATATTTTTCTTTAAAAAAAAAAATACAGAAAAAGTGTTCGTAAAATTTTACTCAAAGAAATTCTTCTGACTGCTCAAAAGAATAATAGGAAAAAAAGGAAAATTTTATGCTATAGCCCTTTGAGGCTTCGATTTGCTCCGTACTGCTTTGTTGTTGTGGCAACACCGGACTGTTTTGGTTCCGATTACAGCAGTAGCCAGCAGGAGCTAAGGGGAGAACATGGAATCACATGGAATAGAGACTGGGGAGACCCGAAACCAATGGCTGAGGATCGTCGCAACTTAACTGCAAGCCAGGTACGATATATGTGAAACACTTTTTGTGCAGATTGATGGAATCGTGTAAAAGGCAGAACTTTGTTACAGCGCTAACTACTGATAGCTACTTTTTTGTGGACGTGAAATTTCTCATAAAAGTGAGAGACGTAGCCTCTCTACGATATCTAGGGTGCTCAGAAACTCGGCCTCAAACAATTTAAAGTAACCTGCGTCTTACTCAGCCTTTACCCACGTTCATGAAAATGGCGGCAGAGCAAGAGCAGTTTTATCAGCTCCTTAACACCCTTTACAGCCTGAATAATGAGATTCGCGCACAAGCGGAGGTGAGTTTATGATTTTCTGTAATCTAGTGCATCTAACGAATCATGTTGCTGATGGTCGTTATATCGTTATTTCGTTGCACAACGGTTTTCTAAGCCAACAATGGGATCCTAGGCCTAACATGTCCACCGCGTGTTCGCCCCGTGTGTGAATGCCATGCATTTTTTCGTAATATTTGGTTATGACCGCTTGTGTGACATCATACACTTGGTTATGTACGTGCCCATGCCCCATTCCTTTGCTGTCGCATTCCGCCGAAGGCTATATGATTCGTAATTTCCTTTTATTTTTGAGATCATGATCCCTTTTCTCATGCCTTCAGGACCTTTCCGTTACGCGCCGTTTTCTTTGTCAGCGTACGGTCGAACTTCATAATCATTTTTCTTTGATTCGTTTTCTAGTCGTCATGTTTCGCGCATTTTAATGGTTCCAATGCGGTACTTTTGTCGTAGTCCAATCTTTATCCTCCAACCTTTATGCCGGGCGAAGGACGTTTAACGGCTGAAAGTAGCAACTAAACAAGTTCAGTCTTCTATTAGGACTACAAATTATGCTTTCAACCCTGTAGAAATGTCATGGAAATGTATCCTTTGCTTACATTTCTCATGTATAGCATGATTTAATCTATACATTGTAATATTATTGGTTTCAGGAGACTTACAATAATTTACCACTAGAGACCAAGGTAACATTCCTGTTAAACAGCTGTAACAATGGGGCTCTCAATGAAGAAGCTGTCCAAATGGCAGCCATTCTTCTACGACGTTTGTTCACTTCAGAATTCGCCGACTTTTATCCTAAGGTAATCAGAATTATTTTCAGTTTATATATCTTTCTGTCTTACTGTTCAGTCAAATCCGCTTTCATTTAACCATTTGGGACCAACAGTAGATTACGTTTTATCTTATGAGTTGGTTTCCATTGTCTCAGGATTGTTTACTTGCCGATTTGGTTTAATTTATTTAGATGAACAAATTTATTCTTTTCTAGCTATCACCCGAGGCTCAGGCTGAGTTGAAGTCCAAAGTTTTGCTCGCTGTCCAAAGGGATCAAACTGATTCAACCAGACGTAAAATGTGTGATGTAGCATCAGAAGTTGCCAGGAACTTCCTGGATGATGATGGCAATAACACTTGGCCAGAGTTCCTTCAATTCCTATTTCAATGTGCCAATAGTCCTGCACCTGTGCTAAAAGAGTCTGCTCTACGCATGTTCACGTAATTAAATCTTTTCTCTATGGTCAAATACTGAAGTCAGTATGAGGCATTCTCTCAACCTACCTTTCTGTTTTAGTTCCGTGCCTTCAGTGTTTGGAAACCAACAAGCAAGTCATCTTGACCTTATTAAGCAGATGATTCAGTCATCTCTCACAGATGCTTCTAGTTATAGCGTAAGTTTCTAATGAAATCTCACACTTGTTTGGCACTAATGTTTATTATTTACGACCTTTGTTTTGATTCTGTAGGTTCGTTTCCAAGCAGTAAAAGCTATCAGTGCATTCATTTTGCTGCATGAAAAGGAAAATAACATTTTACGCCATTTTTCTGACCTTCTATCACCTATTATTCAGGTATTTGCAACTCTAAGCAATTGCCGTAATTTCTTAGGCTGTAATGCTATTCCATATTATAAGGGTTTCTCTATTTTATTTTTTATTTTTTATTTTTTTCCCCTCCAGGTCATTGTTCAAAGTGTTGAAAAGCAATCTGACAATGCATTGCTTAAATGTCTCATTGACCTTGCTGAATCCAGTCCTAAATTTCTGAGACCTCAGTTGGACACAATTATGCAAATGTGCATGGAGGTAGGTCTTTTTTCTTTTATAATGTATTCCCTTTTTTATTTTGGTTTATGCAACTTGTACTTTTCTTTTTCCGGGTTCCAGCTATTTTCAAATGCAGATTTGGAAGATTCATGGCGTCAGTTAGCTTTAGAGGTGATAGTTACTCTCTCAGAAACTGCCCCAGCCATGGTTCGCAAAGTTGGAGCCAAGTATATCCCTGAACTTGTGCCCAGAGTTTTGCATTTAATGACAGACTTGGAAGATGATGATGAGTGGAGTGCTGGTGATGAAATCATAGAATTGGATAATGACTGGTATGCGGCTGGATACCAAAGATTGTTTCTCATTTATTGATCCGGTTGAATCTTTAATATATATTTTTGCATATTCAACTGTTTTTCTTTTTTTCCAGCAACAATGTTGTGGCAGAATCAGCTCTTGACAGACTTGCATGTGGGTTAGGTGGGAAAACTATGTTACCTCATATAGTTCAAAATATTCCGCAAATGTTAGAAAATCCGGATTGGAAATATAGGTAAGTAGGTTTGTATCAAATGTTTTGTATATTTGGGGAACCATATTAAATTTAACTTATGTTTTGTAGGCATGCTGCTCTCATGGCAATATCTGCTGTTGGTGAAGGTTGTCATAAACAGATGGAAGCAATGCTCCCCCAGATAATGGAAGTTGTGATTAAATATCTTATTGACCCTGTAAGAACCCTTACTTTATCATCATTCAATGAAATTTGTTTCTATATATAACATGTGTCTATTTTTTATCTCAGCATCCTAGAGTGAGGTATGCTGCCTGCAACGCTATTGGCCAGATGTCAACAGATTTTGCTCCGAACTTCCAGAAAAAATTCCATGAAAAGGTTGTTCCAGGTCTCCTCCTTGTGTTGGATGATAATCAAAATCCCAGAGTTCAAGCCCATGCAGGTTTGTGTGATGTACTAACCTAATTACTCATTTAGGCTTTTTTGTTAAATTTTCTTGTCTGATGCATAGTTTTGATGGCAATTAGGTGCTGCTTTGGTCAACTTCAGTGAAGATTGTCCCAAAAACATTTTAACTGGTTATCTAGATGCCATCATGGGCAAATTACAAGCCATTCTTAATGCTAAATTTGAAGAGTTGATGAAGCGAGGGACAAAGCTTGTTTTGGAACAAGTTGTTACCACCATTGCATCTGTCGCTGACACCTCAGAAGAACAATTTATGAAGTATTATGATAATTTGATGCCATGTTTAAAATTCATAATTGCAAATGCTAAAACTGACGAACTCAAGATGCTGCGTGGTAAAACTATTGAGTGTCTTAGTTTGATTGCTTTGGCTGTTGGCAATGAGAAGTTTGGACCAGATGCCAGTGAAATCATGGACCTGTTGTTGAAGACAAACCAGGAAGGTGAACTTGCTGATGATGATCCTCAAACATCATATCTAATCTCAGCATGGGCCAGGATTTGCAAAGTTCTTGGTAAGTGTCAATAAATATATTTCTCGCCCATTCTTTAAAGTATGTTAGAAGGTGAAAGTCTATACTTATTACCACTTTTTTTTTCATCTGTAGGAAAGCAATTCCAGCAATATTTGCCATTGGTTATTGGCCCCGTCATGCACACAGCTTCATTGAAACCTGAAGTTGCCGTATTGGATAATGATGACATGGAAAGAATGGCTGGTGATGATACCTGGCAATTTGTTTCTCTTGGAGAGCAGCAAAATTTTGGTATCCGAACCTCAGGTTTAGAGGACAAGGCATCTGCTTGTGAAATGTTAGTTTGTTATGCAAAGGAATTAAAAGAGGCCTTTGCTGACTATGCTGAACCAGTGGTTAAGCTAATGGTGCCAATGCTAAAATTCTACTTCCACGATGGTGTGCGTACTGCTGCAACAGAAAGCCTTCCTTACCTTTTGGAGAGTGGCAAAGTAAAAGGTATGAAAACAGATTATTTCATTTTATTTCTATCTATCAATTGTTTTCTGTAATACATCTTTTTTCTTTCAAGGTAATGACTATTTAATGGGCATGTGGAACTACATATGGCCAGAACTCTTAAAAGCGATTGATACTGAGCCTGAGAATGAGGTTCTTTCCGAACATATGCAGTCTCTTGCTAAGGTAAGGCAGGCCAATACAGTTAAACCCACTTTTAACATAACCGCTTTGGACAGATGTAGAGTTACGTTGTAACGGGAATTACGTTACAAGCGGGTCCGTTTGCACGGTTTTAATTACGCTCAGGTTTGGAAAATACTACGTTGTAACGCGGAGTACGTTCTATTGGGATAGATTAAAAGTGGGTTTCACTGTACTTGCTCATCTTTGTATTAAAATTGTGTTTAGTTTATTTTCATTATTTATTTATTTTTTGCTTAAACAGTGCATTGAAGTACTTGGCCTTGGATTTCTCTCTCAAGAAGCTATGCAAGAGATGCTTAGAATCCTCGACAGGCTGATAAAGGATCACTTTGAGCGAGCTGAGGCACGCATTGAGAAGAGGAAAGATGAGGACTATGACGAGGTAAAAATGAATTCCACTAGCACATTACCATTTTCATGGCATGTATTTTGTACCGCTAGAGCTCACAAATTTTTATTTGGCAGGTTGTTGAGGAGCAATTAGAGGATGAAGATAGTGAAGATGTTTACATTTTGAGTAAAGTGGCCGACATATTACATTCTCTCTTTTCTACATATAAAGCGGACTTTTTCCCAATGTTTGACTCATTGGTTGGTCATTTTGTGAAAATGCTTGGTCCCGAAAGGCCATGGTCGGATAGGCAATGGTCTTTGTGTGTGTTCGATGATGTTATTGAATTTGGTGGTCCAGCATGTGCTAAGTATCAGCAACACTTCTTAGGTCCAATGTTAACTAATGTTACTGACAAAAGGCCTGAAGTGAGACAGGCTGCAGTATATGGTTGTGGTGTTTTGGGTCAGTTTGCTGGAGATGCCTTTGCTGGTGAGTTTTTGCTATGTAGGTGTTTTTTGGTTAAACTAGACGGTCTTTAACAGAATTTGTTTTTGCAGTGGCGTGTAAGGAGGCTATTCCCCGTTTAGTTGAGGTAATCAATGAAGTAGATGCTCGAGCTGTGGAGAAAGTTTGCGCAACTGAAAATGCCATTGCCGCTGTAACCAAAATTCTTAAGTACAACCATTCTGCTATCAATGTTGATGAGATTTTACCCCTTTGGTCAGTATACCCTACTTGGTGTCATATTAACATGTTAAAAGCAAAAAGTCTTGTTTGCTGACCCTACTTTCTAATGTTGAAGGCTGTCATGGCTTCCTGTTTGGGAGGATGTTGATGAGGCCCCTCATGTGTATGGCTACATGTGTGATCTTATTGAAGCCAACCATCCAATCATCTTGGGTCCTAACAATTCCAATCTTGGTCGTCTAATTGCCATTATTGCTGAGGCTTTCAATCGTGGAGCAGTTGATGAAGAAACAACACCAGTTGCTCAAAGAATGCTAAACATAGTCCGTGAAATTCAGGTATGAGAGAACTGTGAATAGTCTGATCTAGTTCAGTATATGTTACAGATCTGATTTGCACATTCCTTTTCCCATTGTTTTCAGAGAAATGATGCAGTTTTCCAAGCGTGCCTTCAGCAACTCTTACCTGACCAACAAGTTGCTCTTTCAGATGCATTAAACTCAACACCTACACCTAATTCATGTTAGATGCTCACTCTAGATTTTGGAGAAGTCAGATATTTCTATGAAATTAAGACAGGTCTTGTGTGCTAAGCGTCAACTTTCAATAAGTTACCTATTTTATTTTGAAATATACAAATTTAAACAGTAGATCCTGGGCAAAAAAATGAACAAGACTGATAATACCGTGTTCAGGAATAATTAACTCTTGTTTGGCATTTGTTTCTATTTTTATCTTGCAATTTGTAGTATTTGGAAGTAAGTGGAGGCTGTGCTTCCCATTGCCCTTTTCTCTTAAAATAAGATTGTATTTATTTTGACCACATTTAAGAACAATTTTTCAAATAGCCGTGAGATGAATATTTAAGGGGAATAGTAATGCATTCAAGAGTGGCCTGGAGTTTTATCTCTTCTGTAAGTTATATTTTAGTGTTATCTTTCTTTACTACAATGTAAACGGTCAATATTTACCCATTTCTTTCAAGTGATAAAAAGTAGCTAGTTTTTACACCTCGGCATCACTTAAAACTAAAATGCTGCAGATTAGCACTCAAAATTCCTGTTTTTAGAAAAAGAAAATTGAATTAAAACACCTTCAATTTAGGATTACTAATTTATCACAGCAGAGTGGAGTGTTGAGTTTCATATTCTTTCAGGGAATGCCTCTTTCCCTAAGTATGATCCATCTTCAGGATATATGTGGTGGTATATGTGCTGAGGTGCATTTCTTGCAATATCTTGATCATAATACCCAGGGATTATTTTATGTGATATTCAAACATAATGTGCTTAGTCCATTGCTGAAACCTGTTCATCTCAACATTGTAATTATGTATGCACCAGCTTGTTAACTGGAACAATTACATAATCCTCCTGACTCAAAAGTGTAAAGAAAATGTGTTTCTTTTATTTGCTGCTTCTGGTTTGGTTCTGAATTTCGTTGTTGGTTATTCACTTTAAATTACTTTATCATACTGATGAATTCCAGGTTTACATTTTGTTGAGATTCCCATTTCTTCTGAGGTGTGTGCAAGTTTGGGCACTAGAAAGACTGATCTTGCCATTGTGTGTGTGACAAGTGCAGGAAGTGAGATTAACTGAAGTCATTGCTGGTCTTTGTCTAAATTTTTTGAGGGAAATTTATTATTTTCCCCCCCTCTTTTCTACTAGTTTACTTCTTGGTGTAGTATTTATCTGTGTTTTAAAGTAAGTGCCTTTTCTATTTTCCAGAAAATAGATGTAGCTGTGATGTGAGGTTAGGAAAAATATTGCTGCGGGCAGCGATGGAAGTCTTGCACTTGCCTCATATTTCTTTGAAGGGATCAAAGATTATGCTGGATGAAAATCACCTTTCATTACAGGGCTAGTTTTAACATGTAAATTTCAATGCATTAACATTTTGATCTGTATTTGAAAATACTAGATTTTTAACAAATTTTTCTCAATGTGTAAATTATACTGCTGAAAAGAGGTACTATTTTCATATTTCCAAAAAATGTTGGGTTTTATGCATCCAATACAGAATAGGCAA
Source organism: Frankliniella fusca (assembly GCA_029379305.1). Taxonomy (NCBI): domain Eukaryota; kingdom Metazoa; phylum Arthropoda; class Insecta; order Thysanoptera; family Thripidae; genus Frankliniella; species Frankliniella fusca. The sequence continues at coordinate 67,885 of JAHWGI010000294.1, read as the reverse complement.
GGAAGAAGATGTGTGCCTTCATTTGTCCTTGTGCAAATCTGCTTTTCTGCTGCTATCGAAGTTGTACTTTCAGACATGTCACATGTTTGTTTCTCTCAGCAATTAAAACTAATATTAGCGTGTGAGAGTTTCTTCTTAAATTTTTTTTCTAAATCCCTAAGCTACGCACCCGGTTCCTCCTGCTGAGTGTCGGGTCGGGTCGGGCGATGCTGCGCAGCCTCGCGCTAGGTGGCGCAGGCGCAGGCGCGGCTGTCGGGGGTGGAGTGGGGCGGGGCGGGGCGGGAACGGCTCCAACCGGCCCGGCCCGGCCCCGCCTGTGGAGGACTTCCACCTCCACGCACTTGGTCAGCGGCCTCCCCTGTGACTGGACGCACCCCCCGCCTTGTGTCTGAAGAAGACCCCGCACCACACCACACCACACTCCTGCACGGGGACTCGCCGCCCGCCGCCGAGACACGCAGTGCGCCCTCCAGAACCCCTCTGGGCAGATCAGGTCGGCTGAGACACTCGCTCGGCGACACTTCGTTGGACGGCGCACGGGAGACGAGGCAACCTCCACGTCGAAGATGAGGTGAGCGACACGCGGTGCGGTACGGTGATGCGGGCTGGAGTCGAGTCGAGTCCCGCCTCCTCTCTGGTTTATTGTCGACAACGAAAGAAAATGCATGCTCGCGCTCGCGCCTGGAGCCCGCTCAGCTTCCTGGAGGACTCTCCAAAAGAAATCTCTGCGATGAAAGGAACGTTGTACAGCTATTTGTGACTTGAAGGGAAACTTGACCAGGAAGGGGGAAAACAAAAGGTTTTTACAAATCGGCTTTTAACCGAAATACGTAGCCACCCGCGTAACGTCCAGCTCAGTGGCGCATCGCAGTACGCGGGCGCTGCGCGGCGCCGCGCCAGCTTTGCAAATCTTAGTGTGATACTACATGTCAGTTTAAACTGCGAAACTTTAAGTTTCGCAGTTACAACTGCTTAACTCCCGAGTTTCGCAGTTTAAACTGACATGTAGTATCACACTAAGATTTGCAAAGAGGCGCCCCTGGGCACCCTGGGCCTATGGGCAGGGCAGGGCTGGCAGGGCACCTCAGCAATAGTCCGATATGGTCCTCTTCTCCACTCAGCGACAGCCGCCTCCAGCCCTGTCCGTCGCGGCGCCTGTGCCCTGCTGTGCCCCGCTGTGCCCCGCTGTGCCCCGCCCCGCCCCACTTCTGCTCTGCCGCGGACGGACGTTTGTCTCTATTAGTTGTTCCGGTGTTCGGTTCGGCTGCCGAGGGCGGGACTCGCGCCCTTTACAGAGCTGCTGGCCGAACGAGCATGGAGCCCTGCGCCCTGCTAGAGTGGGGAGGGAGGGGAGAGCTGAGGGGTTGATCGAAAACGTGTTAATTGCTACGGGGGCGCATTGACGACACGCGGCACTGGTAAAACAAATGTCTATTTCTGCACGTCAATTGGTGTTTAGTTTAAAATGTGCAAACATTGCACACTTCAAGGTGTCGAGCTTAACTAAACGTCATTTGGTGTGCAATGTTTCGACACTTCCGAAATGTTCAATAAACTGCACACCATTTAGTGTGCAGTTACTCGACGTCTGTTAAGGCTCCCCAATAGCTGGGTGCATGTGTCCAAGTGTGCAAACATTCGACACTTGAAAGACGTTTAAAGTTTAAACTTTAGATTGCAATGTCCAGTAAAACTCGACACCATGTTATGCAAAGTATAGTAAAAAGCACACTTTAAGTGTGCCAAGTTGCAAATTTCTTTTACCAGTGCGGGCAATTAATTTATCATTGATAGATTTCGCTGATTTGGAACTAAAGAGAACAACATCGCTGTCCGGAGAGGAGCATATTCGCTATGCTCCGGTACTTTCTTTGCGCGGGATGGAGCACATGGAGTGCTGCTCTAGTTCAGAGCTGGGCTAGAATAGGGGTAAAACTTGGAGGCCTCGCTCCTCGCCTCGCTTCTCGGCGCACCTCCGGGCTTGCGGTCCACTTTTCGAAGACTAGAGTCGTCCTTTCGGCGCCACTGCAGGCCGCAATACGGCCGCAAGGGGAGCCGAGCCGAGAGGTGAAGCGAGGCGAAGAGAGCAGCCATCACTGCGTTATTTCACCCCGCACAACGCCGTGGGAGATGGAGGTGTGGATGAGCGGGCCGGGCCCGGGGCGACCAGAGTCCCCGAGGTTCGGATCTTTCTGAAGCTCGCAGCCTCGCTGCCTCGCAGCCTGCTCGTCATCTCAGCGCGGCGCTAAAAGAGGGGGAGGTCAGGAAAGGGACCAACTTTTTTGATGGCGTCGGTGGAACGTCAACTCTGTGGACAGGCCACGCGGGTAGAGGGCTCGCTGGCGCGGCCTGCACTGTAAGAGGTTTGTCGACAGCGTGCCTCTGGTGTAGGGCGGGGCCTCGGGCGTGAGCGCGTTAACGGCTCATCTACACCAGAGGTCGCGGTCGTTGCTCCGCACCAGTTTGAGAACTACTCTCTCCGGTCGCGACTGTGCTATGACCAACGTAGGCCATATCTGCTCGGCTCGACCAAAAAGACTTCTCCCCCGACCACGGCACGGCGACCGCGACCGCTATTGCTAAGGCTCGGGCCAGGCCAGGGAGCGGGCAGGGGCCGGCTGGCCGGCCGCGCAACAGACGTGCCGCGCGGGTCTGCCTACCCCCCGCTCCACAGGCGGGAGGGGAGCAAGCGCCTGCGCCTGGCCTGGACGCAAAATTGTCAGGACTAAATTTATCCATCGCGATGATCACATTAACATTAAATTTCCGAAATTTAAAATTTGTGCCTCTCCTTAGTCCGAGGCGATGTGCTACAGGGAGCCCTATCCTATAGGACTCTGCGCTCCACCACTTTCGGCGGTCTTCCCCGCAACCCGTAGTAGAGAGAACGGCGCTTGGCAGATTGCACTCAGCTCCAGCTATGAGAGAGAAAGACAATTTTCCACCCTCTGGAATTTTATTGATGCACCGAAGCTTCCTGAATCCAGCTTTACGCACTTTCGAACGGACTGTAAATTGCAACGGTTTGTATTGTATCTGAGCTGAATATCGGGCATGGCAGGGGGTCGGACCCTCTTTGTTGCCTATCCACAAGCCCTTATCTCTAGGTGGATGGCTAGGAAAGAGAGGTGTCTTCGCCCATTTGCAACAATCTATTTTATTGTATGCCTCGCCGATGCTCCTACCTTTTCGTGTAAAAAGATATCGCAGAGGAACGGAATCTCACGAAGCGAAGTCAGGCGCACTCTGGAAGCCGCTTGGTGCCAGGCGAGAGGCGTGCTTGTGCAGCGCGGCTGACGGCCGAACGTCGCCCATCTGTCACGGTCTCATGACTCGCTGCGTCCGAGTCACCCGAGCGCCACCTTTCCATTGCTCGAGGCTTGCAGAGGGTCTCTCCAGGTCTCTCTACCCCTTATCCGTAGGCGAGACTGATAGACTGCGAAACGACTCAGAATCGTCTTGATTAGGGGTAATTTGCAGCACAAGCATGTGTGATTCCCAGCCCTGGAATAAATGTCTCACATTTTTAAAAATATCTTTATTAAAAAGAGAAAAAAGAAATTAGCCACGGCTGCTTGTTATCACGTATCATTATTGTTCATCAATGCGTGTTATGCTAGAATCGCATCGCCACTATGATCGGATCTATTTCTGGCCCGACCTAGACCAGAACGCTCTATTTCCCGCGACCCATAAATAGGCTTAGCGCTGCTCATAAAATAATCAGGCACTTCCCTCCGATGGCTCGCGCTTGGCTCTTGGCTCCCGCCTCACAGGTGCGGCTGCAGCTCGCTTTTGCATCTCCTCAATATCGCAAGGCGAGGGGTTCCGGGGTTCCCCATTAAAAGTAATCTCGTTGGGCGATAAAAAAAAATACACGCAAGAAGCTCGCGCATACTCGAAAGGTTATCGCGTAAACTCGCGGCAACTCAGGGGAAAACTCGAGAAATACTCTGTAGTACTCGTATTATTCGCAAAACTCGTTGTAAACCCGCTTATAGGGTGATCCCTCGCCGCACGGACCTCCAAATTTCCAAGTTTATATATGTGAATAATTTAGTGAGCGAAACGAAGAAGAAGAAAAGTAAGTGTTTCTGCCAAGAATATAGCACTCTGGTTTCATTTCGGAGTGAGGCGGGCGGTTGCGCCTTTGTCCGGGCGGGGCGGTGAGAACAGGGTGGGTTGGGGATCCTCGAGCGCGGCGGGGCGGGGCGCGGCGGGGCGGCAGCGTGCCGGCCTGGCCGCTGAAGAGTAAAGACAGATCGCTTCTCCGAGGGTTCACGGCCCTGCGTGGCGCGGCCGCGCGGCCGGCCCCAGGGCGTCTTTGACTCTCCAACCGGCATCACTACATTTTCTCGATGACGTTAGCGAGTGGGAGAGGGGGGGGGGGGGCGGGGGCAGCAGGAGTCGCTCGCCGGCTTTGCCAAATATACTTCTTGGGAACTAATTCCTCGCCGAAGCGAGCGTTACTTGGCGCCGCCCTGCCCCGCCCCGCCCCGCCCAGGCTCGCTGCGCCCTGCCCTGCCCCTGCCCCTGCTGCTTTGCCCATCCCCCGCCGGGCCCGCCCGATCCGGCCCCGGCGGCCCGGGCCCCCGCAGCCCCGCGACAAAGGAACGGCCGGGAGTATAAACGGTGAATTACGATACCGAGGCGGGCCGGGCCGGGCCGGGCCGGGCAAGGCCGGGCAGTGGCAGTGCTGAGTCGAGCACCGCGCGCTGTAAGCAACTTAAACAAAACGGGGAGGGACCTGAGCCACGGGGACGGCCGCGGCGCAGAGGTAATCGTGTCCGCCCCGCCCCGCCCCGCCCCGCCCCGCCCCACCTCGCCCCACCTCGCCCCGCCCCGCCACGCCCCACCTCGCCCCGCCCCGGCGTCCGCCCTAACTCTGTCCGGTCCGGTCAGAGGACGGCGATCGAGGCAAACTGTCTACTGGGCATAGGGACTTTCGAACTGCACCGGCGGCGCTCGCACGTGAAAACCGCGAGGGGCGGCCATCTTCTGTATTTCTGTGAACACTTACTTGGTATTTCTTACATTTCTTATGTATTTCTCTGTATTTTTCTTGTATTTTTGAGAAGTATTTCGATGGATGACTTATTATTCTCATGCATTTCCTTGTAATTTTCTGTATTTATTTCTTTTCTTTTTTTTTTAGAAATGCACGTGCATTTCTTTGTTTACGATTTTTCTCGAGTTGGCCACCCCTTGGTGAAAATTTGCAAACAGCATTTCCCTTAATCTTAATGTGCACCGAGCTCGGGGCAGTCCTCTCAAGAAGCGCGTCAACAACCGCCATCGTCTCATCCTCACCCGCCCGCCCTTGGCTAGGGCTAGGCGCTGCCTTGCTGGCCCGGACAGGGCCCCGCCCCGGCTACAAGGATGGGGAGCGCAAACTTGTTTAGGTCTTATACGTCGTGCGCGCCAACATTCCGCCACTTAATTACGGTTCGCAGCGCGTGACTCCTCCCCCTCCCCTCCCCCGCCCCCGGGCCCCCTCCACGCACTGGGGATGCCCCGGCCACGTCCGTCCGCGGCGCCCAGCCCCTGCCCCTGCCCTACTATACTGTCCCTCCTGATCTGTTTTGAAACACTGGCGGTGCATCTAGCGCTGCTGCTGACATTTTGGCGGTGCGCGGCGGCGGAGTGTCGTGTTATACTGTTATGGACCACGCAACTCGCTGGAGATGGTGTTCTCGTGCGCGCGGACGCCTCGCAGCCCTGCGCAGCACCCACTCGAGTATCTAAACTGAGTCGGGTCCAATTGATATTCGTGGCGTGCCCTCCCGCCCGGGCCCCGCCCCGCCCCGCCCCGCCCCGGCGCGGCGGGCGCGAGCGTGTCTGGGTGTACATGGTGCTTGGAGGAGGCGGGGTGGGGTATGCAATCAGATAACAACGCTGTTTCCGTCTCCTCGGCGCCTGCTTGCGCCCCGCCCCACGTCCATTGGAGGGTTAGCTGCCCATGCCGGGGCCGGAGCGGAGGTCCGCGGCGGGCGGGGGCGGCGGGCTGGCTCGTCCCCTTCAAGGAGAGCTGGCGCGCCCTTGGCCTTCCCTTGGCGAGGCCGCAGCGAGCTCGACGAGTGAGGGAATATGCCGGTACCGAAGTCCAAGGGGGTTTAGCGTCTGGTTCTGCGGTGCTTAAGCTTCGCAAGGCTCCTAGTTCTCTCCTTGTTTCCTTTTCTTCAAGTGTAGACTGGAGAAAACAGAGAGAAAGAAAGGAAAAACATAGTAGAGGGACATGTGCGGAATAATTAAGAACGCACCCGCCGTGCCTACTCCGCCTGGCCTGGCAACAGTGTACACGCCTCCGGCCCTCCGCCTCCGCGCTCCGCTCCGACCCGCCGCGCCTCCACTAAACAAACGACACAAAAATGCTCTCGCCGCTCTGCCCGCGCGTCCCGTGGTCCTGTATGCCTCCAGCGCCGCCCGTCGCCCGCCGAGTAGTCCAGGAGGCACTAGCTTGGGTGCAATTATAGGGGGTGGGGGCGATCGCCCCTCCCCCTCCCCCCCGTCGGACTGTAGTAAGCCGCCTGAAAGCTCGGCAACGAGCTTCTGAAGCCCATTCTGCACATTGTTAATTTCGGGTGCTCTGAAATTGTACGCCAAGGCGTGCAGTGGTCGTATGTCAAAGGCGCACACCATGCAAAACTGTATACGCTCGCGCGTACAATGACAGCACACCTGCTTCAGACAATGGAATCGGGGTACACCAAGACCAAGGGTGTGCTGTCATCGCATGGCAGGGGTGCAGTTTTGCATGTGTACGCAACGGGCGTATATGAACGTTGTACGCCCTGGCGTAAAAGTTGAGAGCACCCAAGCCGAATGCCGAGCTCTGATAAGCGCACTCAGCTGCGAGGCTGTTATCAGGTGCGTGATGTAGTGGACCTGCTGCTGCTGCTGGTGCACATGCAGGACGCGGTGGTCAAAGTTTAGTGGTTGCGCCTTTAATACAATGACCAAAAAAGTATATAGAGAGGGACGCGAGGGGGAGAAAGTTTCCGCCTCACGCAGAAAGGTTCTGGGCAGCGCGTGCGGGCGGCGCGAGGCGCGCAGCGGGCAGCGAGCAGCGCCTCCGGTCCGGAGAGAACTTGCTGTCCTGTCATGTTTGATGCACTGTGCACTGCACGCGCGGGGCGGGGCGGGGCGGGGCGGGGCGGGGCTCACCAGGGCGCTCATCCCTGTCCTGTCCGGCCTGATTACACCGCGACCAGCCGCCCTCCCTCTCGCGCCCTCATTTCATAAACAGACAAGACAAACGGACTTTTTCAAATGATTGGCTGAGCTCAATTTGAAATACATTTGTAAATAAAACTCAAATTGTTAAAATTTAAATGGTCAGCCCTGTCAGAAAGCACCTGGGACGGAGGCATGAGCTGCGTCTAGATACGTGGGTGTCTTGGGTGTCTGAGTCCTGCGATCAGCATAGGGCCAGATACCCAAGGCACCCTAGGCACCCACGTATCTGGACGCAGCTTAATGAGGCGCCAGGCGTGATACGTGGGATGAGAGATGCGGACAGGCTAGCCAACCACCAATGCACAAAACAGGTTTATTTTGATATTTAACTTCCAGCTTTGTCGCTCCACAGGCCGAGGCAGGCGCACTTTTAGCTCAGCTTCACACGTTTTCAAAGTGCCCCCACCTCGTAGCAGCCCATCGTTTGCAAATAAACAAAAGATTAATCTAACTTTAAATGCATTGGGCTGAACATAGCTATGTATCCTGTCGAGCGCTCTGGGTAGCACCGTAGTGGCATACCACTCTCCCGGGTGCAATGTCTCCCCTTCTCGTCACCCTATCCTCTCTCTCTCGTCCCCTCCCTCTGTTTCTTTACTTACGAGAACTTTAATGGGGGCAGTATGGGAGAAAAAGAGAGAGAGGAAGAGGCGGACGGGGCGGCGGAAGAAGCCACTCCTAGTTCTCGAGCGAAAAAGTAAAAAAAAAATAAAAAAAATAATGAAATGAAGAGGATGCAATAAACAACTTTGTTTCACTCTCACTTGAAGGGCGGGCTATGAGTGATGAGGGGGGAGCGTTAAGCAGGCCTATAGAGAGGGGTGGGGCGCGGACGCGTCCACGTGTGCGTCGCGTTTCTCTCAGATACAGCGTTAACTTCGGGAGGTTCGAGGTGTATAGGAGTGAGGATAAGCGAAATTGCGGCCCCTGCGTTGAGTGCAAGGGAAAGTCTGAGCGCAGGATCCAGTTTCCGAATTCCGCTCCGCTGTGTGAATGTGAGAGTGCCGAGAGTGCGGCCCCGCCCGCAGTCGAAAATTCTCATGCGGTTGCCATGGTGTCTCATGGAATCCCACGACCGCCTCTCGACACTTTTCGCGTTTTCACATGGGGCATGCCATGCACATGCGCGCGGGGAGTTTTGGACTTTGTATGACTAGTGATGGACGTGGTGCTCCTGATGGGAGAGCGGCGTGGCGTGGCGTGGCATAGCGTGGCGTGGCATGGCGTGGCGTGGCGTGGCATCCCGCCCCTGAAGTGCAAAGCCAATGTATTGACTCCTCACCTCACCTCTCCTCCTCACGACTCGATTTACTTTGACGGGGCGGGGCGGGGGACGGTTGAGGACACCGTGGTTGAGGAGAAGCCCCGTGCCGAGCCTCGCTTGGCCTCGGCCAGCGGGACGCGACGCGATACGCGACGAGCCTTTGAAGTAGTGAGACTGTGCTGCCGAGTAGCCGGGGGGCCGAGGCCTGACAGGGCCTGGATGAGGTAAGGTGTCGGGTTGGGCGCGTGCTGGAGTGGCAGCTGGAGCTGGAGCTGGAGGCCGTCAGGGAGGAGAGGAAACCGATGGCGCGGCCTGGCCTGCCCTGCTCAGGGCGTGCTCCGGCTCCGGCTCCGGCTCCAGCCTGATCGGCGCGCGACAGATGTCCCGCACCGTCCCGCTGCGACAACGATTGAAGGAATGGGGCGTGTAACGCGGGGCGGGGTGGGGCGGGGCGGGGCGGGGAGAAAATGTGAAGGCCTGGCAGCGCGGCTGCTCGGCGTGAAGGTGAAGTGTCAGTCGATTTGCTCGAGATGTGTGACCCTCTGCAGATAGAGGTAGAAGCCTCATGACATGTTGGCGTGTTTGTGCCGATGACCTCTGATACTTGTTCATGACGCACATTTTCCCGTTGCTTAGAAATATTTCTTTTGGTTCGGGGAACAGGGTTTACCGTGCCTACTCTCCCAACCCAATACTCTTATAAATCTCACCTAAGAGGCCCGCTAGCATAATATCCAAGGTAAATCATACAATTAATTTAAAAAAATATATATATAAAAAAATGAAAAATAAAAGAGGTTAAAGGACGTGTATTTTTTATACGTCATTTAATTATTTTGAAGTTATATTTCGAGGCTCGCACGCTCCGCTTGCCGGCGTGCTGCTGAGCGTGGTCACACGAACCGCCTCATCAGCGGAACGGGAGGTGGTTTATGGACGTCGCGCGGCCCGGGCCCGGGCGCGGGCCGGGTTACTGATGACAGTTGATTGGTGTTAACGAGACGACTTTAACCGCTATCGGGTTGCGCTTTTCCTGGAGGCCCACGCGCCATTCTCAGGGCGTGGCGGGGCGGGGCGGGTTGGGCCAGAGGAGTGCTCGCGAGTAAGGTTTGGATTGTGCGTCCAACAGCACACGCGAGGCGGGGCGGAGCCGCGGACCGCTGACAACAACTTTGTTTGACCCTAACCCCAACCCCATTCCATGCCAGAGCGAATGCCGGCAGCGGCAGCGGCTGGACCCGGCCCGGCCCGGCCCAGCCCGGCGCTGCCCCAGAGGCCAAGCCCGCTGAGATTTAGTTAGTTCTTTCGCTGGTACGGGCTGGGCTCCTGAGCGACTTGACCCGCCGACGAATCTGAAGTGGCCCGTGGCGTAGTTTTCTTTCTTTCTCTTTTCTCTTTTCTTGGTCCTCTCCGCAGCGTGCTGCCGTGTGTCTTTTGTCGGAGCGCATTTGTATATGCCCTCCCCACGCGTTGGGGGCGGCGGGGGGCGCGGGCGTCGAGCCGAGCCGAGCCGAAGAATGTAGAGTCTGCCTGGCCGTCTCTGGTGCCAGCCCCGCGGGACCCCGCGCCATGGAATGGGGCTCGGGCTCAGCTCCGCGGCCCCGGGGCCCCGGGGGCCAACAAGCGAGGATAAAGGGAACACCTCCCGGGGGTTGGTGGGGTGGGGCCCTCGCGGGGCTCGCATTGTGTCACTCTACAGTATTTTCGCGACGGCGTAAATGAGAGGGGAGGTGGGGGTAGGAGGGGCGGCGCGGCGCGGTCTCGTTGGATGTGTCCGAGCCGACGCGGCGCGACGCGCTTAAGTATTATACACTGGCCGCGCGCGGCGGGGCGGGGCGGGGCGGGGCACGGCGGGACTGTTGCGGCATACAATGAGTCCAGCTCGAGGAGGTGGCAGGGGGAGATAGAAGGGGGATGCTGGGGGGCGGGGGCACTTATCCACCACGAGACTGTCATTGTCGAGGGCGGGGCGCGGTGGGGCGGGGCGTCGGGCCGAGCCTAGAGGCTAGCCAGCCAGGGTCGCGCTGGGGCGGGGCGGGGTGCCGGGCCGAGCCACCCTGCGCTACCTTCTCTCACCTGCTGACACCACCCTCTCCTCCCCCATGGCAGTTCTTATTTCTTTTTTAAGAATACTCTTTGCGAGCTATGACCGTAATACCCTGACGACGTTAGGAGCGTGATACGAAAATTTCCATACCGCGTCGGGTCGGGGAGGGTTTCTCTCTGCTGTCGGCTACCTCTGTCTCCAGCGTGGGATCAGAGGCTGAGCTGGGCTGAAGGGAGGGTGAGGTTCAGTCTGTTGCGACATGCCGGGTCAGAACAGGTGTTGTGATTTTTTTTCCTCATTTTATTTTTTCCCCGTGTAAGTGAATATTGTAAACTTTTTCAGGTCAAACGTTGCCGCTATCGCGACCCTGACGGCGTGCCTGCTCGGTCTGGCCGCGCTGACGTCGCCCGTGTCCGCGCGCTACCTCCCCACCAAGAGGGGCTCGCAGGACGGCGACCGACTGGACCGCCTCGCGCACCTCATCAAGGAGGTGAGTCCTGCTCCACCAGGAGGGCGCACGCCGGAGCACGCCCCCGGCCCCGCACCCCGCACGGCACGGACGGGCTCGCATTTCTGAGTCTGCCTGTGTTTCTGTAGGAGTGTGTGTGTGTGTGTAGCATGAAATGCGATATTCCTCTCGGGAAAAAATAATAATAATCTCTCGGTTGCCTTTAGTTGACGAGGCCTCTCGGGCGCGCGGCGGCGGCGGCGGCGTTGCCTCGTTACTGCTTGTCCTTTTCTCGCAAAAGTGTCGCTGCGCGCCTGGCGGCCCCACCATGCCCTGCCCCGCCCCACCCCCACCCGCCTCACCCCGCCCCGCCTCACCCCGCCCCACCTCACCCCGACAGACCTATTAGGAGGAAAAGGAGTGAGCAGCGCGGCGTGCCGCGGCGCTGACTAAATTATCGTTCGAGCGAGTTCATTATATGCACTCTGCGTGTGGGTTTACCCGCGCGCTCGCTCGACAGGCCCCGCTCGCGGCAACTAACTACGCCTCCCCCTCCCTCACCATCCCCTTCCCTCCCTCACCCTCCCCTCCCCTCCCCTCCCCTCCCTCACCCTCCCCTCCCCTCCCACTGCCTCCTCCCTCGCTCTTCCGGCTCCCACCTGACGGGTAGGCCGCTCGGTGGCGCGCCAGTGCGAGTGGTTGCCTACCCTCGCTCCCACAGGCTGACGGCCCCAGTTAGCGCTGCGCCGCGCTGCGTCTGCGTGAGAGAGATCTCACCGTTTTCCATCGAAACGGGGTGGGTTGGGGCACGGCCTGCGCTTCTTGCTCGGCGACGTGATAATTCGGCTTTTACGGAAAGGTAGTGAAAGCCATAACGATGGGTCCTATGAACGTAGTCCGATCTCCGCGCGACGAGTGAACGAAGTCATATCTCCGCGCGACGAGTGAACGTAGTCCGATCTCCGCGCGACGAGTGAACGTAGTCTGATCTCACAGTTACGCGTGAACGGAGTCCGATGTCACTTTTTGGGGTGAAATGAGTTAAAAATTGATTCTTGTAGATAAAAAAATTACGAATCTTTTTTGTTAAGAGCTTTTTTTACAAAAATGAACCGAAAGGCTGCTATTCATCAAAAACCACACTGTCCTAAGTCCGTTTGGAGCCGCCGCTCCAAAGAACACTGTCCGATCTCCGAGCCGCGCCGGCCGCGCCGCGCCTCCGCCGCTGCCACCGCGCTGCACTCGCCCTGCCATCTCTCTCTCTCTCTCTCTCTCTCTCTCTCTCTCTCTCTCTCTCTCTCTCTCTCTCTCTCTCTCTCTCTCTCTCTCTCTCTCTCTCTCTCTCTCTCTCTGTCTCCCTCTCTGTCTCCCTCTCTCGTGTCTAGAACGATCTACTCCGAACGCCACACCATTGCATCGTCTGAGATCTAGGAGGGGAATCAATCCCTCAAATCTGTTATTTGCTGACGAAATAAATGAGGTGTAAGGATTTATTTTGAAGGTAACGAAACTAGGTATTTACATTTTAAAGTGTTGATTTTGTCTGTCGAAGCGTTTATGTTCCCTAGATTTGCTTTGGTAATTTCATTGTACTCTTGCTATGTGTTTGGTAACTCATTCATCGTCAATGTGCAATACCGTTAGTTTTGAGTTAAAAGAGAATTGTCGGCGAGGCCCGTAGCGAGACGACGATAGGGCACACTTAAGGCTATTGAATGATCTTTTGAGCTACTCGATACCACAAACTGTTTAGGAGGAACGGCAGATGTTAAACGGGCCTTATACCTCGCCTTAAACATACGTTACTTTTGAACGGTCATGCTGCATAAAATTAACGGCGAACAACAGGTGAACAAGCACCTCGCACCAAAGGATCAGTGCAAGAACATAAAACTGCCGTCGCGAATTAAAATTTACTCGTCAAATCCGAGCCGGAACTACATGTTCTTGGTATGTACGTGTGCGGAAAGACCTAAAGATTTTTTTCAGTACATAAAATTTACCAAAAGTCCGAAGCGCGATTTGTCATTCACTGTTAAACTTTCCAAACGGCTTTTCTCGGAACGAGCCCGGACGGACATCGGACTCCGTTCACGCGTAACTGTGAGATCAGACTACGTTCACTCGTCGCGCGGAGATCGGACTACGTTCACTCGTCGCGCAGAGATCGGACTACGTTCACTCGTCGCGCGGAGATCGGACTACGTTCATAGGACCCATCGATAAATGCTGAGGCGAAACGATCGGAAACGACGCTGTGCTTCTGTTTTCGCCGGACGTGCGTTAGGAAAACGCTGGCCGAGATTATTTCATGATCTCGACAAACTCTGTGTATCCTGCTCCGGTTGGGGTGGTACGGGGCAGAGAGGGGCGGGGAGCAGGGGAGGGGAGGGGACACGGTAAAAAGAATGTCTGATTTTTTGTGGAAAAAGGGAAAACTTTGAGGACCTTGGATACTTTGAGGAAAACTCCTTCGATCTTGAGGAAGTCTCCTCAAAATTTGTGGAGATTTCCCTTATTTTTTTTTCAAATTACGGAAGTTCCTGAAACTTATCCCTTTTTCCTAAAAAAAATCAGACATTGTTTTTACCGAGGACGGGAGGCTGCTGGACGCGGGATTGGCCCTGGCTTTGGCTTCTGCATTACAAGCGCGAGCTTTGGCCGGGGCGGGGCGGGGCGGGGCGGGGCGGATCAGCGCCCACTCACCTGCCGCGTAAAGATGTTTCGCGAACATCTTGTTCGGGAAGAAGAGATTGGAGAGAGAGAGGGTGGCGTTCGTTGGTTTAGGACTGGTTCAGCTTGTTTGTCGGGCCAGAGGAAGCACGGAGGAGGGGTGGGGGAGCTGGAGTGGAAGCGGAAGGAGGGCATCTCCAGCGCCCGGACTGTGCTGCCGCTCCAGCCGATTATACTCCGGCGCCCGCATGTCAGCAACAAAATGAATCAGAAGTATTTTCTAAATGTATTGGTCTCGTGGTCGTGGTGCTCGGCTCGACCCGGGCCCGCCAACCGCGCTTGGGTCTATCGCACTCTCAGCAGCCTGGGCATCGTCCCGTGACAAGACGAAAAGGACCAAGGGCAGTGTAAGATAACGCTTGCGAAGAATGGGTCCGTATTTACCAACTCGTTTCTTTTCAAACTGAGAAATTTTGAAGCGTTGTATCACAAACTTTTTCTTTGCTTTAAGAACAAATCTTTTGCAAGGATACTGGGAGATATGACAACGAAGTTGTCTCACTGTGAAAAATACTCGTGAGGGTTACGGAGAAATTTTCCATGGCAAATGTCGTAAAGATAAGACCTCGAGTTTTATAGTTCAGAGTATTTTTTTGACATCATGCGTCGACTTCGTTTACTTCAACGGATTTGCTCTAGTAAATTTACGGCTCCGTGTCGTAGTCCCAAATTATGAACAAAGTCGTAAATTTGCAAATATTTTTTTCACAGTGCTGCATTATCTAGTTCTTCGCAATACAAAGATCAGAAACTCTTCGCATCGTTGCAAGAAATTGTGTTCGCAAGCATTGGGGTATCTGGGCCTGACTTTGCCCCGCTGTGCTGCGCCGCCTGCGCCGCCCTTCTGTCCTCGTGAATAACTGACGAATCAACCCCTCATCGAGCGTGCCGTGCCCGTGCCCGCGTGCCGTGACGTGCCCTGCCGCGCCGTGCCTGTATGTGCATGTGGTGCGGTCCCAAGGGCGACAGACGGGCACGGCGCGGCACGGCACGACAGGTTCCCTTCCACAGAACGTCAACACAACGCAATATTCCCGCCAGCATATGTTTGCCCCAAGTCAACGTTTGACCGAGTAAAGATGGTGCGAGATAGTATGAGTTCGATTGGGAACAGCAAATGATCACAGACTATTTCTCATCTAGTATTGCTGTTTCAGTTGGGATTTTTTTTTTAAAAAAAAAAGGTTGTTTCATGTTTTGTTTTGTCTTATGACGGGGGTTGGAAAGCAGGGTAAAAATGCAACTGAAGTTTAAATTAAGAAAGACATGTAGGGATTGTCCTACTTTATTTTATTTTTATTTTTTGACGCAATAACAACTGTCTCGCCCCCGGGGCCGGGCCTCGCAGAGAGCGCAGCCCGCACAGGAGGGCAGGACGGCGCTAAGGAGCCTCGCACCGGCCCCGCCCCGCCCCGCCCAGCCGCGCCCCCGGACCCCGAGGCACGAGTCCCTTTGTCCCTCTGAGATGGGTTTGTGGTTTGTGGCCTGCAGACGGGACATAAGCGCATCAGGCAGGCCCGCACCCGCCCCCATCCACTCGGTGAAGACATTTTTATTATTCGCGAGATCTCGAAAAGAAAACTTAAATGTTCCGGGCGTTTCAGGGAAGACGTGACAGTGCTGCCGGTCTATGTGTCCGAGGCGAGGCGAGGGGGTCACACAACGGGGTCACAGCTGGAGCGAGCAGGCGAGCAGGCGAGCAGGCGAGCAGACGCTCTCTGAAACACCCGGTACTGTCAGCTATGTTGCTATTTGCTCGGCTAATTTGAGCATGTGTCCCCGGATTGCCCGATTGGGCGATTGCGGGGGCGCAATCTTTTAAAGGATGGCCATGTCAGCTATGTCCCACAATTAATGTGGGGCATCGCCGACTCGCGGTGGCGCAATGGTAAACTCGGACGAGCACGGCCGGGCGGCGGGGGTGACGCGTGTTAACCCCAAACATTGTCACGCGTCTCGCCGCCCGGCCTTATAAGCGCTGCCCCGCTCGCGTGAGTTGCAATCGAGCGGTGCGTGCGGTGGCAGGGCCGTGCTGTTCGAGGGGAGCAAACATCACAAGAGGTACACACTAAATGGAAAGGGACAATTTTGTCCCAAGAAATGTTGCGTTTTTGTGCACACCAATCCCTTTTGACAAATTTGTGTAGTAATTTGGGATGATTTGTAATATTTCGGATGCAAATTGTCTCAATTTAGTGGGACGATTTGTCCCAAGAAAATGATGTGTACAAAAACGCAACATTTTCTGGGACAAAATTGTCCTTTTTCATTTAGAGTGTAACAGAGAGAGCTTTTCCAGTCTGAACCACCTTTGCCATTAAATCTCACTACCTTAATTTCCCGCCTCTTAATTCCTCAACGAGCCCGTGGGAGGTCATCTTAAAAGCGCCGGGCCCCCTATTTTTGCCCATATCCAACAGTACGCGTTGCACTCGCTGCTCGCCGCGCCGCGGGGGAAGTCGGCTCGGGCTCGGCTGCTCGGCTGCTCCGACATGACGTCACGAGGTAGCGCGGTGGGGTCGGAGGCTGCAGAGCTACCGCCGAGCACTGGGGGTGAGGGGGCAGGGGCAGGGCCGGCAGGGGCAGGGCAGCGACTGTCAGGAGTAATGAACGGGAAGGAAACGGGAAGGAAGGTCCCCCTTTTTCCTCCGAACACTGAGATCTCTCCCGCCCCCCGACCCCACTCTCCCTCCCCGCTTGACTTCGCTTCCCCTCGTCGCACCTTACCACTCGAGCGGCGCTTGCCTGTTCTGTCCTGCAGGCCAAGGGTCTACCACTTTGAAAAATCGCGTACGAGGATTATAATCAGTCACGATTATTGTCATTATCAATGGTTATTTGAGTTTATCTTTAACATATTTACTGATTGTTGTCCAGTAATCACGAAACTTTTAGTCAAATTTGATAATATTGCTCCATATTTGTCAAAATTTTTCAATATTTGGAAATTTTACATGATTATGATTATGTGATTATCGATAATCATCGAGAGGGATGTACGATGATTATGGAAGTGGTGCTTGCTGCACTCTACGCTATGTCAAACGAAAATTCATCATTTGATCGAATGGACAACTTGCTCAGAGTGGTAGAGCGTAGTGGGAACCAAAACAAAGCAGAAAGCGCTGTCTAAATAATCCACAGTACAGGCGTAAAACATTATTTAAAGTGATCTTAATGAATGTGCAGCCCTGACAGACACATATTTTTGACCATAACTACGCTAGAATTGAATTTAAACCAAGATTTAGACCAGTTCTATGCGTAGGTTATGGTGCTTTGTTTTGGTTTCCCACTACGCTCCGCCACTCTGGGCAAGATGTTCATTTCGAACCGCGCCTAAAACATTTCCAGGCTCGTCAACTATCGCCCTTGATCAACCACACGATATCACACAGAATAGAAAGTAATTGGGGAGAGTCGTTTGTAAGTCACCAGCAAGGAGCGGATTGAGGTTCGACTTGGGGGGCGGCGCACTCTAGGTTGCCTGCATTCAGGGGTTTATTGTCGTGCTATTTGCCTATACACGTAAACTATTCCACTGGAACCTCTCGAAAAACAAATGCACAGGAAGTCGGCGATGACAAAACAGAATTAAGCCCACTTAGAGTCCTCAAACCTTTTACATATTGACAAATTCGAGTCCCTCAGAATTTATTTATCAGTATTGTTTAATAATTTGGCGTCATAATGCCTCAGGGGAAAGTTTTGGATGACTTCCGGTGCATTTGTTTTTCGAGAGTATCGCGATTAATGGTCCCAGTAAAATAGTCTACACTTTTCAATCAGAAGCTACTCGAAATTTTGCACTGCTGAAGCCTTGCGAAGAAAATTGTTCGTAAGCGTTCGTAAGCTGCGAAGCATTCGGCTGCTTCGTGTTCGCATTAGGAAGTATTTTCTTCGTAGTGTATACAAATTTCTTCGTAAGGTATGGCTTGCAAAGAAAATGTTACGAAGCAGCCAAATGCTTTGCAGCGTTACGAAGAATTTACTTTGGAAGGATTTTACAGTGTGGAGCCTGAGCCTGAGCCTGCCCGCAGGCAGCCGTTAGGATAACACATTATGCATCACAAAGTTCACATGAGGTGAGCCTGTGGCGGGCGGGGCGGGGCGGGGCGGGGCGGAGCGGAGCGGGGCGGGGCGGGGTGGGGCGGGGCGGGGCGGGGCGGGGCGGGGCGGGGCGGGGCGGGGCGGGGCGGGGCGGGGCGGGGCGATCAGTCGCCGGGTGCTGGTGCGGCCAGAGGTGCGCGGTGCGCGAGGCGAGAGAATGAGAGGAATTATTGTTGGGGTTGCTATTAGAGACGGCCAGACCAGGAGGACCAGGAGTTTGCGAACTGAAATGAAACCATGATAAGTAATTGCATTGTAATGAATATTTACGAGGGAGATATAGTGCGGCGCCTCTTGCTTGGCAGTCCAGTCTACTCCGCGCCTCTCCCCCTTCTCCACTCAGCGCGGTCGGTAGTCGGCAGAGCCGGGCGCAGCCGGGCGTCCCCACAACGCATCGCGCCGGAAGTAAGAAGAAGCGTTAGGCTGAGACGTTAAGTTTGGATTGTGAAGATCAAAAGCATCAGAAGACGGTCTATAAATAATTGAGGATTTCACGATTGGGCTTCTGAACACCGAAACACCTTACGATACGGAACACATTTACCTGGCTTCCTTAGCAGATGACACCTTCGATACCAAAGTGGTAGCCGAAAGTGATAGTTACTAAAGTGAACAGTAAAGTGTTGGACAAATTAGAGTGGTAATAAAAAGGGTTATCTAGCTTCAAGTCTCGATGAGCTCAAGGGAGGAATAATCGTGTATAAGCCACAGTGCCAATGTCGCGCGTCGCAGTCCCCTGCCGCTCACCCCTCTGGCCTATGACCCCCACTCTTACCGTTTGTTGCCAAATGCCACCAAATGCTTCTCTGAACTTTTCATATTGCAAAATTCTCAACATTTATAGCTGTAAGCTACACTTATAAAAATTTCAAAACTAATGCAATGATAAAAAATGAGCAAGGCAACAAATATTAAAGTTCAAAACTTCAGAAACTACCAAATGCTATAAACTTAACAGAACAAAATTTAAGAACAAAACATTTTTAAGTACAGAGGGAGATTACGTCACGATGATAGTTTTAACTTAAATCATCTACTTTCATTATCAGTTCTGGATTGAAATATTTTATTCTCTCGTTGCTTTTTCCTGAAAGAGTGATTACGATTTGCCTCCACACTACACGCTGTTGAGGTGTGCTGGAAGTCCTGGTATCTGACAACCAGTTTATCAGCTTTTCTTTCAGAAGTGCACGAAAATAAAAAGATTCGCTATCAGAGTTAATATATCAGCTAATATGGCACCAGCTGAAAATATTCCCTCTCTCTGCTAATTTTTGCCCGAAAAAGCTACTAGCGTTTGCTATACGAGATCAGGCGTTTTCCAGTACAACAGAAACATCAGCTGAGGCAGCTAATATTTAACCTAGTGCCATCCAGCTAATACGTTTTTTTCCGTGTGTGTTTTGAATAACAGAGGAAGAAGGATAGCTGATGGATGATTGCTCTCTCCCGTGTTCCTTCATTCAAAGCTTGTAAAACTTAGTTTAGTTTAGTAGATTAATGACCATTATAGGTGTTCGAACAGCTTCTTGCCACAATTTACCGATCTATCGATCCATCCGTCCGCACGTCCGTTTCTTTATGTGAAAGTCTCCACTCAGGTTTGTTTATTGCAATCGTGAGAGTTGTTTTTTTTTTTTTTTTTTTTTTTTTTTAAAAATAAACAACAATAATCATAGAAATAAGTCCGGACGAAAATGGCAACCGATAACTAATTTCTTTGAACGACGGAGCCACCGGACTTTTAATGTCCTGCCCTGCCCGGTTATACGGACCCCTTCCCCCTCCGTTAGTCAAAACACACTACTCTATTCGCAAAGGCAGTGCGACGTAACACGGCCCCTTAGGGAGCAGGCGCTCTCCCCGGTCCCGCGGGGCGGGGACTGGGACGTGCATGGGGATGGGGATCGCGTCGCATCGCATCACAGAATGGATTAGATTCCCCCTCGGACTTTCTCATTAGACAAGAAAGCTTGCTCTGCTGACCCGACTTGCAAACTTGCCTCAGAAGGGCATCCGGCCAAGAGGCGGGGAACGACACCGACGGCGAATAAGGGGTTGGAGTTGGGGTTGGGGCGGAACGGGGCGGGGCGGGGGCGGGGGCGGGGCGGGGGCGGGGCGGGGCCGATCGTAGCAGGAAGGGGTACACCGTCGGGCTATCACCATACACCCCGGCCCGGCCCGGCCACAGCCCCAGCCCGGACCTATCTCCACCCCCGCCTCCCCTCCACGGCGCGCTGCCTATGTTGCGACGCTGCACATTTTTCTCGGCTCGGGGGGCCGGGCCCCCGTGCGCACTGTCGCAGCCCCTGTTCCACCCGCCCCGCCCATCCACCGCCGAGTACAGCCGTTATTCCGATATCCAATTTGCGGCCTCGGCCTGGCCTCCACCTCTGTCCCTGTCCTGTGGCGGCCGGGCCGGGCCGGGCCTCCGACAGTGAGCGGAGCGGCTGTCGTAGTCCGCAACGAGCTGATTGATCGGAACTCGCTGCGCGGATAATCGCTGGGCTGGCAGTCCAAAAGGCAATCTCTTCCCCCGTGATCGTCCGGCTGTGTTCAGTATACTTTCTGCAGTGGCGTATTCATCAGGATGTGGCCAGGCCCTGGCCGCCAGGCCCTGTGCAGCTCGCCAGGCGCCCCCCGCCCCGCCCACCGGGTCAAGTGGTTTGGTTTCTAGAGGGCAGCGTCGGCTGTTCCCTGCTCAGCTCGAATGCTTTCGCCCCACCATTTCAATCGCTTCATTGTGAGCCCAAAATGTTTGCCCGCGGTGTGGTGGCGCCAATCCATTAACCATCCCTCGGGGGGAGTGGGCGGAGACGAGGCTGGCTGAGAACTGATTATCGAAGGGAGGGGGAGGCTCGCCCCCCCCCCCCCCCCGGTCTGGAGGCTGGCGGCGGGGTGGGGGTGCGGGGTGGGGGTGCGGGGTGGGGGCTCTGCGAATGCGCTGCGCGCGGATGCGCCATGCGCCGCGCCCCGGCGAGCGCGTGACAGGCCCGCCGGAGAGGTAGGCAACCCATCGTGTTCGGGTGTCGGGAGGCGCGGCGTGGGACGGGGCGCGGCTGAGCCGAGCCGAGCCGAGCCGAGCCGAGCTGCGTGGAGCACCAGGCCGCTCACGCTCACTGCTTACGGGTGCATGGGGCGTTGCGGAGGCGGTTCGGGGCGGGGCGGGGCACGGTGAGGTGAGAGCTGATGATCCAGTTGGGATGCTGCGGCAGCGCCGGGCTGCCCACCAGCCGTGGGGCGCGGGGTGGGTCCCGCGGGTAAGGTGGGGGGGGGGGGTCCCGAGAGCCCAACGTGTCGCGACCAAGCCCGGCAGCGGGCAGCGCCGGGGATGAGGCGGGGTCGCCATCAACGAAAAAGTGATGGTAGCTCTAATGATGTGGGATGGTGGGTGGGCTGCCGACAGGACAGGCAGAGGCCGGCGGAGGCGTGCCGGAAAACGGAGCGCGCATTCGTCGAATGCTTGATTGTCCAGCCAAACTGGCCGCGGTGGGGACGTGGATGGTTCCTGCGTACAGGAGAGTGGGGGTGGGCGGCGATAACGGAAGCCAGGGCTGGGGGCTGGAGAGGAGAAGGAGAGGGGGGGAGGATAAACTGCAGTCGTTGGAACGTCGTCTCCGGGGACGCCCGCTGTCCGATATATAGACGCCCCGCGGCCACGCTCGCCGCCCTGCCCCACCGCCTGCTTCAACGACCCTCTAGCACTCACTACTTCTCCATGCCTAGGGAGCAGTCTGGGGCGGGGACCGGTGTCGTGGGGCCACGTAGTGGTAAAGAGGAACTGCTGACATCAGTTCTTACAACTACATGGCCCCCTGGCCCTGGCCCCTGGCCCCCGACACCGGGGCCTTGTGTGGTGGTATTCATACGATTCGTTTATTGTTTCACATGTTCAAGTCTCGAGTGGTGAGAACCGCGGTAAGGACGACGGGGCTGCAAGTCTTTTGATAAAAATGTGAGGAGCAATCATTCTTATCGTGAAACTTCCTTGCGTTCTCTGCGCTCACGTTTTCAGTGCGCGCTCTAGCCCCGTTGGTCGCATCTGATTTCATCAAAATGCAGTGGGACTGGGGCTGAGCGAGACGGCGATCACTCATACAAAATCTGCACGTCCAGTATTTTTTGTATTTTTTGTTTCATTTTTCTTTTAATTTTTAAAGGAAAATTTCTGTAACTTTTTGATAAATTTTGATCTTTTTCCTCCTATATCTGACTTTTTTCAATTTTTCTCAGTTTTTTGTCAGCTGAGCGAAGCGAAGACCAAGTTGCAGAGGGACCAAGGTGCTCTCTCGGTCGTGAGTCTGTCTGTCCGTCCGTGTTCTCACACGCTCGATAGACTACGAAATCACTGCACGAATGGGGAGAGGCGCATTTGCCCAAACATTGTCAATGTGTGGGGCAGATGTATTCGCACAAACATTATATATTTCTTTAGTTTGAAATATTTAAAAGCTTAATTTGAAACTCACTTCTGGAAGGTTGGCAGTGGGACATTCAGAGATAGCGCCACCTAGCGGCAGCACGGGAACTACTTCGCGTCAGCCATACTCAAGGGGCTCGGCTCGCCTAGGCTCGCCCGGCGTACATCTCGGCTGTTTACACTATCGATATTAAATAATTATAGTCTTTTTCGCGTAATATGCAGTCTGAAGTCTCTTTTAAGGTTGCGGACGTCGCTGCACGAAGTTTCAAGTGTCGACATTGTGTAGAAGTGTGGGTTCGAGTGATTTGTTGTTTGTTGACGTCAGTGGCTTAGGGAGGAGTGAGATGGGTAGTGCCTCAAAATACTTTTCATTGCGTTTGATTTGTGAAATGAACGTTACGGACTACTGAAATGACAGCCAGTATCGATGCAACTTGGTTGTGTTCTTGCTAGGTGAGTGGGTGACATAACCTAATATGATAGACAATGTTGTTTACAGCGAAGCTGTGAAGCTGTTTGGTGAACATTAGAGTATGGTCTGAGTATTGAAATCAGGTAACCCCATGGCCTGACAAGTGAGAGTTAACTATCAGCAGTGTGATTTCCTTATATTTTGTTTCATTTAGTTTTGAATCCCTGCTTGGTTCCCTAGCGTATTGATTTATTGAGCCACCACAAGTTAACCACAGTTGAACGATTTCTTCAGTGCGGTGTGGATGTTTAATTGTATTAGTGGAAGTGTGCCCATATTTGACATACGACAATAGGCATTTGTAATAAAAAAAGAATAATAAGTTTGTAAATCGTAAACTGAATATTTGGTGTCTCATTATTCTACTAAAGATAAGATATGAAAGTGCAGTTTGGGTATTGAAATCTTACTACTCTTAAGCCTACCAAGAAACAAGAAAAGAGTTTGGGTATTACTTTGGTAAACTTTTTAGCATTTGGTTCCTAACCTACTCCGTATTTCTCAGTGATACGATTTCTGATTGAGCTACATCATGTGCTTACCCAAATTTATTCATTGGTCCGTTATGCCTAAGAATTCAGATTGAAAAAAGGTCATTCCACTAAGTCATTGATAGAGAAAAAAGTTGCTTTGAAAACATGGTTATTTTAATAAGATTTGACTCTTACAAATTTTACGGGCGATACTGGGGATAGGATTTAGGTGAGAGACTGTACTTGTAATATATTAGTTATGCCAGGAGTGTTTACATTAAAACGGTCTTTCTAAAACATTGAACTACATACTTTTACCTAGGTTTTACTATCTGCTGTGAGGTGGAGTGGTTGAAATTCACTCTCGGTGCTGCGAGCCTCCTGCTCTTGCCAAGATACCCGGACAGCGTTACCAGCAGGTGATACGCTGATGCCACCCAGATGACGTTGGGTAGGACGAGGCGAGGGGCGGGGAGGGGTGGGGTGGGCGCTCCTGCCTGAGGGGGGTGGCTCCCTCCCACGTACGGGTGGCTGCCTACCCACTAGGCGCGTGTAAGCTAAGTTGCCTAACCCACCGGCGTACCGACCCCAGCGATGACGTTACATTTGCCGGACCGACTCCGCTGCTCCCACCATCCCTTAGCCCTTGCCGTCCTCCCCACCTCCGCAGCTCCTACCGTCCCTGCCACTCCCGCCGTCCCCATCGCCGCCTCACTGGAGGAAAGGCGAGCACGTGGACGACGGCATTGCACACATTCTATTCTTGTTCCCCGTACATTGAATCTAACTTCTATTCTTTAAAACGATCAAAATACCATGCTCTGTAATATAATTTTAACGGACTTCGCTCAGCTACCCCGTGCGAAACTGTAACGCACGGGCCCCTACGTTTATGCGTTCTCGATTTTTCGGATTTTTCTGTATCTTCCTCCATGATTTTATTGAGATTTTTTTATTGTTTTCGAGAGTTTTTAAATGATTGACTTCGGGACTGAGTGAATGACCTTCTGACCGAACCCTCATGCTGGCGTCCCTCCCTAGTCTGATGATTCCTTTCTGGGCTGCATCTCCAGCCCTCCACCCTCCCCTTCTCGGCTCGCCCGGCTCGCCCCGACCCGACCCGACCCGACCACGCCTCGCGGTCAACTCGACTGCAGGCGCCGGCCTCGCCCGGGACCACACGGGGCGGCGGGGGCGGGGCGGGGGGCGGCGCGGGGCGGCGACGCTCGCGAAAATGTGAAATATACGACTGTCTGTAGGCTGTGGGTTGCGCTCGGCTCGGAGCGGAGCGGAACGGCGTGTGAGCCAGCGCACAGCGCACGCTACATTTGCAGACTCGTTTTCTCTGGTGGCGAGGCGACGGCGCTGTGCGTTGCGGCCCAGCGCTGCAAATAAAACGAAGCGCCGCGATGAACGCGGAGCAAAGCGAGGCGCGGGGTGCGGGGTGGGGCGGGGTGGGGCGGCGGATGCCTGTAGCGCCCCGCCCGGAGAAGGAGGAGAGAAGGAAGGATGAGGGGCTTCATCCAGTAGTCCAATCCATATGACTTGCTCCTGCTCCTGCTGATGATAATCGTAAAAGCGGACAAGAAAAGATGATTCGCTTCCTTCGCAAAGCGCTCCCGCGCCGTCTGCTTTATGGGGCTCATCCTCTGCCGTCCAGCGCCGCGCCGCCAGCCCCGGGCCGGCAACCCCTGGCTCCTGGCTCAGCACGCCCCCGCCTCGTCCCCGCCTCCCCCGCGCCACGCCTATTGCGTCATTCCGGCGTGGCGGGGCGGGGCGGGGCGGGGCGGGGCCCACTATGAGCACCGCGCGGCACTCCGGAGAGATGCATTCCAGCCGGATTGGCTCGTTGGGGCGGCACGGTGTGCATGCCGTGCAGGCCGTGCAGGCCGCGCGCACAGGTGGACTATCCAGTATTAATTCCGACTGCTTCCCGTGCCTCTCTACCCTGCCCCGCCCCGCCCCGCCCCGCCCCGCCCCGCCAGCGGAGCACATAACCACAGTGTACATCATAGCTCATTGCTGCGGCTGCCCGGTCGGCCGGCCGGCCAGGCAAGATGTGGGTCAGCACATCGTCATTACGGTGTTGCAAGGTCGCCATATTCGGACGGCTACTCTGAAACGATCGGGGCGGAACGGATAGAACGTGCGGGCGGCGGGGTGCGTCCCCGTGCGGGGGCGAGGAGGATGAGGATGAGGACGAGGAGGACGAGGACGAGGACGACGGCAACAGCGTCCCCTGGGCACCGCCCGACCGCCTGCCTGCACCACTTTCGGAAATTGATTATGGCTGTTTGTATAACTCTGCGGAGTGCAGCTCGCGCGCCACTGCGGACCTTCCTCTCAGCCCGCTCGTCGGATCGACATTTGAACGCGCTGAGCGCTGACAGGGGCGGCGAGTCGCTGATTGTGCAATGCAGACTGCGGGCTGCGCGGGGCGGGGCGACGGGCGTGGCGCATGGAAGCTTAAATCAGTTTAAGGGGAAATAATTTCGTCCGGATCCCACATCACACGCCCCCCTCCCCCTCTCTCGTTCGCACGCAGTACCCCCTTCCATTCCCAGTGCCGCAGCCCGGCAGCCCCCCCTGTGGCCTTCACGTTACTGCCCAACTCACCAACACAACTAATTCGGCCGGATTTCCAGCGTGCTGGCGTCGGTCTGGGCGGGCGGGGCCGGGGCCCGGGTCGCGCCCGTCCCGCAGAGGGGCCAGCGCCAACCCAGCCCGCCCAGCCCAGCCTGGCCCAGCCCATCACAAGTCTCTGCTCTGCTCTGCGAGGGGCATGTGCTGTGCTCAGTGCTCAGCCTGGCTCAGCCCGCTGCCGCTCCCTCGCCCCGTCACACAGTGCCTGCACTGGCATACCAGGCCAGTCAGGCCCGGCCAGCACTCCGTCCCGCGCGTCCAGCGCGTCCCGGACGTAAAAACGGCCATCGAATGAGGAGCGTCCTATTTCAAGGCTTCGTCTTATTTTCCCCGAGTGCTCTGTCTGTGTCTGTGTGTGTGTGTGGGGGGGGGAGTGAGTAAATCCCCTCCGGGTAACTAGCCGAGCCACCCCTGCTGCTCAGACCGCCCCGCCCCGGCCCGCCCCGGCCCGCCCCGGCCCGCGTGCTCGCTGTACATAATGGAGGTGACGTCAAAGTCCCCACGCGAGGCGAGGGTATAATGCAGTAGCGGGCCTTCCCCCGCTGCCTCCCCATGTCCAGTAAAAAGAAAAAAAAAACATTTACCAGAGTGCATATACCTGCAAACCTGATTTTAAATTATAAATTACTAGTAAAAATCTCGATTTTGGGGCTGAGCTCCGGCCCTACGGGCTATTCTTCACGACACACTTAGTCATTAAAGGCACCCAGCTTTTCGTCGGTTCTGCCGTCACGCTATAGATAAAAAAATAAATTTTTCTATCACCTGCGGATGTGGAACAGTAGAACATACTCGCTTTAAGATTGAGACAGACGGCGAGCCGGTGAACAGCCCACGGTTCGATGTTCGATCTCCGCCTGTGGCGAGAGGCGCAACCCGTTGGCGTCATCCAGGAACCCCTGCATATGCATCACCTAACCTAACCCAACCTAACCTAACCTAACCTAACCTGGTTTGGCTCTCCACACAGTTTTATATTTCAAACTTCTTTAAAGGCGTCCCCACAATGGCAATGGACCTTATTTCGGAGGTGATGGCGCCTGCGAAACACTGGGTAGGCCGACCCGCCAAACACGTGTGTGAAGGTGGTGGCCTACCCAGAGACCGCAAGAGCACAGGGTTCGGAAATAAAAGTCTTGGTAGGCACATTTTGGTGGCGTCGTCGTCTCTCGAAGAGTTCATTGTGGGGGCACCTTAACACTTGCTAAAGTGGGTTGGTCCACTGTGGGCTGGCTACGGACTTGACTTGCCACGAGCGAAATTTGGCAAATAAACAAGGAATTTTTATCTAAAGACTTTGTTTATTCTGTATTGCTTAAAATGTCATTGGGTAGGCAACCCATCGTGCCAAGCGCCGCAGTTTGGGCCACTTCCCCTGCCCCTCCCTGTTGCGCCGCAGTTCGAGCAAAGATAATGCAGCGACCGGCCCCCGCCGTCCAGGTATGCTCCGCCCAGGTAGTCCCGCAGTTCGAGTCGTACTGGGGCGACGGTGGGTGATGAGCAGCTGGGTGATTCCGCGTCCGCCCAGTGGTTTCGTCTCTCTGTCCTTGTCGCACTCATGAGACACTGTTATGAGGAGCGAGCGAGAGGACACTATACTGAACGTTACTCGGAATTACCCCGCAGTATGGCACAAAAGAGGATGGCGTACCCTGCAGTTTCCTGCTCACATGAAAATAAATCCAGCAGGCTGATTCCGCAAATGCATTTTGTCGCTCTGTCTCTCTCGCACTTACGGAGCTTTCTGTATAGGTGTGAGCGAGACAGAGAGACGAAACGCGTTTGCGGAATCAGCCTACAGACCGCCCTTGCAGATGTTCACGAGCGCCGTTCCTCGGGCCGCACCAGGACACCAGGATCCACCCACGCAGGTGTGAGAAGCACAGCACATCAGCGTGTGGAGGAAGGATGGATCTACGTCCTGCCGGAAAGCTGTTTTCGGATTTCCACACTTCTAAAAAGTTCTTGTGGACTGAACTTCGTGTTGTATAGGGCCTAGACAAAAAAACGCAAAAAATATTTGGACAATCGGCACGTTGGTACAACTCTCCTGTGCTCACATGCCAAATTTGGAATCGATAACTTAAACCGTTTAACTTCGTCGTGTGGAAGAGTTGAAGTGGTAGCGGCGACGCGTATGCGTGCCCTGCGAAGAGGGCTCCGCGCGGCTCTCCGAGCAAACGTTTACCGCCTTCTTAAGAGTTGCTTAAGACTTGAGACAC
Organism: Frankliniella fusca; assembly: GCA_029379305.1. Taxonomy (NCBI): domain Eukaryota; kingdom Metazoa; phylum Arthropoda; class Insecta; order Thysanoptera; family Thripidae; genus Frankliniella; species Frankliniella fusca. Next base: position 39,814 of record JAHWGI010000294.1, on the reverse strand, counting down.
TTTTTAATGTAGTTAAAGGTACACCCTAAGTTAAGAAAATGTGTTTTAAAAACACAACTGAAAGTATACTTAAAAGTAAGAAATAGTGACTAAAAGTTAAATTAAAGTTTACTAAAGTAACTTTCCAGTTCAGAAGTTGTCGTAAAATCTGCGGACAAGTTAACTTTTTCTGAAACTTTTGGGCAAATCAACGGAACTTCAAGTTCACTTTTAATGAACTTAAAGTAAACACTACAGTTCGTTTCTAGTACTCTCTTCTGTGTAGTCTGTAGTTTTATCCTAAATGCTGTGCATGGAAGTGGAAGAAGAAATTGCTCAAGGTAAAGCATAAATAATCACAGAATGACTTAAAATAAACTGGAGTTTATTTGAAATGCTATTTACAAACATGCTGGGTGTTGACAGGATTTTATCCTCATCCTGGTCCATTGATAAGAGTTTCTATACTTTGATAATTCTTCTTGCTCAACTCCAGACGGTGATGATCAAATTGGCTGCTATAAAAATTTCTCACTTCTGAAGAAAATGTTTATGCTTTAGGAATTGCTTTGCCTTTAATTCCAGCACCCCACTGCAATAAGAATACAAACCAAATTAGTTGATTTCATTTTTAAAAACAATGTCTGTGCAAACAGAAGATTTAAGTTTTTAAACAAACTTACCATAAACTGTAGTATGGTATCATCAGAAGTGAATTTCTCCTTATCCTGTTCTGTTGATATGAGTTACCATTCTTTGATCGATTCTTCTTGCTCAACTCCAGACGGTGATGATCAAATTGGCTGCTATAAAAATTTCTCACTTCTGAAGAGAATGTTTATGCTTTAGGAATTGCTTTGCCTTTAATTCCAGCACCCCACTGCAATAAGAATACAAATCAAATTAGTTGATTTCATTTTTAAAAACAATGTCTGTGCAAACAGAAGATTTAAGTTTTTAAACAAACTTACCATAAACTGTAGTATGGTATCATCAGAAGTGAATTTCTCCTTATCCTGTTCTGTTGATATGAGTTACCATTCTTTGGTCGATTCTTCTTGCTAAACTCCAAACTGTGATGATCAAACTGGCTGCAATAACCGTTTCACACTTCTGAAGACAGCGTTTATGCTTTTCACCCCACTGCAATAAGAATACAAACCAAATCAGTTGATTTCATTTTTTAAAACAACGTCCGTACAAAGGGGAGATTTAAGTTTTTAAACAAACTTACCATAAACTGTAGTATGATATCATCAGAAGTTAATTCCTCCTTGTCCTGTTCTGGTGATATGAGTTACGATTCTTTGGTTGATTCTTCTCGCTCAACTCCGGACTGTGATTATCAAACTGGCTGCGACTTTGTTCACCCCAGAATTACTCCCAGGTCCAAAATGAATCGAAGCATCATTCCCATTGACATGATCCAAATCAACACAAAGCTTATCATTGGCCAGATTACCAATTGCCGGCATTTCAATTAAATGATTATTTGATTGTGGCCCCGATGAGCCTTCCATAACCTACACAAACACAAATCACACACAAATAAAATGATCAATTACAAAATGAAACAACTCACCAACAGATCAGTAGAATCACGTTCAATATTATTATTAATCAGTTTATTATTAATCAGTTGATTATTATTCGATTAAACAAACCATGCAGGCACAGAACCAGGTTGGAATGGTCTGAACAAACAAGAGCATAAGACGATATAGCCGATTTAAGAATAAGAATATTAATACAGTTCCACTCAATCCACTTCTCTCTCCTATCCGGCTGTTTCGGTAACCTACAAAAATATTACTTGACGTCAGATAATAAGTTCAATCCAACAAAAAAAATAACCAAACCAATTTACTACTGATTCATTCGATAACAGCACACTCACTTATACAAATGATTAACCTGCCCATCTTCTTTCCGACACACAAAACACCGATGTGTCATATTTCCTTCAAATCTTTATCAGCATTCCGCACGCTCACAGCAGACGCCTCCTCCTACAGTTTGCCCGCGACTCTAATCTCAAATTACACAGGCAGCCAACATTATTACGACAAAACACAAGATCGAGAATCATCCGAATAAGTTTGAATTGACTATTTAAGCTCAATACGACTTGTTTCGTTGTAAAGAATAATCAAATAGATAATGAATGCACTTCACATACAGTCTAAATTCCACACGACAAAATTTAGTTTCATTTGGTTGAGGTTGGCAATATCGTCAGCGCAATACAGAAAAGTTGTCGCTCCCATCAGTATGCGCCGAAAGTGTCAGTGTGGCTTCGCTAATTAGATTAGATTGGATTTAATTTTTTTAGATTAAATTAGATTGCTCAGCCAATTAAAAAAAAAAACTATTGGTTCTTTTTTCATAGTTCTAATTTAATGTTTAGTGCTAGTTTTCTTTCGCATTTTCTCGTTTGCGTGAAAGCTTGTGGGTGCCGCAATTTCTCCGAATGAGTTGCACACACACTGTACAGCACATGACCACTCTGTTGTCTAACATGATGATCAGCCCCCGTCTTCTACACTGGCGGGCACGGTCACGCAGTGTATACTTTCCCACAGTTCCCAGTTATTTCCAAAAAAGATTTCCGGTCATGTGTGACGCAAATACAGAAAGCAAGCCATTTTTTTTTACAATTTAAAAATCTCATTCGTTGGAAGTTACGGCGGGGACGAACTGCTCCGAAGTGCTTTCTGGTCTCAACCAGGAACCTCACCCCTAAATGTTCGCTCTGTCAGCATGAAGAAGGCAGACCCCACGCCTTTTATCAAATGAAGTATTTCAATCAGCCGATGATGAATCGCCACGCCACCGTGAGGGAGGGTGATCGGTCTGCCACCCCTTGGTTCGTAGCTCTGCTTTCACCTGCTCTCCGCGGCACCTCACCCCTTCCCTCCCCGCCCCGCCCCGCCCCGCCCCGCCCCGCCCCGCCCCGCCCCGCCCCGCCCCGCCTCGTTGCACCCCGCCAAACCCCTCCTAGGTCGTTGACAGAGAAAGTGTTCTCGTAACCTCGTTTCCTCGGCGTGCCGTCCCGCCTCGTCTCCAGAGCCGAGCGGAGCGGAGCGTGGACAGACAGGCCAACCCGGGCGGGGTGGGGTGTGGGGTAGGGCGCCGCTTGTCCGTCTGAGTGGACAGCCTTGGGGGTGAGCACGAACAGGACCCGAAAGGGAACAGAGAGTCAACGGAGGGGTGAGAGAATAGAAGAGAGAGAGAGAGAGAGAGAGAGAGAGAGAGAGAGAGAGAGAGAGAGAGAGAGAGAGAGAAGGGGATGCGAGCTTTACCTTAAGCATCCGGGAGTTACCTTACTGTGTCCACTATAGTAGAAGTTTCACACACCTCCCTTCACCTTCACACCCTCGTCCGTCGATGTCTTTGCTTATTGCGTAATTAGGTTAAGGTTCGTGTTTCGAAAGTAGATAATTTCAGACAGTTCTTGGCGACCGGTCTTCGACGAATTCCCAATCAGCATTCCATGCCACCCTCAAGCTGACAGCCGGCATTCCACTCCACGCCGGACTCGCCTCCACTCGCACGCATCCGGCTCGAAAAGCCTCACAAAAACTCGAGCCGTGCCTGTGGTGCGCAGTGGTCATGAAAGATCAGCCCTTCTCAAAACAGGTGGTTTAGCTGGAAATCGGTTAGTTTTTCATGCATGCACATATATGATCTTTTTCGCGTCACTCTTCGTTACACGCGATAAATGCCAGACGTTCAGACGTCATACGTTATAGTTCGCGTGAGCAGGCGTCGTGTGTACACGGGCGATAGCAGACTATGGCGTGATAAAATAACGACAATAAAATATCTACTGTATTGCGACGGAGCGACTCACCGCTATACTGCTCGGCACGAGGAATTTGTTTCATTTTTTTGCTTTCATTTTTTTTTTAATCGACGGACGAATTGCGCCTGCACCCGCGCTCTTCCACTCAGCAAAACAATCTCTGATTTGTAGAGGAAAAATGGAAAACTTTGAGAAACTCAATGATTGTGAAGAGAGCCGAAGAGAGCTCCCTAAATTTCGAGGATGTTTCCTTTAAAAGTAAGGGAAATTACCTTTTTTTTTGAGGGGACTTCTTCAAAATCTGAGGAGAGCTACTAAAAGTTTTCCAATTTTCCTCAAAAATAAATAAATCTGAGGCTTCTTTTTCCGTGCACCGTCACTTGAGAGACTCCCCCTTCTTGAAGCCCTCGTCGACTGCTTGAAGCTTCCTCAGCTCCGAGGCCCCGCTCATCGCTCAGCCGGGCCTGCAGCGATGAGTCTCCAGCCCCCTACCCCTACCCCAGCGCTGAGAGTCGTCTGCCCGCCGGCCGGGCCCCCGGCTCCCAGCCCCACCAAGAGCAAGGTCGCGCACCTTGTCGCCACCATCAATTTGTCACCTCAAATTTGCTGTGATTGTGTTTCCCTCCCCGGCCCGCCCTCTCCGTGGGCTCCAGTCCTGCCGGGGCATAATTGTAATGGAGTGGGGCGGCGGGGCGGCGGGGCGGCGCGGACCTTTCGGCCGCGTGCCAGGGGGATTACAGCGGGGCGTGGTTACAGGTGGTCGCCGGGGGGCAGGGCCGGGCCGGGCAGGGCCAGGCTGACGGGGGTGGCGGGCTGACCTGGCCCATCACCGCGGGGGGTGGCTGCTGTCCGGAGCCGGAGGGGCCGGCCCCGCCGGACTGCCGCGCGGCGCCCGCGGGTCGACAAGGAGAGCTCCCCCGCGCTAACAGGTGGACTGCCCCTCGCCCCTCGCACCCTGTACTGCGCTACTGAGCTGCGATGAGCAGCAGAGCGATTCCGGTGCACGCGCTCCTCGGCGCACTCCTTGAGTACGAGAGAGCCAGAGCGCTCTCGCACCCTCGGCGGATTCCTTGAGAGCGAGAGAAACAAAGCGAGGAGTGTGCGCACCGACCGGAATCGCTCTGCAGGCCCCGGCTGCGGCCTGCCGGTTGCCGGTGGAGTCGTGGGTAAACAACCCCTCTGTTAAACCACCTGCTGCTGAGAAAATTTGCGCTGAAATGTATGATTAAAGCGGGGCACGACCCCACACGATGATGAGCTAGCTTAGTTGGAAACAAAGCGGAGACTTAAGCCTGTAGATGTCCTCCCCCCCCCCCCCGCCCCCCTTTCCCTCGGTGACTCGTCGCACCGGACCGGACATACATACGAGCCAAAGACACGCGCACCAGGGTAATGCGCGCATGATGTGAGCTGACATGGGCGTGTGACTCGTGTGTGGCCACGCCCGCCACCTGTACAGTAATGGAGGAGGACGGGGTGGTGGCGGGCCCGAGCCGACACTGCCACAGAGCGGCTAGAAGCGCGCCTACGTGCTCTCGGTTCTAGGTACGCACGCACTGGTAAAACTAAGGCGTAACTGTACGCTTGAATAAAGCATACATTTACGCTTGATGACGTTACGCTTGAAATCAAGCGTACGAAAGAAATTGTCCCATACATTTAGATAGGACGAATCGGAGCGTATAGACCCATTACGCTTTATTTCAAGAGAAATCTCAGTACGCTTGAAAACGGGGCGTAAGGCTACACGCCTTAGTTTTGGCAGTGTGGTTGGAACATCTGCTTGCGTCAGCAAACGCACAATTTGGTTCTAAATTCCATCGGTTAGTCCCCCATTTGTTCTAATGGCCACGAAACACCATGCTGCTTCCCCAGTAGACGTCCCAGCACGGCACGACCCCCGGGACCCACCCCCGGCCCCCGGCTCCCGGCTCCCCGTCCGCGTAGTGTTGCCCCACGCAGTGCAATGCGGGCCGCGAGGCGCGAGGAGGAGTGCAACAGCAGAGGGGCCGGGCCGGGCGGGCCTGGGTCAGGCGCTTGTCAACACTATCGCGCTGGGCGGCGTGGCTGGGCGGGCGGAAGCTCTGCTGGCAGCGCAGAGCGCGTCGCGTCGCGTCAAGTCGCGTCGCGGCAGAGGCACCGCCACTGGCACCGCCACTGGCACGGGGACACGGAAACTGATTGAGGGGTCGATTATGAAACGAGCGAGTCATCGCCGCTGCGCTGGGCCGCGCCACAATCGACACTCGACTCGAGGCCTCTGCCCCTGCCCTGCGCCCAGCGCCCTGCGCCCCGCCCCGCCCCACCCCGCCGGCCCCCGCCCCCGCCAGCCCTGCCACCGGCCTGCGCCTGGTAGGCTAGATATAGCAGCCATTGCCACACAGTGGAGCTCACCGACGATTATCAACGACGCGGAAAAATAAAGCATCCTGCACGCAAAAAATAAAATTCAGTTCGGTGTTAATCGACTTAACTGGTTTAATTTAGCACCCGAGCTAAAAACTTGGCTGTAGGAACAAAAAAAGTAGCAGTACAGCTAAGTGGGATTAGTTGTTCAGATGGCAGTTAGCTGTACAGCAAAAAATTTGCACCGGTGCTTAATAAGTCTGAATAAGTCTGAGTCTATTTAGGTCCATGCATTTTGCCCGCGACCTAAAAATATTTTTCGGTAGCAAACCTTTTGTATTTTTATTTTTTGCGTGTGAATGCAGTGCCGCGGCAGGCGCAGCGTTCTCGCTCTGTACCTCGCGGGGGCGGAGGGGGAGGAGGTGGAAGGGAGGGGGAGGAGGTAGTTCTGCATACTCCAGATGCCTTTGACGCACTGTGCCGATCAGCAGTTTACTGCACATCCATTAAGAGGGCCTTTGATTGGTATTCGGTACTTAGCAACACGACATGGACTCATCGTGATATTGATAATCGCGCGCCTCAGAGCAGTAAGCATTCTCCTCGAACACTCTCGAGCCTCTCTAGCGTCACTATTCGCCTCGGACTCGAGGCTGCAGGTGGATGTCCACCCGCTCGCGCACTCTGTGCAACAAGGGAACAGGTACGTCCGCCGCGCCAACCGGTAACGACGTGAGGCGCCTCGCGGCGCGTGTTCCAGGCTGCTCTTCCACAACCAGCCCTACGTGACACGTGACACGGCGCGACGGGGGGAGTTGTGAGGGAGTTCGTTTTCTCGAACAAGACACTCCTCCCTCCTGCCGGATTCCGCCTCGCTTATATCGCAGGGGATGCTGTATATGCAAGTTCTCACACATGTGCACACAAGTCATGTCGAGACTAGGCCGGGCCGAGTTCGTCCCGAGCCTCGCGGCGGCCGCGGTTTCCGGACGGTCCGTGAGGTCGGGCGCCACACAGCCTAGGTTCCTCTGCGCTGGCTGCGGTCGGGGCGGGCCCAGGCCAGGCCGGGCCCCGGCACCAGCAGGCACCCACCGCTCACTGGGACACGCCATCGCCATGCGGTCACATGTGGTTATTCTCACGGCAGACCAAGCAGACATACTTTCAGTTTGAGCAGTGACCGCGCCGCGGCCCGGCGTCCCGGCCAGCAATACTTCCCCGTCCGCCTCGCTTACGTTGGCGCCCGCTGCTGCCCCGGCTGCCCCCGAGGGAGTCCTCGCGCCGAGTGGTGTCCGCGGGAGGGGACGACGGACAGCGCAAGGACCTGTCTCCTCTCAGCCGCACCTCTTTATCCCGTAGCGCAGCGTCGCGTCGCGCAGACATTATGATGATATCATTTCTCATCAGCCAGGAAACGCCGCGGGCCGCCCCGCGCTGCCCCGGGACCGGGACCGAAAGGCAGCGGGACGCAGCGGAGTGCGCGCTGCTCCGCGCCATAGCCGCTGTGTTGGCAGGGCGTATCGTGTCGTGGCGCGAGGTGAGGGCGGGGCGGGGCGGGGCGGGGCGGGGCGGGGCGGGGCGGGGGCGGGGCGGGGCGGGGCGGGGGCGGGGCGGGGCGGGGCGGGGCGGGGCGGGGCGGGGCGGGGCGGGGCGGGGCGGGGCGGGGCGGGGCGGGGCGGGGCGGGGGCGGGGCGGGGCGGGGCGGGGCGGGGCGGGGCGGGGCGGGGCAGGGCGGGGCGGGGCGGGGCGGGGCGGGGGCGGGGCGGGGCGGGGCGGGGCGGGGCGGGGCGGGGCGGGGGCGGGGCGGGGCGGGGCGGGGCGGGGCGGGGCGGGGCAGGGCGGGGCGGGGCGGGGCCGCGCGGCCCTGCTTCCCTAAGATGCCGGTCACGTCGCCCCGACATCTTCTTAAGCAACCAGACGGAGTCGGACAGCGGCAGCAGCGCGGGGCAGGGCAGGGCAGGGCAGGGCAGGGCAAGCAGAGGCGGCTGACTCCTGCAGGAGCCGAGCGGAGCTGCTCGCTGCGCTGGGTCCAGCCGAGCCCTGCCTTGTCTGCCCAGCGCCCCTCGCCGGCTAGGCAAGGACAAAAGGAAGATTGGCCGCGAGGTGCAACCCAGGTCCAGGCCTGGAGGCGCCTGCAGGCGAGTGCCGAACGGCCCGGGCTGGGCTGGGCAGGGCAGAGGCCTCGCGACGTGATCCTATATTCTCCGCGCGCCGCGGGGATGATGCTGGACCAGCTGGACCAGTTAGCCGCGGAATGGCTGCGGTTGCGGTGGGGCCGGCGCGGCGCTCCCACACCCACGCCACGCTCCTCAACACGTACCCCTCCGCGGTGCAGCGCTCGTGAGCGCTCGTGAGCGCTCGTGAGCGCTCTCCTCTCACCGGCCCGGTCCTCCAACGCCGCTCTCCAGCAGCGCGGCGAAAGGGCAGCATGTAAGCCACGCGAGCCGCGAGCCGCGAGCCCTCGAGGGCGACTCTACATGTCTCGCCTGCTCGCTGATGTGACAGCGCCGTCCCGTCCCGTCTCGCCGAGGCCCCGAGGCGAATCCGGCGCGGCGCCGCGCACGCCGTGCACGCCGTGGTTGCGCACAGCGGCGCACAGCGCAGAGCTCGCTCTCCTCTGACCTTGGGTCCGAGTGGACGCCATCCCGTCGCGCCCTCCTCGAGGAGCGGAGCACGCGGAGAGGCACTAGATCATCCCGGTTATGTCTTGCCATCCTGCCTGGCCTGGCCTGGCCTGGCCTCTCCCCCTACAAACGCTTTTGCTTTCGGGCCGTACGGCTCTGCCATTGAGTCGCTGCTGCTGCTGCCCTGCCGGTGACGGCCCCGCCCCGCCCCGCCCCGCCCCGCCTCCGTCGCCGCTATTGATGTGACACGCCCACTGCTGGTGGCACCGCCGCGTCACAGCGCGCCGTCACAGCGCCGCGCCACTCGCCACGTCGTAAAAGCCAACGAGTAGTGCCCCATTCTCCCGCAGGTGGAGGATCTCTGCCGCTCTCGTCTTCTCATCCCCCGGAGTAGATTTCGTCCCTTTGTCCTCCTCGTGTGGAGCCGCTGGCGCGCTGGAGCTCCAATAGTCTCACGGCGCTCATGACGTGCAGTGTCGCACGTGGGAAGCTGCGGGCGCGCGGCGTGGCGGGGCTTGGCGGGGCGGGGCAGCCGCCTCTAGGGAACCCACTCCAAACTTCTGCAGTAGTGGCCTTTTCTTCTAGCGCTAGCGTTGGATGTTTTCCTTTTTTCCTTTTTTTTTCACGTCCCCTCTGCCCGCACCAATTGCTCCTTAGGTTAGCCTTCCCCACGCGACCCGACCACCCCTCATTTATCGCGTTGTTACTTTTCTGTGGCAACGAGCTATATTCTCTCATGCTGAAACCCAACATAAAAGCAAGTATCTTCTCTGCCGCGGCGCGTCTTGTCCGGGCCCTGGCCGACCTAAGCGACGCGCTGAGCGCTGAGCGAGTTCAGAACCATAAACTCCTGACAAAAACTCTCACGCGACCGCACGCTCTGGGGCGGCTGCGAGGGTAGCAAACTGGCAGTGTATCACGGCATGCAGCCGGCACCCCGTTCTACGAGCGTCTAGGCCCTTCCTCTGGTGTGGCGCCCGGCCCGACCCGGCCCGACCCCACCCGACCCGACCCGGTCCGGTCCGCCTGCCCGGGCCAGCGCCGTTGCGCAAGACGCCCAAACAGCTGTTTGTTTTCACTTTCGCTGGTATTCATGCGGACGCGGGGGGCGCAATAAACTATGATCTACGGAAGTACATGAGGGTGGACAGCGGAGGAGGCGCGGGGTGGACGGAATGGGGAGGCGACATGTTCTTCATTCAAAAGGCTTCAAACTACGTCTGTCTAGCCTTTGAATTTTTGTTTCAAAGGAATATATTAGTCTTTCCTCGGGTCACAGATGCCCGTGGCGTCGCTCTACGTTGTCAGCCACCCACCCTTATTGCACCACCAGTGACGGACTCACCCGGCTGAAGAAGCCGCACACAGAATAGCGCAGCGGTTCTCAACCTTTTTAGGCTCGCGACCCCAAAATGACTGTCAAAAATTTTCGCGACCCCACAGAAAATTTTTCGCGACCCCACGCGACCCATCTCCTGCCCAAAACATAAAAATAAAAATTAAAGTTACGTTTATTGAGAGTTTTTCTTTATTGTTAGAGGCTTTCTAGGTGGTTTTTCCGTATTTCTGCATAAAGGATGACGTATCGGGGGCCAGCCGACGGCCAAATCGCGACCCCCGGCGACCCCAGGTACCTCGACGCGACCCCACAATATAATTTGGCGACCCCATTTGGGGTCGCGACCCCAAGGTTGAGAACCGCTGGAATAGCGGTTTCTCGCAAAAGCAAATAATTTTAGAAATATAGATTGATTTTTTTTTTTCATTTTTATTCATTTTATTTGCATTTGCGTTGCGAACAGTTTCCCTTGATATTGGAGAAATACACTTGATCAGAGTACTAATAAACTTGGACCCAAACACATGAGCAAGATACGTCGCAAATACCGAATGCTCTCGGAACCAAGAAGTATCTGTGGCACTTGAATCAAGTGTATTTGCCTCACACTAAGTGAAGTTGTTCTTAACGCAAGAGCAAAAAAATCGGAATGTTTTTGGGATTATTTCGCTCTTGCATCGAGAAATAGAGGCCTTTTTTTTTCTGCTTCGCGGTCTGTGAAGCTTGACCAAGTGCCCTTCCGGCCCCCTTCCGATTTCTTACTTGCACCAATTTACCGTCGTTTTTGACGCCACAAAGACGATAATTCTCACGAAGCACTGCCCACCCCCACAATACCGTAACCCTGGGCAGTTTTTTTCTTTTTTCCTTCTTCTCACTATAGTCGAGCCCTTTACTCCCCAGTCCGTCAGTGCACACCACCCCTGCACACAGACAGCAGCAGCAGCAGCACTGTCAGTGATGGGTCGCGCGGGAGGAGCGATCTGAATCAGGTCCACGTGAGCTGCTGTGAATGACGCTGGCCGGTTATGGACTGGAGAGGAGAGGGCGGGAGAGATGCGGCGGGAGGCGACTGGAAAGGGCTGCAGTCGTAATGATGTGTGTGTGTGTGTGTGTGTGTGTGAGCGTGCGCGCGCGCAGCATATCCGGTCTGCTGCGGGCCATGGGTCAAGCCGTCGTCATGCTAACCCACCGGGCAGCGAGGTGGGGCGGGGGGAGGGGGGGGGGGGCTGAATGGCCAGCATGCGGCCAGCTGTGGCATAATATCGCAGTATTTAGAGCTGCCCATTTCATTAGGGGCTTCCTGCCCCGGGGAGAAGTGCGGTGGCAGTAAACGAATAAATACCGATGCCGAGGTGGAACGTGAGAGGTCAATTATTACTTCAATTGCATGAAGGATTTAATTCCAGCGGTTTGAGTTTCGTGTCGGACTGCCGTGTTTCTCTCTTATAATTTATTTGCGAGCTGTATTTCACTTGTTTTTTTTTCGACGCTCAAACACACCAACACACATCACACCAGCAGCGTGGTCGGGTAGGGGGTGAGGGGTTGGAGCGGGAGACAGTTGTTGAAAAGAGAAATGGGAGTACAGGGTCAGCGTGCTGCAGAGACAGTTCCATTAATTTGCTATCCTTATTCACTCCATGTCCACGCGCGGATACATTTGCGAGCCAGTCGAATCCACTCCATTTCGCATAGCATCAAGAGCGCGAACCTCGCTGATTCCTCGTGGTCGCTCGTGCGTGACCGTGCGAGCGTGTAAATACATATTAGTAAATCCGCAGCACTGTTGAACACAGCCCGACCGAAATTACTAAAAATTAATTAACGAAATAAGGAAATCATTTAAATTTACTTCAACATGGCGCACACAATCTCAGTTTGAGGAGTAAGTCACTACTAACAATTCCCCTTCTTCCCCTTCACTCACTCACTTACTGCCTTGGTCTCTGGCAACACTGCCTCGCCTTCGCGACCGAAAGTCATCGCTGGTACCCGCTCGCAGGCCAGCCCAGCCAGTGTTGCCAGAAAGTTAGGCAAAAACCCCGCCCAATACACTGTTAAATTAAGTGTTTAAGCTTTTCACACTTAAAGGTGTGCAATTTTCATTTAAGCACTTGCAAGTGTGCAACTCACTTTTGTGCACTTGCAAGTGTTCAAATCGATATTTGTGCACTTGTGTTTAAATCCTCAATTGCACACTTCCGCAGCTTTGTACACCCTAGGCCAAGAAAGTGTGCAATAAATGAGGATTTAAACACTTACAAGTGCACAACTATCGATTTGCACACTTGCAAGTGCACAAAAAAGTGAGTTGCACACTTGCAAGTGTTTAAATGACAATTGCACACTTTAAAGTGTGAAAGGTTTAAACACTTTATTTAACAGTGCGTACACCTGTGCGTAACTGGACTGTATCTTCGGCTGACTACTAGGCAACATCTGTGTATGAGTGCAGGGGAGTTGCCTAGTAGGCAGGCGGAGATACAGTCCCTATTATGAACAGGTGTATTAGGCGGGATTTTTGCCTAACTTTCTGGCAACACTGGCCTAGCCCAGCCCAGCCCAGCCCAGCCCGCTGCTCCTATGAGAGAGAAAGGCGTCTGGCTAGGCAGGCAAGCAGACGAGACAGGGCCGGCACCGGGCCCAGGCCCAAGTGCTCGGCAGAGGTCTCGGGTCAGCCAGCCCGCCCTGCCCAGCCCAGCGCTGGGCCCGCACGGCCGCACGGCACGCCTGCCTGCGGGTCGCGTGCCCCGCCTCCCCCCAACCCACCCCGCCCCACCCCGCCCCGCCCCACCCCGCCCCGCCGCACACCTCGCGGCGCTTCGCTCATTGTGTTGCGCGCGGGGTGGCGCGGTGGGCTGCACGAGTAGGGGCTTACGCGCCACGCCGCGCCACGCCACGCCGCGCCGACCGCACAGCATCACTGCGGTACGGTGCCCGGCCCGGCCCGGCCCGGCGGCCTGCGTGTCCATCTCCATCCTTTACCTGCACCGCGGCTGGGCTGGACGGGACGGAGCCGTGGCGAAACGAAATGCAACATGATATTCAAACGCATAACGAATGCCGCACTGAGGACGCGTTTAGCGGCGGCCTCGCCTCGGGGCGCGCCGCGCGGCTCGGCGGCCATTTCGACAGGGAGGTTTTGGGGAGGGAGGAAGGGGGGGGGGGGGGGGGGGGGGGCAGTGCAGGGCGCTGTAGCGCGCTACTCTTGCAGGATCCGGGCCGTAATTTTGGGAGATGATGAGCGGAACTTGCCTTACCGCTCTATCATCGCCCGCGGGTGTGCAACCATTGCGGTACCGCGCATATGCCTTACACATTGCTCCTCACCTGGGCACGTCTGCCGCCCCCGCATGATCCCGATCCCCGCGCCCTGGATATTATTCAACTCTCCATGTTTCGGCAGCTGGAGCAGAGGACGCTGCCTGCCCCGGGCACTACGTGACGTCCCACAGCACCACCGCGTCGCGTCGCGTACCGTCAGAGGGCCGAGCGCCTCCCACCGAGATGGTTTTTCTTTTCTCCCTCTCAGGATGATGATGATTAAGAGGGTGCGCGCTCAGTTGTTCTAAACCCCCTCCTCCCCGGCAGGCAGACATCACACGGAACTGACTATGACCCCGTGCTGCACTGAGGCAACTGAACTGAACTGAACTGACGCGACGCCCGCGCTCTCACAGGCTGAGTGCGTGGCGCCCCCTGCGCCCTGCGACTCGCTTCCCATCAGGGTTGGCGGGGAGCAGTGCTCCAGTCGGAAGGGGCACTCTGGAATAGACCCTATCAGCTTAGGCGAAGTGAAGAACAACAGACCGGAAACAGTTGCTTTTATCACCCAAATGTGCTGAAAACACTCAGAGAAAGTGCACGTCGAATCGTTTTGATATTGTTTACATTTTATAAAAGTTTTCATGAACGTTTGGGTTATGAAAAGCAACTGTTTCCAGTCTTTTGTTCTTCGCCTTGTTCTTCACTTCGCTAATGCTGAAAGAGTCTATTGTACGCGTGTTTTGCTCAGGCTGCGCGGCGCAATCGTCGTGGGGTGGGTAAGGCAAGGGACTCGAGGCTCGGGGAATGAAGGACTCCCAAAGGGTCTGTGCCATAAGAAAAAGTCCGTCGGGCTATTACTACCACCTCTTGCCCACATGTAAAAAGAAGAGGTGCTGTGTATTTCCGTTGTGTGCCCACCTCCACCCCCTCCCACCCTCACAGACAAGATTATTGGGGGCGGTCTCTGTGGCAGGAGAATAATGGTGTGCCGAGGGTGTTTAGCAAAGGCCCCGAGCAGGCAGGCCGGACAGGCCACGCACACGCTGCAGCCTGGCGCAGCACACGCCAGCACGGCGGAAAAAGGAGCACTTTGGAACTCCAGTCACTGGGAGGAGGAGAGGAGAGGAAGGACCATCCGTCGCGTCCCAAAGGGTCTCCCGCGCTGCTGTGCTGGCACGCTCGGTCACGCTCGGTCACGCTCGGTCACGCTCGGTCACGCTCGGTCACGCTCGGTCACGCTCGGTCACGCCCAGCCGCGCCTCCATGTTACGTGCAGCTGATTAATTTTCCATCCGTCACTCAGGGCGTGATCCCCCGGCCCGGGCCGGCCCGGCCCTGCACAGCCCTGCGCGGCGCTGCCCGCGGCACAGGGGGGTCGAGATGTGACTGTGCTGCCGCTTCCACTGCCACACGCGCTGCCGCAGCGCGCCTTCAGGTCCACCTCCTGTTATCAGCGGAGCTGCGAGCTGTCATGGCTTCCAAGACAGATTTATAGTAAATAGTGTGACGCGTTTAGCTGTCGGGTCGGGAATGTCCTTCACGGTAGCCAGAGCCAGGACCCGCGGCCCGTATCTCAGCCATATCTGCGCCTCAGAGCGGAAGTCGCACCAGAAGATGTACGTGTTTGCTTAATGCGAAGACAATCGCAGGCTGCAATTAGGGGGATTTGGGCGTAGAATTTTATTTGCTTTGCTCCGCTTTCCGCTGCCACATATCTCATCAAATCTCTATTGCGGATCCTGTGATTAAGATTAGCTGCATCTATGTAATGGGGCTAATCAAAAGGTTTGGTGATGGATGCTCCCACAAAACGATACAGGATTTTGCCTCGGCTGCCCCCCCTCACCTGATTCGTCCAGCAATTCTGTCGGTGTGCGATTGGTTCGTGGGCGGGCGGGTGCGGGCGGCACGGGCGGGCGCGGGCGGGCGGGGAGCACCAGCTCGTGCAGCTAATTACACACGCCTAGTGAGCAAATAAACCGCTCGGCCGGGACATGCAGGGCCAGGCCGGCGGGGCGATATCCAGAGCATGTAAATGTTTTGATGCCGTCGGGAATGATGGCATTGTGCGAGAACAGAGCCGGCCTGCTGTTCGAGTTACGCAAAGTCATCCGAGTCCCCTGGGCCGGGGCAGCCGGGGCCGGGTCGGGGACGGGCCGGGGCCGGGGCTGCGGGGCTGGCAGGAGGCCAGGGACATTATCCCTCTCCCCAGGGAGGGGAGGGGAGGGGAGAGGAGAGGGCGGCTCAGGGACCCTCCTCACACTTTTCCCGCTGACGACTTTTTAACGCAGCGTGGAATAAGTGCGCAAGCGCTTTGCGGCTTTCGTTATTACAATTATTCCCCGCTTGTTTCCCCACCTGAGCCGACTGAACGCCGCGGACGCTGCGTGTGGCGGTGGTGGTGGTGAAGAGTGACAAGGGATGGCAGGATCAGCTGGTCGTGTGTCGTGTGGTGGCTCGGGAGCCCGGCTGAGTGTCGGCTTCGATCGGGCTTTCGGAAACCGCTGAACTCACGAACGTCCCGACTTGGTTGAGTAAACATTACGTGAGAGCTCGTGGCGGTAATGAACGACATTCCGTGGGCCGATATCGAACAAAGCCTGCCTGCCTGTCAGGCGCGGCCCACTCCACGCCATGCAGGTGGCTTGTATCGGCTGCTCGCCAGAAACGAGATCCAATGTTTTTTATTTCCTTTCTTTCTCTTTACGGTAAACTGTGGCGAACCCCGTTGATTTGAGGAGAATTTTGAGGCAAGATCCTGAGATTTTGAGGATGTCTATCCAACAATTTCAGACGTTCCCTTGTATTTTGATGAGGCGTCCTCAAAATCTGTGGAGCTTTTCTTACGCTAAGGGACTTCCCGTCTTGTCAGACTCTGTTTTTACAGTGTGTGCACAGCCCGCTCGGGCTAGGACGGCGCTAGGGGGCGGCGGGGCCGCGCAAGACTCGTCGTCACCACGATTTCCCGCTGACCACGCTGATTCGATGGCGCTATCAGCGCACCGGCAGCCCGACTCCCGACTCCGGCCCTGGCCCTGCTCGACCTCATCCAGGTCCAGGGGTCGGAGGGGCCCTGACGAAAGTCGAAAGGGGACTGCTGGTCACTTTAAAATCTAGAGATGCCGAGTCGATGTCGATCCCACCGGCCGCCGGCCGCTCAGCTAACGTCCCCTTCCCAGCCAAAGAATGATGCACCTCCTTGTCGCTCTCGAGAGATCTCCATTAGTTGCGAGGGAGAAGCTACATCATTCTTTGGCTGCGAAAGCGCAGTAGCGCGCCCCGAGATGGCAGGCGCGTACCCAGGATTTCGGTTTGGGGGGTGGGGGTCATCGCCATATCAAAAAGGGGGGAAGGATTTAAAAGGTTTCTACATATAAAAAATAGTGTAATTTTTGTGTATAAAACACGTATTAAATTTAAACAAGAAGATTGTAAGCGCATCAAACGCGTTTGATACAAAATGAAAAACCTCGTTCTTTACCTCTTTACTCTTTACGTTAATGATGTTAGCTTTCAACTAGAAATGGTAAGTCAACAGCAGGATAGTGAGTCCATAACACACACATTGTTGTCAGCCGCGTTCAAACCTTTCGCGGCATTTGTTTTCTTTTTGAGACAAACTTTTAGAATGATTACAGAATATCTCAATAGATGGCGTTGTTCCACTCCCGCATGCGCACAACCCATATCGGTGGTGTTGACATTGATACTCTCAATGTTGATAAACACAAATGAATGTAAAGTTTACTTTTTAATTAGAAACTGCAGAATGTTGAAAATTGTTGATACGTTTTGTGATAACTTTATTTGGCAATTAAGTGTAATTTGGTTTTATGTTCATTCGTAATTAAGTCGTAATGCGTACGGTATAAAAGTGGTCCCGCGGCGAGCGGTCGAACGTCTCTGTTCGAAATTTATATTCATAATTTCTTTTAAAAAAATGCTTGGTAACTCGAAAAAAACCTCTATTATGGACTCATTAATGGGTGAAAAGCTACAATTTGCTTGCAGAGACATAGCTGTATGTATTACCATTTCTTCGCTGAAAATGGGGTCTAACTTACACCGCACTGAGCACAATACTCGTTCTTTCACCTCTCGGTTAAGAGAGATGTGGAAAAGGTAAAGAACGAGTAAAAATCAACGCAGTCAGGCGTGGTGCCTATTTCCCGTCCTATTCTTAGTCGGCAGAGGGCGAACATATGTCTCTGCGGGGCCTTTTTTTTTGTCATGACCCCCATGACCCCCGTCTGGGTACGCGTGGTACGCGCCTGCGAGATGGATCGGGTCCACACGTCTCCGAACAGCGTGCCCGCTGAGGGCTCACTCATACGGAGGTGTGCGGCACGGGGCGGGGGCCGTGACGCACCCCGGGGCAGGGCAGGGCAGGGCGGGGCGGGGTGCCCCTCGGCGACAGCTCCAATTACAATCTCAGGACCCATACCGCGCCCGCAGCAGGGCAGGCACTGCACCCCAGCGGGTGGGGGTGGGGGAAAGAATCTCCTAAAGGGGAGGGAGGAGGGCCTGGCTGGATGTCCCCTCTTTCTGCTCCCTGCTCCGTGCACCCTGCTCCCTGCTCCGTGCTCCTTCCTCCCTGCTCTCTGCTCCGTGCTCCCTGCTCCCTGCTCCGTGCTCCGTCCTCCCTGCTCCGTGCTCCTTGCTCCGTGGTCCGTACTCCCTCTCCTCCGTCGTCCCTGCTCCCTGCCCCGTGCTCCGTTCTCCGTGCTCCTTGCTCCCCGTTCTCCACCCACCCACCCACACGCGACCTGGCAGCGCCCCTACTCCCCGCTGGGCGTCCTCCTGGTCGCCTCGCCGCTCGCCGCCGCCTCCACTCTTGTTGCCCGCGGCATTCGAACCAAATTGATTGTTTGTTTGTCGAAATTGTTGGCGTGTCCGACACAAGTGGGGGTTCGTCGGGTCGCCCCGGTGGGCGTTGAGGGCTCGGGCTCGGGTGCGCGCCGCTGGTTGCGCTCGAAGGCTCAGCCACCGCCTCGCCCTGTGGCCCTGTGGTGAGCCCCGCCCCGCCCCAACCCGCCCAGTCGGTTTCGCATTTTTATTCTGTCTCTTCCCAATCAACAACATCCATGAAAAATCCAAGCGGCAAGCGGTGCGCGCTTAGCTGGCGCCGCTTGCCTGCGCTGCCCGCCCCGCCCTCCACGCACCGCCGCGTCATGATCAAAAGACTACTCGCGCTGAGTGCGCTGGGAGGGCCGGGCGGGGTGGAGTGTTTGGCGCTGAGTGTCTCTGCCACCGGTGGTGGTCGAGAGCAGCCGAGCCGTGCGCGCAATATAACGGGTTGTTTCCTGGGAAATAGGGAAAAACTCTGTTGTAAACAGCGCTTCTGCCGGCTTCCGTGCTGCGAGTCGACTAAATCCACGGTCCGGTCGCTATTTCCGCTGCGCTTCCAAGTTCAACCTTCCGTCCGTCCTGCACGTGCGGAGCGTGGGAGGTGGGGCAGGGTCCTTCCGGACTGGCTTTCGGCAGTGCGACCAGCTCGTTTTTCGCTCGTTTGAAAAATGCGACAAATTAAAGGATTCACCGTGAAGACCTCGTTCAGCACTTTTCCGCCCGCTGATCCCTTGCGCCACAGGTAGAACGCGGTACTTTGGCCCTCAAAGAGCATTTATTACCTCTGGAAAATCTACCTCACCGAGCGGTGATGGCTTTTGAAGGGGAATATGCGATGCATGATGCGCAATAAGCACGGACAATGTACTCTGCCGCCGCCACCGGCTGCCATAGTACTTTTCCTTCATGAAAGCCCAACTTATTAATACTTTCCAACAACCACTTCAGTTCCCGCTGCTCATATGAGTTTTTGGCTTCACGTCCGACAATTTTGAGGTGCGGCTATAATTTTCTCGAGGCCTTCACTTTTCCCGTGAGACCTGGAGCGCGAGAGATGTATCGACGCGGTCCAGCGGACGCGTACCGTGACGTAACCCAGCCCTACGCGAGGGCATGGAAACAGTGTAATCCGCTGCGTGGGGAGGGGGGGGGGGGATGTGAGGACAGGCTCCAGTACCAGGTGCAGCAGGACGCGGCGAGGAGAATCCGACAGCAGGCAGGCGTTGTGTATGTGAGGATAGGTCCCCTCCTCCCTACCCGGGCTGCGAATCCGCGAAATGACAGCACGTACTTTGCAGGACACGGTAAAAACAATGTCTGATTTTTTGAGGGAAAAATGAAAATTTTGAGGAGCACCCGTACTATAACGAAAATTCCTCAGATTTTGAGGAAGTCTCCTCAAAAAATGAGAGATTTTTCCTTAAATTTTGAGGAGACTTCCTCAAAATCTGAGGACTTTTCCTCAAAGTGTAGGTGCTCCTCAAAATTTTCCCTTTTCCCTCAAAAAATCAGACATCGTTTTTACCGTGGAGTGTCAACTTCCATTTGTATTCCATTTGTATTCCCTTCAAGTACGTGAAATTCCGACGAAATTTGACATCTCCACTTGTTCAAATGTACCGGGTGTCCCCTGCGAATACACGACAGTGTTGCGGGTCTGCCTTCTCACTTTGGCCGTAAGGCGCCATTGCCCCTTAGGTAGGCAGACCCGCAACACTGTCGTGTATTCACCGGGACACCCGGTAGACGAATGGAAAGTTCCCCACGTTGCGAAAACGGTTCTTTGGTGTCCAAGGACCATCGCACCAAGTCACGCGGACGCGGCTGCGTGGTATCTTCCTATCCGTCCTTGAATCGGTCCGATGGTCCTTGGACACCAAGGCACCGTTCCCTTTCAGCAAACACTCGCGTTTCCGGTGCGCCGCGCTGCGCAGTGCAGGCTGACTCGTCTCAGGGGCATACTTCGCAAAAACACAAAATGAGCCTCGCCATACCCCAATTATTCACTTTGAGGTTAATATGTCAAAATGGAAATTTTGGGCAAGAGGTGGAAAATGGGGAGAACGGTGAAAATTTGGGGAACGAGGAGGGAGTTGTTGCCAGACTGAGCACACCCCACCACCGCCAGACACACTGAAAATGTACAAGTCCTGATTCTCGCTCCCATACGAGTGAGAATTTGAGGGCAATTTTATTACTCTCCGGAGAGTGAGAAATTTTTTCCTCCCTCGCTCTATTTGACAAAGAATTGTGTAACCTCGCCCTAATAAAGTGAGGATTCGTGCTCAAACAAATTGAGGCTATAAAATCCTCATCCAAAAAGAGTGAGGCTAAAAAATATTGTGCTCGAAGAGGGTGAAAACATAAGTGTCCTCAGCCATTTTGCGTGAGAAATTGGATTCGAGGGTTTGGCAGTGCACTTTCCTACGCCTATTCCACTTTCCGCTCTGTTGTTGCAGCTGCTGGCGGAGAGCGACGCGGCGCCGCTGCTGGACCACACGGCCTACGACCAGCGGGTGTTCTACAAGCGGGAGGCGCCGTACCCCGGCGGGCACGCCTCCGCCTCCGTGGCCGTGCCGCTGCAGGTGCCGGGGCCCGACATGGGGCGCGCGCAGGCGGCTCCAGCCGGACACAACTGAGCTGGGCGTGAGGCGGGGCGGGGCGGGGCGGGGCGGGGCGGGCCGCGGGGGCAGGGAGGAGCGCCGAGCATCGCCACCCCAGCAGGGTGATTCCGCACCCTGGTTTCGTCGCTCTCTCCTTGTCGCACTCACGGAGCACGCGGCCATGAGGTGCAAGAGAGAGGGAACTACAAAACGGTTTTCGGAATCACCTTGCAGCGCGCGGAGAGCGGGGAGAGCGCTTCCAGCTCATGCCGCTGTTTCAACACGCCCGGACATCGATAATTTGGAACCAAATCGACTTGGGCCGAGAGGCTGACTTGATTTCGTCCCAAAGAGAGGGAGGTAGCCCCGGGCTGAACGACGCGCAATGAAGAGCCGGTCCGACCTGCGCGTCAGTCGCTCCGCCTCCCCCCTCAGGGGCCTCGTTCATTTCAAAAGGCTCGCTCCGTCATATTCCTTTCTCTTATTTTTCTTCCACATTTTAAAGACTTATAGGGATATAACAGCGTTTTTGCAATATTAGCAGCCTCTTTTCAGCTACCTTCCCATTTTCGTGTTGTTTGCCTTTTTCAGTGAGCAAGTAACGTGTAAAAAATGTACTTTTCCTTCTCTTAACATTTATGTGATCTGTAATTTGGAATACTGGTTAGTAAACGATTCAGTGGCAAGGAAGACGCTGGCAGTGTGGCATTATATGAAGAGAATTAACATCTCAGCAGTGGAAATGAAAGTCGCACATGTGCGATTGAGATGCGCTCATGATCCGATCAGAAATAAGTAGGGTAAAGAATATCAACATTCAAACGCTTGAACAAATGCGTCGGGAACGTTTGGAAATAGTCATTAAAAGAGGGCAGAAAAGTTGTTATCTTTGAGCATACTTTGACTTTCAATAGCTTAAATGCAGTTCCGTGCCAATAGAAATTAAAATTGTAAGGAAGAAATTGTTATTTTTGTGAGTTCGTTCTAATTGAAAAGGTTTGTGCACCTAGCCATGTAACAGAGTCATAATATGAAATTGTCAGAACGCTTTCGATCGGCTGTTGCGCCCATTGATCGGGAGTTGACTAACAATTTATCGTATAAGTAGCGTTGTTTTCTGCGCATTTTCTTTATCTATTCATATCTTACAGTGGTATGCTCCTGTTTACTATATCGAGAATAAGTGTATACACTGTAAAAGTTAAAAACACTTTCGCTTCTCTGGCTGCATAAGCATTGTAAAATGTGCTCCCTAACACATGATGTAGAGTCAAATTACTCATTTTAACTTTGAAAACTAGCATATAAATCTACGTTTGTTTAAATAACATGAGTATAAAATAATCTTAAATTATTACTTAATTCAGTTGTCCATCCATCAACGAAAGCATGTACAAATTGCATTTGATTGTGTTCTTGGTTAATTGTTCTTTCTGTTGTTAATAACTCACTTAATAAATACGCAAACTTCAGACGTGGGTGACTTCCTTTCCCCTCAACCGCACTCAAGAACGTCACGATCACTACGAGCGATCCCGAGAAACAATTTTTAATATCAGACATGCAATAATTGATGTCGAACAGACTATAGGTAAGTACTTTCTTTTCAGCATTCAACAGCGTCTGATAATAAGTCCTAGGATGAGCCAGCCGCAAAGGGTTGTCAACTCCGATATTCCTCCGTACACGAGATGATATTACCTCAAATATTACTTTGATATTACCCCATATTACAGGTAATATTACGTTGGTATTACCCATTTTACCAGGATTATGACGTCAGTACTGTAAAATTTGTGTAATATTACCAATAATACCTGTAATATTCCATATTCCTCCGTACACGGTCAAGCGGAGTTGACGACCCTTTGGCCAGCCGCGGCCCTCCCCCTCCCCTCCCGCCGCCTGTGGTCTCCTCTCCTCGGCCACCCCCATCACCTCCTATCACCCCTCTAAATCCCACTGACCGTTTGCCGCCGCAGAAGCACGCGTGCAGACTGTTGGGTTGGTAGTCAGCCCCAGCCAGCACCATCCACCACACTGCTCGGCGCAACGAGGCCGGCCGCGCCCTGCCCCGCCCGACCGGGTGGCTTGAGCCGGAATTCGATTTGAACTTTCTTCGTTGCTGCTGCAAGATTGAGTCTCCGTAAGCAGGAAGGGACTCTAACCAAAGACGAGAAAAAGGACAGGGAGAAAGTTTCGATGGCTGACAACCATTCAGATTGAGGAAGGGCAAAAGTGTAAATACTATGCAGTTATAATGCTACCTCTAAAAAGGGGCTCGAGACTTGGCGTCTTCAGGGATTACTCGACATCCTTGAGATTTTCATGTCACCCGAGATAGCTGTTTTTTGTGTTGTTTTTTTTTTTCCGCACACTACAAAGAAAATTGTGAATTGCCAAGTGGGCCGCTTTTTCCAAGGAAGCGGGGATGCGGAACGCGTCTCACCGCTTGTAGCGCCGCGACGGCCTTGAACCGATCGGCCGCCCTCCGCACTGCGCGACTAGACTCCCTGCGTCCAAGTCCACGCGTCGAGCCACCCGCGCACACGCCCACGCAACAGGCACGGGCGCAGCCCGGCGCAGGCCCGGAGAAGAGAGATGGTGCGGTGAAGAAGAAGACCCGAGCCCCGCCCTGGAGCCAGTGCGGGCCTCGAGGGGACACCGCCAGCCCCGGCCCGGGCCCGGCCCCGGGCCCGGCCCCGGCCTCCCGCGGCCACCGCCCACGGAGGGCGCGCTTTTTGCCATTCGCAACTTTTTTGATATATATTGGTCGAGGGACATTATGGGCTCTCGATGGTAGACCGAGAGCACAGTCGGGCCGGGCCGGGCCGGGGCGAACGAGAGCCCAGCCCGGGCCCGGGCTTTAGTTGCCATTAGCTTTTTTTTCGCACGCCGCTGGGTAATGGCCCGTGTAGGGAGGGAAGAGGCGCGGTGGTAGAGAAAGGGGCTGCGCCCCTCCCTGCCCCGCCCTGCCCCGCCCTGCCCCGCCCAGCCCCACCCCGTTCCCCACGGACATAGCCTCTCCCGCGCAGCCCCGCGCGTCTCGCTTGTCATGCTCCGCCGATCGTGATGCAGATTGCGATCCAGGTTAGGAATCGGAAGAAGAGGAATCGCGGGCGTTCCGGAGTCGTTTTGACTGCATAAGTAATACACATTGGTGACGCACAGCGGCAGGTGGCGGAGCGGCGCAGTGTTCCACTCCACGCGCGGCTCCTGCTCGGAGGGCACGTCGCGCGGGTTGCCTACCCGGCGGGCACGGCGCTGGGCCCATCAGCCTGATGGCCTGCGCCTGCCTTCAGAGCCACCCTGATCCAATCTCTCTCTCTGCCGGACCGAAATCATGATTCCCGGCTGAGCGTCGCTGATCCTCCTCGGAGCCGCACGGGACGGGCCGGAGTGACGCTGACCTATCCGTGGGGAGGATAACAGGTGTCAGCTCGACGCAGTGGTTCCTGGGGGAGGGGGGGGGGGGGGGGCAGCAAACCCGTATTAGCAGGTAGATTGCTGCGGCGCAGGGGCTGGGCGGGCCGAGTGGGCAGCTGGATTTCGATCCGCCTCGGGGTCAGGAAAAGAGGGCAGAGACCATCCCGAGGAAGAAGTCATGATCCGGAATGGCCAAAGGCATCTACAGAAATTTCTCGGAATATACGTTTTACACTCCCTCTCTCACTCTAAAAAAAATAATTCCAGCCCGTTTCATCCGAGAGGGGACGGTACGGTGGGTCCTCGGTGCAGTATGCCATGGGCCACCCTGGGGTTGCCCGGAAGCGTATGTGTAGAGGCGAGGTTTTTGTTGGCTGTCTAGGCGAGAGAATAAACGAGTGGATGCGTGGCGGTATGCAGGGCGGGGCGAGGCAGGGCGAGGACCGCGGGTGGAAGAGGTTGAGAAAAGAGAAGCGGGGGTGGCTTGCGGGGGCGGCAAGCGGGGATGGCAAGCGGGGGCGACAAGCGGGCGTGGCAAGCGGGGGTGGCTTGCGGGGGCGTCAAGCGGGGGCGTCAAGCGGGGGCTGCAAGCGGGGGTGGCGTGCGGGGGCGACAAGCGAGGGTGGCAAGCGGGGGCGGCAAGCGGGGCGGCAAGCGGGGTGGCAAGCGGGGGCGGCAAGCGGGGGTGGCAAGCGGGGGCGGCGAGTGGGGGATTCAAGTGAGGGTGGCGTGCGGGGGCGGCGAGCGGGAGTGGCGGTGGCATGTCGGACACAGCGCGACACGCTAACTCCCTCCGGCCGGACGTCGCCAACTTGGCGCGGGGTGTCGCGGGGGCGGCCCGGCGTCTTGGAGTGCGGCGGGGCTGTAGGGGAATGAGGACAGAAGGGGAGGGGGGAGGGGGGGCGCTGTGGGGACGCGCTCGGCTCAGGACGCCAGCCCCGGGCCGGGTCGGGCCGGGTCTCCCCGCCCTTGACATTTGGGGCGGCGCTGCAGCGCAGTGGCCGGGCCGGGTGGGCCGGGCCAGTATCGAGGCAGGCCGGCGGGCCCAGGGAGCTCTGCTCTGCTCCGGGCGAAGGGCGGGGGAAGGGGGGGGGGGGTCGCTCAGCCTAACATGTGCCCATACCCCCCTCACCGCTAGCATCGCCCCCAGTTTTTACCCCGCGGTGAGTTTCGCATGTCACCTCCGACCATAGTTCGTCACTTCTCGCTCGCAGGGAGCCTGCCTGCCTGCCTGTGCCCACCCTGCGGCGGTGGCGCGGCGGCTGGCGGGGCGCGCCTACGTCATACGACTACTTCTTGCCGCTGAAATCGGCCCTCACCGCTGGCGTGCGTGGCGCACCAACAAACTTGTTCCAGACCTCACCCAGCTTGCGTACCCTGCTTGCACACACACACGCACACACACACACACACGCACTCACACTCCCGCGCCCGGCCCTCGAGCCCCGTCAAACTGAGAGGCCTGCCTGGTAGGTCGTGATGAATGATGACTTTCGCGTGGGGTGCAAGTTACATGCCCGCCCGACGCCCGTTCGACGCCTGCCCGACGCCGCTTGACGCACTCTTATCGCCGGCTCGACTCGACGCCCGCTGCCCCCGCTGCCGGCCGCACCGCACAGTCCAGTGCACCGGGCCACACGGAGCATGTGACGCGCGAGCACGGGAGTAATGCGCTGTGTAACAAGGTGTAAGCCGCGGCCACAAGTTGTGCCCTGTTCGGCCCGCCCGGTGCAGGCAGAGGGCTGCTGGATGCCTCCGAACAGTTGTGTCCTCCTCACGGCCGTGCCCCAGCCCCGTGAGTGCGACAAGGACAGAATAGCGAAACTATTGTCGCTGCACGGAATCACGCTACAACACAACCCAGCGACCCATCACAGTGCCGACGCGACGCCCTAGCATGCCCGGCCCGGCCAGCCTCCCACTTTCCCGCTCTATTACTTTTCCATCCCCTTTCTGCCCTCTCGCCGTTTCTCTCTGTCTCTCTTGCACCCACTCCTTCGCCTTCCTCGGGGCATTTGGATGGCCTTCTCTTGTTGCCTCCTTCATGTAGCTCCCGCGTGCCCTGGCCGGCCCCGTGTGTGCGCAGACGAGTGTGAAGTTGGCCAACGGACCGTTGGCCAACCGAATTCAGCTTACTCGGAGCAGACTATATGGCTCTTAGCAGCCAACCATTAGCCAACCATCAGATAAGGGCTGTCCGACGCCTCGAGACGGTTGTAAGGGGTGCTACAGAGAGCCTGCAACACAACCCCAGGCTCTTAAAGATGCACGGTAAAAATAGTTTCTTGTATTTCAAGATCATTCTTGGATCTTATGGAGAACACCAATGGACATGCAAGACAGATCTTGAAATACAAGAAACTATTTTTACCGAGTGGCCGCCATCATTTGAACAGTGATTAAGAGCCAGCTTTGGAGGCTGAGACGTTTTTGGGCTAGCGTTCTGGGGTCGATCCGAGGGTCGCAAAGGGTACTCTGGTGACCCGACAACACACCCCTTTCACCGAAATGGCACTCCCGGTACAGCCCAAAAAAGTCTCAGGGTGCAAAGTTGGCCGAAAACGCGATTTTCACGATTGAGAGCCAACTTTGGAGGCTGAGACTTTTTTGGGCTAGCGTTCTGGAGTCGATCCGAGGGTCGCAAAGGGTACTCTGGTGACCCGACAACACACCCCTTTCACCGAAATGGCACTCCCGGTACAGCCCAAAAAAGTCTCAGGGGGCAAAGTTAGCCGAAAACGCGATTTTCACGATTAAGAGCCAACTTTGGAGGCTGAGACTTTTTTGGGCTAGCGTTCTGGAGTCGATCCGAGGGTCGCAAAGGGTGCTCTGGTGACCCGACAACACAACCCTTTCACCGAAATCGCCCTCCCGGTAGAGCCCAAAAAAGTCTCAGGGGGCAAAGTTGGCCGGAAACGCTATTTTCAAGATAAGAAGCCAACTTTGTAGGCTGAGCCTTTTTTGGGCTAGCGTCGGCTAGCGTTCTGGGGTCGATCCGAGGGTCGCAAAGGGTACTCTCGTGAGGGTCGCCTCTAGTACCTCTATTGGAAACACCTCTAATTTTGATTAGAGGTAAATTTACCCTTACTGCAATATACCTCTAATAATATTGATGAGAAAATACCTCTACAAGATTTACCTCTACGGTTAGGAGTAAAACACAGAGTTGGGAATTTACCTCTAAAAAGTTTCAGGAGTAAAAACTCTCCTACTGTGTTTTACATGTAAACCTTGACGCGGCGTTATCACGGCTACGTCAGTTACCTCTCTACACTTGAGATGAAAATTGCGCAGTTCGGGAAAGGCGTGCAACGGTCACCCGGCGAGAGCCGCAGTTGTCGAAATAGGTTCTGTGAGAGATGGGTCCAATTCATCTAAAGAAAATGCTTCTAAAAGAATTCACATCGCTAATTTCCATCTAAGTATTTTCAATCTAACAGAAAACGGCAAAAATTCCATCTAAGAGCAATGCTTCTAGTTTTTAGAGGCAAATTACTCGAATACAGCAAGAAGTGAAAATCTTTCTAAGACCAACCAGCGTTTTGCTTCTAAGAAAAATCAGTGGATGCATCTAACGAATACACCTCTCCAAAAATAACCGTAATTTGACCTCTAATGGATTTGCATCTAAAAAAGGGAGTGTTTTACCGTTTGGTCGCCACCGTCACACGTTTCTTTTTGTCCGATCTGGCACTCGGGGTGTGATCGTTTTGTCCGACCCCAACGAACCGTAAGAAGAGTCGCCTGCTATCCTCTGCGATTGCAGCTCGATTGTCCGACCTTATGATTTCCTCAAAATCCAAAAAAGTGCCTTGCTTTTTTCTGACCTTGTTTACACGGGTGAAGTGGAGAAGGAATGGGTATCATGGTCGGAGCACCTCAAATTCATTTTAAAGAGCTATTTTAAAATAAAAATTGAAAAATTGGTAGGCCCCTACCTAACTCGCAACCTGCGAGCCCCGCCTGCTTAACTTCGGAGTTCTGATGGGATCCGGTGTGTTCCAGGCGACCGCCACCCCGCGGGCACGAGAAGTCCTCTCCGCTTCGGGGAGAGTCCCCGCTTAAGGCTGGCGGCCTGTCAGGCCCGCCGTACTACCCTATTTAAACAGCGCCTTGAAGCCGTAGGTAGCATTTCAGACCAACGACTGGGCACCACCGGACCGCATGACCGGTCAGTGGGAGGTAGAGGCAAGGAAGGACGATAGAGGGGGAGAAAAGCAGAAAGAGAAGTTTTTGCGGAAGAGTAAGCGTACGGTTGGTTAGACCTGTACTGACCCGCTCCCGCACAGGTTATGGAAAAGCTGTTTACTAAGGAGCCAGATTCATAGGCCTTACTTCCCCACGAGGGACCACCCCCCGTGGCATGGGACGGAACTTCCTGACAACTCGCTTTCGCTGCCAGTGAAGAACCTACCTGGGAATTGAACCCAGGCCCCAAGTGCCGAGTCTCATGACACCCCGCGGCTTTCGTGGTACTAAGACCACTAGACCGTCGGCGATTCCACGGGGGAGCTCCGTTGAAATGGGGGGTTTGAATTCCACTCCAGGCTGCTGTCCTCGGAAAAATTTATATTTTATAGCAAGATTTGAACCCGGGTTCTTCGGCCCCCGGATCATCACTAAGCCGGCACGGCTACGACGCCATGGTACAAGATCACTTTCCACTAGGGGTGACGCCTCGAAGAGCTGTAGTCGCCGACGAACCTGTACCGGTGGCGTCATCAGTAAGCCTGCTCTCCTTGCTGGGACAGACCAGCCGATTGGCGACTTTGGTATCCACATCGGCACCGTCAGGAGCACTGGTTGGGCACAGGTTCGAATACCGATCACAATTTTTTTTTTCGAAGAAGTTTTGTCTTTTTCAGTTGCCCGAGGTACAAGGACAGTGGATAAAAAGGATTAAGTAGGTAAAAAATAAATCAAAACAAATCCGCACTCGACATTGATGTCGTCGCCGGTGAAAGCACGAGTTGGACAGAGGTTCTAATGCCACTCCTATCTGTAACTTCTTTTTCTTTTCTTTTTTTCTTTTTTAAGTTGGTAGCTTTGCTACGCTGTAAATTTTTTTCTTTAAAAAAACAATAATTTTTTTTAATGCTTTGGGCAACTGCAAATAGGCAAAACTACGTACTGATAAAACCCTATCACATGCGAGCTCGTTTGAAAGGAAATTTTACGCCGGAGATGATGCTGACCTCAGAAGTTATATTTTAAGTGGTGGTCAACCAGTTGCACCCCCAAGTGTACAAATGAACATTCACACACCTACAAGTGTGCGACATTCGCACACTTGGCTTTCCAGTGTAGGGTACTGCGGGGCTCGGCCAGCCCGGAGGCTAGAAGAACAAATTCTTCGGGCATGGGGAGGGGAGGAGCGGGGACACACCCCTCCCAGCCCCGCTGCCTCGTGGCCTCAGATTTTTGCTCTTGTACTTCCGGGCTGTCCGAGCGTGTGAAATACCAGCAGGGAGGGGAGAGTTAGCACTCGTGACATATGTGTGCGTAGTGTTGACCGCAGCGCAGCGGTCCTGCAGCGGTGCTACCCGCACCACTTCTAACCAAAGAGTTTTTATCCTCCCTCCCCCACCGCCTCCGCCCGGGCGCCGCGCCGCGCCGGGCCCCGCCGGGCCGCGCGCGTAAGAACGCATTCCTCCCCTCGGCGAGCAGAGATAAAACGCGTCCTTGGGGCGGTAGAGGCGTGTGCGCGCGGGGGCGGGGCGGGGCGGGGCAGTCCAGTGCCGGTCCGACCTTAATGTTTGTCTTTCGAGGATGAAAATGAGACTCACTCCTTGCGCCCCCCTCTCTCTCTCTCTCTCTCTCTCTCTCTCTCTCTCTCTCTCTCTCTCTCTCTCTCTCTCTGTCTGTCTCTCCCTCTCCCATACATTCTCATTTTCCCCAGGACAAGAGACGGTTGGCTGGCCAGCAGAGATAACCAACGCCCACGGTGCGTAAGCTTGAATCCACAATTTTTCCTCCGCGATGACAGTCTCAGCAGCGTCCTTCATTTCGCACCTCGGCACTTATTTAGCTGCCCAGCCAAGTGTTCAGGTGGGGCTGGGCCAGCAGGTTCATGACTTCTGTGCGGAGCTCTTTCACGCCTTTGGACTCGGGGCGCGCCGGGCCGGGCCGGGCCGGCGGCCCCCGCGCCCTCTCTGCCTATTCCGCTCCCCACGCTCTCCGCATTCCGCCGACGCGACGGGCCGAGCCCCTCCCCCTGCCGACTGATTCAGAAGATCGCTCTCGCACCCCCGTCCTTCTCGCACTCATGAGGCCATGCCACCCCCAACATGGGGGACCGCCATGAGTGGGACAAGGACTGAGGAAAGAGAGCGATCTTCTGAATCAGTCGGCTGTCCCTGCCCCTGCCCTGACTCCCTGCGACCACCTGGCGACCACCGCCTTTGTCGCAACTCTTCATCACCTTTGACCGCCGCGCCGCGCCGCGCCCCTTGCACTCGAGGGCCTCTTTGACGGGGATATCCGATCCCTGCTCGCTCGCCCCGGCCGGACAGCCGCACGGCTTCGGCTCCGCGTGTCCGAGCCGAGCACGCCACCCCCGCGCCCTCGTCAACGCCGACGGGATTGGGCGGCACCTGTCTCTCTCGCGCGCACGGGCGTCGACGGGGAGGTATGCGGCCGGGCCCGGTGGTGCCCGGTGGTGCTGAGGTGGTGCACGTGGAGGGGGGAGAGTGTCCACCGCTCCGGTATAAAAGGCGGGGGTGGCCCCGCAGCTGCCACTAATATTTTTATGTTTGGTGCGGACATTGTATGAGCAGTGTGAGTGGTGAGTGTCTCCAGTGCAACGTGTGCGCGAGCGAGTGTGTCGGCAGCCAGTGCTTCGTGCGGTCTCCCTCCGCGCCTCCTCCCGGACTACTACCCCATATTGTGTCTGTGTGTGTGTGTGAGTGAAGTCGACGTGCAGCGCCGCGCTGCTGTGTTGTACTGTACGCCGTTACGGGCCGCGCACAGCGATAGTTTGTATTCAGTGGCGGCCCGCGCCCGCGTACCGCCCGCCCCGCCGAGCAATATTCTACCCCGTTCTGCCGATGGCCGCTGATCAATGCGACGTACCGCAGGAAATAGAGGCCGGCCGGGGCGTGGCGGGGCGTGGTGGCCTGGCGGAGCCGGGCATACCGAGACTAGACGCGGCTCCATAAAACTGCGAGTCTGGATAGAGAACCGTGGGTAGCCCGCGTGTGTTACATCAGACACCGCCGTTTGTCCGCGAGGATGGCTCGCAGGGTGAGGAGGCGGGGAGTGGAGTGCGTATTCCGCCGGTTCACTCGCGTACCGTCCCGTTCGGCCTTACTCGGTGCGGTTTGCAGGCGTTTACCGAATCGATATCGTAAAAGTGCGTGGTAGCTGTGCCCTGCCCTGGTGTGCCCTGTGCCGCAGCCTGCCGGACCCCGGCCCCAACCGGCCGACAGAATCAGCAAAGGCGTTCCCGAGATTTATGGGAGGCGCCACTCGTGTCGCGACCTTATCGGTTTCGCCAGGAGAGTGATCGCGCGGGACCGCGGCGCGTGCCAATGCAGAGCCTTACTCCACCATCCATAACGCGGCGCCGCTGCGGGGCGGTAGTGTTTTCCATGCGAAACAGTCTAATTGCCGTCATAAACCGCTATACCCGCCTCTCTCTCTCTCTGTCTCTCTCTCTCTCTCTCTCTCTCTCTCTCTTTTCTCTCTCTCTCTGCAACGTCCCTTTCGCTGACGTAACGTTGTTCATTTGAATTCGGCGGCCCCACCCTTCTGTACTACTTATCAAGTCGCCTTCATATCGCCTCTCGCATAGCGGCGGTGGGCAGTAGCAGCGATATGGCGTTGGTTGGAATGGGATGGGGTTGGGTTGGGAGGGATGGCTCCAACCCTTTTCTCAGGCGGGCCGGCGGGCCCCGCTGCGGGTACACGCTAGCCAGGCTTAGCAGGCTGATTCCGAAGATCGCTCTCGTCGCTCCGTCTTTGTTAGGTGCCCTATGTCGGGGTCGTCAGGACCCCATGAGTGCGACAAGGACGGAGGCGCGAGAGCGATCTTCGGAATCAGCCTCCTGCTGCACACTGGTGGTGGAACGGAACGCCAGAGATCATTTGGATCATTGCGCCTCGCAAAGCGCGATGCGTGGGTCGGGGCAGCGGGGTAGGGCGGAACGGGGTGGGGCGGCGTGAGGGAGGTGGTGCGTTATGGGCGCGCCGCGCTGAGAGGTGTGTATGTTCCGCTGTTATTCGATCGCCCCGCGCGGGGCCGTGCAATGCCGTGCCGGGGCAGGGCAGGGCTGGGCAGGGCAGGGCAGGGCAGGGCAGGGCAGGGCAGGGCAGGGCAGGACAGGGCAGGGCAGGGCAGGGCAGGGCAGGGCAGGGCAGGGCAGGGCAGGGCAGGGCAGGGCAGGGCAGGGCAGGGCAGGGCAGGGCAGGGCAGGGCAGGGCAGGGCAGGGCAGGGCAGGGCAGGGCAGGGCAGGGCAGGGCAGGGCAGGGCAGGGCAGGGCAGGGCAGGGCAGGGCAGGGCAGGGCAGGGCAGGGCAGGGCAGGGCAGGGAGGCGGCGTGCGGTCCTCCTTTCTGCTGCTTCATTAGCGTGAGGTCCGCCCCTGCGTGCCCGGCGCCCGGCGCCCGGCCCGGCCTGGCCGGCTGGGATCCCGCACGTTTATTCCTCGAAATGTCTCACTTCCGGTCCGGTCCGGTCAGGCGCCGCACGTTGCATCGCACGTCGAACAGCCACGCGCGACTCTCTCTCGGCAATTCGATAACCTCCTCCCTGACTCATACCCGTGCTCTTTTCCCGCCGGCTCGTCCTGCTGCGCCCCGGAGCACCTCGGCGTGGCGTGGCGTGGCGTGGCGTGGCGCTCTCAGAAGGGCGATTGCGCGGGGGCCGCAGCCGTGACGCAACCCCTTGGCATTCACTCGAGTCATTACTATTTGTATTGACCGGCGGCGGCGGCGCGGCGTGTGTGGTCGCCGTGCAGGGCAGGGGATTCATCAGGCAACATGATATTTGCTTTCTTCTGCGGCGCACGCCGCCCTGCCCTGCCCTGCCTTGCCCTGCCCTGCCCTGCCCTGCCCTGCCCTGCCCTGCCCTGCCCTGCCCTGCCCTGCCCTGCCCTGCCCTGCCCTGCCCTGCCCTGCCCTGCCCTGCCCTGCCCTGCCCTGCCCTGCCCTGCCCTGCCCTGCCCTGCCCTGCCCTGCCCTGCCCTGCCCTGCCCTGCCCTGCCCTGCCCTGCCCTGCCCTGCCCTGCCCTGCCCTGCCCTGCCCTGCCCTGCCCTGCCCTGCCCTGCCCTGCCCTGCCCTGCCCTGCCCTGCCCGCGGTGCCCCTGTGGGCCCTGCATTCGCCGCACACCCTGGAGACTCCGAGCTGAGGAGGTGTAAATGAAAAAGATTTGCTGGGAGGATAGCCGACGTAGAGAATGCCCCATTACGCAGGCGCGGCGCCACGCCGTACCGTGCGGCGGTCCGGTCCAGGGGTGGCAGAAGTGTTTGCCGGCGTTGATAGGAGTAGGAGTAATGTGTGGCCCGCTCCGCATTGTGTGCGGCAGGTTAGTGTGGGAGCGCCGCGGCCGCGGAGTGAGTACCTTGCGTGTGGAGGAAAAACTATGGCCCGCATTAGCCTGCCGTGACCAATGAGAAAAAAAATATCAATCAAGATTGGTATTGAAAGCAGATGATACCGCAAGAGAAATTGCTATGGGGTGCGCTTTGTGCGACAATTTGTTGTGAGAACGCAAACTATGTAAACGACGCCAGCAGCGCCGCGCCACGCGCCTGCGGGGTTAGGAGGAAAGGGGGGGGGGGGACGCCGGCGGCGTGGCGGACCGAAGCGGTCGCTGGCAGGGAGGAGCTGTAAGTGTTGTTACACGCTGCGCGCGGGGCGGAGGTGTCATTGTGCCGCGCAGACTGCGCGTCAGGCAGGCAGCCATAGCCCCCCCTGGCAGCGCCGCGCTATATTATTGTAAGGTTATGCGATTGGTTTCTGGACTCGAGAGTACAAGCTAGCTGACACCTTGGTGTCTTGTACTGTTCTGAAAGTAAAGAAGTAAAGGTATCATCTGCTAAAAACGGGGGCGTCATAGTGGAACGGGGAGGATCGCGAGGGGAGGAGTTGTGGTGAGGTTAGGTGCTTGGACTGGAGGAGACATGCCCTGAGCACCACTGGGTTTTTTGCTGGATTCTCCGGCGGTGCCCTCAACTTTAGCCGTGTAGTGGGGAGGGATAAGTTGGGGGACCGCTTGATATCCATTAACTTCGGACGAGGCCGGTTCGGTTCCCCGCTCGGCTCGGGCGTAAGGGTGAGTCGCAGAGGGGCGTGGCGAGACGTGTCGGGCCGGCCGCGCTCAGGGAGCCGCAGTGGCAGGGCGGCGCTGACCCCGATACTCTCTCCGCCCGGCCCGGGCCGGCCGCGCCCCTGCCCTGCCCCGCCCTGCCCCGCCCCGCCCCGCCCCGCCCCGCCCCGCCCCGCCCCGCCAGCCCCTGCACACCCTTTCACTCCAGCTATGCCCGGCCCCCGGCCCTCGCAGCCCCCGGGCCCGGGCCCCGCCCCCGCCCCGGTCAGCCTACTTTCACCTCGCGGCGACATACTGGCCTCTGCACTGACACCGCCCCCCCCCCTCCCCCACACGCCTACCGCGGCTGCGAACTTGTGCATGGCGTGGCTCAGCGTGGCGCTAAGAGGCTTTACCGCAGTCTTTAATCGCCCCGAGGCAGAGGTGTTTGTCTTGGTCCCCAAATCCCCCGGTGACCACGCAGTGTGTGTCCTGCGCCTTACGACACGTGTTTTCCCTCACCTGGATGATGCCAGGGCAGGAATGCGCTCCGCCAGCTGCGCGTCGTGTGGTCCCGGGCCGGCCCCCACCTCACCTGCACGCGCTAATGCTAATCCTTGTCCTGCCTGCAGATCACCATGCTGTCCCGCGCCGTCCTCGTGCTGGCGGTGCTGTCCGCGGCGCTGTCCGCTGAGGTGCCCGAGTCGCACATCATGCACGTGCCCCGCCACGGCCTGTCCCAGCAGCCGCCCCGGCCCACCGCCCCCGCCGGCCCCGCCGGCCCCGCAATCCCGCAGACGCCCGCCGAGGAGCGATCGCTCAAGCTCGTCAAGGCCGTGCCTCTGCTCAGCAAGTTCGCGCTCAAGCCCAAGTTCCCATTCGGCCTGAAGGAGAAGCTGCCCTTCGGCCTGAAGAAGAAGCTCCCCGCCTTCCTGGGTGGCACCGCGGCCGCCGCCGCCGCCTCTGGCGCCGCCGGCGCGGGCTCCCTCGGCGCCCTGGGCATCCACGGCCTGGACTTCTCCAAACTGAGCTCTCACGACGCCGCCCTGCTGCACCAGTACCCCGTGTGGAAGGTGCACCGCTACAACGGCATCGACCTGCGACCCGTCCGCCTGGGAGCCCCCTCTGGGCCCTACCCCGCGGCCGCCCCCGCCGGACCTTACCCCGCCGAGGAGCCCAAGCAGGTGTATGGCCCACCGCCCAAGGAGGTCGCTGTGCCTGAGCCTGTGTATGGCCCCCCGGCCGAGGCCTACGGACCCCCTGCTGAGACCTACGGGCCCCCCGCTGAGACCTACGGCCCTCCCGCCGAGACCTACGGACCCCCCGCCCAGACCTACGGACCTCCCGCTGAGACCTATGGACCTCCCGCTGAGACCTACGGACCGCCGACTGGCTCGTCTGCAGAGGCCGCCCCTGGCGGCCCCGGGGGCGACGACGGCCTGGAGGCCCTGTCCCAGCTCGGCGCCCTGACCGACTTCCTCCCCGGCGGTGGTTCCGGCTCCGGGTCAGGCCCTTTCGCTAGCCTCGGCAACCTGGCCACTCTGCTGAGCACCTCTGGGCGCTCCAAGGGGGAGATCCTCTCCACCCTGGCCAAGTTCAAGCAGGGCTTCCCCGACCTCATCAAGTCCGCCGTGGGCCCCGCTCCCGCGCCCCCAGCTGAGAGCGCCGTGTACCACCCTCCCGCGCCCTCGGGCATCCACGGCCTGTTCCAGGGCCACCACCTGTTCTCCAAGTTCGCCAACGGCTTCTC
Source organism: Frankliniella fusca (assembly GCA_029379305.1). Lineage (NCBI taxonomy): Eukaryota > Metazoa > Arthropoda > Insecta > Thysanoptera > Thripidae > Frankliniella > Frankliniella fusca. The sequence continues at coordinate 3,577 of JAHWGI010000294.1, read as the reverse complement.
CGGGCACGGTGCGTCTCACGTGCCCCTGCCCCCTCTGCCCGAGCTGCCCACTCTCCCTGAGATCAAGGGCCTGAAGGAGATCCCCGGCATCCCCGCCCTGCCGCACATCAAGCTGCCCACCAAGTACATCGCCCAGGGCGGCCCATACGTCAGCGTGAGGTACCCCGTCCAGCCATCTGCCATCAGCCCCCGCGGCCAGCAGCTCCCCATCCCCGGCCTGCCCGCCACCTTCGCCGCCCCCGCCGCCCCCGCCAGCACCTTCGCCCCGAGCGCTTCATACAACGCTCCGGCCGCTGCCGCCCCCGCTGCCGCCCCCACTGCCGCCCCGGCCGTCGCCTTCACCAACCAGCCCGTCGCCTCCTCCCCCGCCGTGGAGGTCCCGGCCGCACCGTCCGCCACCATGCTGCCCCCCATCCGGCCCGCTGACACCTACGCCGTGCCCAGCCAAGCCTCTGCTGTCGGACCTGAGAACGCGATCCAGCAGGTTACTGTGCCTCAGACCAGCTTTGCGCTGCCGCTGGAGCCCCAGCAGCAGCAACAGCAGCAGCAGCAGCAGCAGCAACTGCAGCAGCAGCAGCAACTTCAGCAGCAGCAACTGCAACAGCAACAGCAACTGCAGCAGCAGCAACTGCAGCAGCAGCAGCAGCAGTACATCTACCAGGTGCCCGTATCCCAGGTACAGGATCAGCGCATGCAGCTCGTTAACTCGTACGGGGTGCCCGTCAGTCAGGAGACTTACGCCTACTCTACTCAGCAGCAGCAGTACGCCGTCCCGGCCCAGTACGCCGCCCCCGTCACTCAGTACGCTGCCCCCGCCCAATACGCCGCCCCCGCCCAGTACGCCGCCCCCGCCCAGTACGCCGCCCCCGTCACCCAGTACGCGGCGCCGGCCAGCCAGTACGGCGCCCCCGACGCCTTCGTGTCCGCCTCGGAGCCGCAGCCGAGCAGCACTGACACCCAGGGCCGCACCCAGCCCCAGGAGGCCCATGAGCAGGCCGACCAGGACGACGAGCGCGCCGAGCTCAACGAGAACTCCCGCTCCGACCACATCGACGTCGCCGTCGACGCGTCCGAGGCGTCCGAGGTGCGCGTCCCGATGCCGTCCGGAGAGACGCACGCCGTCAGCCAGCTCGCCAAGACCCCCGCCGTGTCCCCGGTGTACAACCGCGAGGAGCAGGCGCGGCGCCTCGAGCGGCTCGAGGAGATGAGGCAGATGGTGGACCAGATGGTGGACCTCAGCACGTACCTGGACCCCGCGCACCCCGCCTCCAGCGCAGACTCCCAGCGTAAGTAGCCGCCAGCTTCTCATGCAGGGTCAAAGTCAAAAGTGTTCTCAAGCGGAAGGCAAAGCTAAAATATTGTTTTGGGGCTGTGGCTTCCTGCTTTACTTTTAATGTTTTTCTCATCCCCGGAAGGAATTCGTTGAGTTTTCATTTAAGGGCGTGCTTTCTATTTCGAAATCGTGACGCTGCTCGCCTCTTTTTGCTTGACGGCCGTACACACGGTGGGCCAGGCTAGTATGTGACCTATTTCATTCAGTTCCTCTGTTTGCCCGAGGCCGCCCGCATTTTTATGTTATTGGCTCTCAATTTTCCGCATTCCTGTACGGAGAGATATTCCAACTGTTGCGGGAAGTGAATAGTGATGGGATGCTTTGGTCGAGGGCGGTACTCGGTACGCTAAACTGAAAGTGAAACATGCTAACTGCCGGGCCGGGGTCGTCCTGGGCTGGTTGCGCCGCGCCGTGCTTCGCCGCTCTACACCCTGCGGCTGCTGCGCCCGGGGCGGATCTAGCACGACTGAGAGGTGAGGGGCAAGTCGTTTGGGCTGCATAATTGTACTTGTGAGGGGCATGGGGTATTGTCCTGTTCCCAAAAAATACGCGAATCGCATCCTTCCTCCTCTCTCTTTCTTTCTCTCCCTCTATGATTTCTTCTCTTTCTTCTTCTTTCTTTTCTTTTTCTTCCCTCACTGTCCCTCTCATTAGTCATTCATACCTCTGCTTCCTCATTCAAACACTCCACTTTTTCTTTTACTTCACACCCAGCAACACTTCACTATCCATCCCACCTTACGTCTCATTTCTTTATCTTAGATGCCACGTCCTATGTGGTTGGGGCCAATTTTTTTATTTTTTTTTTTTTTTTTTCTAGGTGGCAAATTAAAAAAACCCTTCCCAAAGAAAATAAACCCCCCTGAACAACACACAAAACCAAAATAACAACTAACTAACGCGAACCAACAAATAAAACCCTACCCACCCCCTCCCCTCCCTTCTGCCCCCTCCCCCCCCTCGGTTTCACCCTCACCCTCAACCCCCCCGCGCCCCAACTCCCCACCCCCCGCTTGTCCCCCCCCCCCAGACCCCCCCTCCCCCCCCTACGACCCCCCGCTATCGTTTCTAAAATTTCTTTTTTTTGTTTTTTTTTGTTCTTTTATGTTTGTTGGTTTTTTGTGTTTAGGTTTTTTTTGTTTGTTTTTCTTTTATGTGTGGTGTTTTTCTTTGTTTGATTTTATTTTCTTTGTTTTTTTTTTTTCTGATTTTGTTGGTTTTCTTTTGTTAGTTCTTTTTTTATTTTTTGTTTTGTTTGTTTTGTGTTTTTTTATTTTTTTATTTTTTTTTGTTTTTATTTTTTTTATTGTTTTTTTTATTTTTTGTGTTTTTTTATTATTTTTGTTTTTTTATTGTTTGTTTTTATTGTTTTTTTTTATATTTGTAAATTTTTTTTTATTTATAATATTAAAGATATTTATATTATTTAATAAAAAATATAAATAAATTATATTATAGATATAAAAATAAATAAAAATAAATATAAAAAAAAATAAAAAAAATAAATAAATAAAAATTATATAAAATTAATAAAATATATAAAAATATATATATTATAAAATATAAATTAAAAATAAAAATAAAAATAAATAAAATTATAATAAAAAAAATAATATATAAAAATATAAATATAAAAAATAAATTATAATATAAAATATATAAATAAAATAATAAATATAAAAAATATTTAAAATAAAAATAAATATGAATTAAAATAAAAAATAAATATATAAAATAAAAATAAAAATTAAAAAAATAAAAATAATATAATAAAATAAAAAAATTTAAGAAAAATATAAAAAATATAAATATATAAAATCATAAATTATATTATATAAATAAAAATAAATAATAAAATAATAAAAATAAATATAATAAAATTATTATAAATTAAATATATAAATATTTAATAAATATATAAATATATAAAAATATATATTAAATATTATATATTAAATATATTATTTTTTATAATTTAATTTTGATATTTTTTAGTTTTTATATTTTTTAGTTTATGTAATATTTTATTTTTATTTTATATTTTGTTTGATTTTTTTTGATTTATTTTGTATTATTTTTATATATGTTTTTTATATATATGTTTTATATGTATTGTTATATTTTTTTATATATGTTTTTATTTATATTTTATGTTTTTTATGTTTTTATATATATATTTTTATTTTTTTTATATATGTTTTTTTCTATTTTTATGTGTTTTATTTTTTTATTTTATTTTATTTT